>CAJGYO010000004.1:69100585-69670761 GCA_904845875.1 Miscanthus lutarioriparius | reverse complement strand
GAGACCAGCCCGCCACGGCCTGCGGTTGCGGGTATCACGGGCGCTGAAAGTGAGCCAACTTGAGGAAAATGCTTTTTGCGCTAGGATCACCCAAGCCTTTACCGTCGCCCATTCTCATTATGATAAGGAGATTAACTGAAGGTGATGAGCCAAGGCTTCGCGCTTTGCTTATGAAGATCCTAAATTTGGACGAGATGGAGAAGGTGGTGGCACCTTTTTATGCGGGACTGGCGGATGATTGAAAGAGATGGATCTTCCTCCGTGGAAGTAGTTAGTCGAAAAAAAATTAATTTGATGAGTAGTTATATGTAATATGCGAACTTAATGTCGGATTGTCGTGTTCGGACACGTTTTGTGATTTTGTTTCGTGATTTCGTTTCGTTTGATCTTTACCTTCTTTCCTTTTGGCAAAAAAGAGACTTATTTCGGTAAAGAGAGGAGGTATTCGTACCTTTACCGACCCCGAGTGAGATCGGCCCTTGTTTTTGCCGGGTCGGATGTTCTTGGAGACGGGTCGGCTCGTTTTGTGGTGTTCGTTCCGTCCATCTTTCTTCATGTTTGGAGGGATTGGGGCGGCGTTATTTGCCTTAGTGGCTCGAATGACGTGCCCGATGAGCTTACTATCGGGGTGTTAATTGGAAAAACCTATTCCGGGCGCTGCGGCGACGGGTCAAGCAAAGCCCCGTGTGGGGTTCGTTACCCCTTGGCCCGCCTTCCAATGATTCCCCCTCCGACGGGATTCTATGGGCTCGGCGTAGGGGTTGGGTCGAACTTTTAGAAGGTTGAGATGACCCCGTCCCGCCTTTAATGCGGGATGGGCGAAGGCCGTTCGAGCTCATCCACGTTTTCTCCCCGGCTCTTGTTTGACGCGAGGCGGTCTCGTATCTTTGCGGGCCGACCTTGAACCTCGGTCTCTCAATGTCGGATCGAGCGGCTTGAGTCCCCGAGCCTGTTGGGGTCTCGATAGGGTCGGCCATTTTTCGTATGCGTTACCCCATCCTCGGTTTTCGCATAACCGGAGGGGTTGAGTTGAGCGACACTTGCCTCGATGGCTCGAGTGTTGCGCTCGATGAGCTCGCTAACGGGTACGCGTTTGTGTGAAATCCGGGTCCATCATTTCTTTGATGGGATCGGTAGAAACTGGCTTGGTGGCATTTCACCTTTTTCCAACCGCCGCCTCGGCAGATGCCCGAGCCGTTTCGATGGGCTCCTGGGGGCGTTCAGCCTCTCCTCGGTGGAGATTACGTGGGTTTGGCTCGGGGTTAGATTCGAACGAAAAGGTCAAGACGCGCCCGCCCGCTTCGAAAGCGGGTCGGGCGGCGAGCCGGGGCTCGTCTCGGTTATTTCTCCCTGGCTCTGTTTGACGCGAGGCGGCCTCGAGCCCTTCAGCGGGCGACCCTCTTAACCTCGGTCGTTTGTTGCTCGTATAGAACGAGGTGGATCGCCACTTCATGACGCGACATGAAGTGTTGCGATGCAGCGATTGCATGAGTTTAATATCTGATAAATTTGAAACAAAAACAGGGTTCGTTAATGTTACCTCGGTGGTGTGAGCTACGGGAAGCTCCTATCAGATGTGTCCGCACGGTTTCGAGTCCGTTGTTTACGACGGGGTCGGTCGTGACCTGCATGAGCATCGTAATTTTTCGTTTCTGCCTCTCGGTGGCGATTCAAGCCGTCCGATTGGCTTTAGTCGTCCTGACAGACTCTCCGCAAAGGAGGCCTGCAAGGGGACCCCTCCGAACCCCTTTCGGGAAGGTGAGAGCCGAGGCTAGTGGTGCGGGGAACTATGAGTTCATTTTATGCTGGTGAACAAAAAACACCATAGCCGTCGAGGCGTGGGGTCTGGTGGTTCGTCCAGTTCTATTCAAAGTTTTTATACCCACACACCGTGTTCCTAGCTTTTGGACGTAAGGAGGGGTCAGGCGAAGAGAGTGTCTAAACAAATAGGCACCCTCAACAGCCCCCGAGCAATGTCCATGCCCACGCCGTTGCTGGGGTCGGTGGCTCGGTGAAGAAATTATTGCTTAAAGTAAGTAGGCAGAGGTACTTATCTTTCGGCGGTCGTTTCTCCGTTGTTTTACCTGGGCCGTTCGATCGGCCCGTGAGGCCTGCTGGGCCCCCTCTGGACGGAGGTTTCGTTGTTGGGTCATCTCACGGTCCTGCCTGGGGGAACGGAGAGTCGCTTGTGCGGGTGCGCCCCGGTCTTCGCGCCCGGTGGGTGGTGGTGGGTCATGCCCGCTTGGTCAGGTGGCGTCTCATTAATTGCGCGGCGTCCCGTCGGTCCAGGCGCGTCCCGTCCGTCGGGTTCTTGTCAGCATTGATTTGCCACCTGTATTGAATAGGGGGAAGGCAGAGAGTTTTTCGGTCTCGTCCTTCGCCTTTCCTTATCTGTTGGTCCTCTTCCTTAAATAGGGAGAGGGAGGGGGGTTCTCATCCACTTCTCATTCTGCCCCTGAGCCGCTACCTCTTCTCCCTTTTCTTCTCCACCGAATACGCTCATGCGTCGCGGCAGATCCTGGGTGAGAGAGGGGGCAATGCTAGAGGGAGATACTCACAGTTTCATCGGTGAGTCAGGAGCGTGATGTCGAGCTGGAGGTCATCCAACATAGATGAGATGGTGCGGGCCGCCTTTGCCGAGGAGAGGTTGCCACCACCGCTGAAGGAGGGGGAGCACCAGAGGGTGTCGAGCAGTGTTGTCCTCGCCATGGTTCGTTGTGGCCTTCCTCCGGTGGGGGGCGCCCCTCATTCGGGCGCGGTTGTCGGTGTTGTGGCTGATGACAATGGCGTAGTCCCCAGGTGCCTCGGTGGAGGGACACCACAGTCGCCGGTCGTGATGCTCGACGTTGCAGACGACGGCGTCCTCGAGGATCCTGCGGCGCGGTAGGACGTCGCCGGTGGAGAGCGTGGCGCGGCGGCCGCAGTAGACGTACTGGCCCATGTACATGCCCTCGACGGCGACGAAGAGCTCCTTCTGGTGCTTGTGCCTGACGAGATTGGCACGGAGACCGCAGTAGTAGTCGTGGTCGATCTAAGCAGAGGTTGTAATCGAATAAGTTTGTGGGGGAGTCCCTGAGCGGGTAGCTTTTGGTCTTGGGAGCTCATTTAGCTATTTTCATGTTGAAATTACTTTGTAAGTGGTGAATTTGTGCAAAGAATGAACAAATTTTTCATCTTTTGTCGCGGCAAACATTTTTTCAGTTTCTTCCTCTTCGGAGGAGGTTTCGGTGTCCTTTGATCCTTCCCATGGTTCAAGTTCGTGAAAAGACTAGGGGTGTAGGTGATTTAGTCCTGATTTATGCTGGTGAGCAAGGAGACTGTAACCGCTGGGGTGTGGTTCTCCCACAGTCCTACCAGTTTATACTCAGGACGTATTTTTGCAATCCTGGTTTTTAGGACTTGTTCATGGGATGAATCAAAAAAATTAGAAAGAGTTTGCAATTTGTAATACTGAAATGTACTGGGCTTGTATCGGCCCGAGTGAGGTCGGACCCTTTGTGATTTGGGGGTCTGGACGTCACTTAAAGTTCGGGATTTTGTAAAGACGTAAAACCGATAAGGAAAAGTATGCGTTTATTTAGGGGTAAAAGCGGCGTAGCTATTCAATGTTCCAGCGTTGGTGAAGACCTTGCCGTCGATGGTTTTCAGCTTGTAGGCGCTTTGGCGGAGTTTTTCCTCGATGACGTATTTGCCCTTCCTGTATGGGAGAGCTTGTGGCGGTCCTTGTTGCTCAGACGAGGCGGAGGACAAGGTCCCCTAACGTTGAAGGTTCGGTCCCATACCCGTCGTCCGTGGTACCGTCGCAATGCCTGCTGGTACTTGGCCGAATGGAGGAGGGCGATGTTGCGGGCTTCGTCCAGTTGGTCCATGGCGTCTTGGTGGGATGCCTCGGCTCCTTCTTCGTTGTATGCTTTGACCCTTGGTGTTCCGTAGTCAAGGTCCGTCGAGAGGACGGCCTCGGCACCGTAGACCATAAAAAGGGCGTAGCCGATGGCGGCCGGGAGTTGTTCTCGAGCTCGAGAGCACATGGGGAGCTCGGTGACCCATCGTGGCGCTGAATTTGTTCAACCGGTTGAAGATCCCGGGTTTGAGGCCACAGAGGAGCATGCCGTTTATGCGCTTTCCGACTGCCCGCCGTCGTCGAGGGGGTGTGCGACGGCCGCCCAATCGATCCGGATGTGTTGCTCATCGCAGAATCGGATGAATTTCCCGCCGTGAATTGCGTGCCATTGTCCGTGATGATGGAGTTTGGTACTCCAAAACGATGGATGATGTCGAGGAAGAACAAAGACGGCTTGCTCGGATTTGATCGTAGAGATCGGCCGAGCTTCGATCCATTTGGTGAACTTGTCTATGGTGACAAGTAGGTGGGTGAAGCCCGGGTGCCTTTTTTAAGAGGTCCAACTAGATCGAGCCCCTGCACCATGAAGGGCCACGTGATGGGGATCATCCGGAGTGCTGGGCGGGAGGTGAGTCTGTCGAGCGTAGTACTAGCACCTTCGCAGTGCGTGACGATTTGCTCGGCGTCGGCCATGCGGTGGGCGAGAGAAGCCTTTCGGAATGCGTTTCCGACCGAGTTCTTGGTGCGGCGTGGTGACCGCAGAGACCCACTGTGGATGTCGCTCAATAGAAGCTTGCCTGTTTGGCGGGAATGCATTCTTTGCAAGATCCGGTGTGGCCTCATTTGTAGAGTTCGCCTTCTACAAGGATGAAGGACTTGGCGCGGCGTGTGAGCCGTCGGCCTTCCGTCTTATCCGCTGGTAAAGTGTCGTGGAGAAGATAGTCGAGGTAGAGCGTTCTCCAGTCGTTCGGAGGGTCGGGTGTTGTGCCTTCTTCAAGCTCCATGACCTCGGGGTCGGGCGGAGCTGCTGGTTGGTCAGCCCCCGGGGTAGGATCGGATGGGCCGTCGTCGGCCCGCCCTGACCCTTTGTGGCGCATCGAGGGTTTGTCTTTGGTCGTGGCGAAACTCCCATGGGGACCGGCTCTCGGCGGATGCCGCTTCGCAAGCGTGTCATTTTGCCTCGTTGAGGCGTCTCGGGATGTGATTGAGTTCCAAGCCGTCGAACTTGTCCTCCAGCCGTCGGACCTCTTGGCAGTACGCGACCATCTTGGCGTCGTGGCAGCTTGATTCCTTCATGATTTGATTGACGATCAACTGGGAGTCGCCCCGAACGTCGAGGCGTCGGATGCCCAACTCGATGGCGATTCATAGGCCATTGACGAGAGCTTCATACTCAGCAACATTATTCGACGAGGGGAAATGGAGACGGACCATATACCTCATTCGGACCCCGAGGGGTGATACGAAGACCAGCCCCGCGCCGGCGCCTTTCTTCATTAGTGACCCGTCGAAGTACATTGTCCAGTACTCCTGATCGACAATCGCCGGTGGCGTTTGGATCTCGGTCCATTCTGCGATGAAGTCAGCCAATACTTGGGATTTGATCGCCGTTCGTGGGGCATATGTTATGCCTTGATCCATCAGCTCGAGTGCCCACTTCGCGGTTCTTCCTGTGGCGTCCTGGCTCCCGACGACTTCGCCGAGGGGAAACGATGTTACGATCATCACGGGGTGTGACTTGAAGTAGTGACGTAGTTTCCTTTTGGTGATGAGGACGGCGTATAAGAGTTTCTCGGATCGGGAGTAGCGGGTTTGGAGTCGGATAGTACTTCATTGATGAAATACATGGGATCTTTGTACCTTGAGTGCGTACCCTTCTTCTTCCCGCTCTACTACGGGCGGTACTAACCACACTGTGTGGTGGCCGCCACGTATATAGGTGAGTGCCTCTCCGTTGCTTGGGGGGACGAGGATCAGGGCCTTTGTCGGAAGTTGCTTGACCATGTCAAGTGCCTCCATGGGCCTCGGGTGTCCACTTGAAGCGATCGGCTTTTTTTCAAAAAGGCGGTAAAGGGGAGACCTCGTCACGAGGCGTGAGATGAATAAATTTGAGGCGGCAAGGCACCCGGTGATCCGCTGTACCCCCTTTACGTTTTGGATTGGGCCCATGCTTGTGATGGCCAAAATCTTGTCCGGGTTGGCCTCGATGCCGCGCTCGGAGACGATGAAGCCGAGCAGCATGCCCCTCGGGACCCCAAAAACGCATTTCTCGGGGTTGAGCTTGATACCGTTTGCTCGGAGTTTCGCAAAGATTTGCTTGAGATCAGCAACGAGGTGGTCAGCCCGTTTGGACTTTACCACGATGTCGTTGACGTAGGCCTCAATGGTTCGCCCGATGAGGTCTCCGAAGCATCTGAGCATACATCGCTGGTATGTTGCCCCAGCGTTTTTCAAGCCAAACGGCATTGAAACGTAGCAGAATGGCCCGAAGGGAGTGATGAAAGAGGTCGCGAGTTGGTTGGATTCCTTCATCGCAATTTGATGGTAGCCGGAGTACGCATCCAGGAAGCAGAGGGTTTCGCACCCCGCGGTGGAATCGATTATTTGATCTATGCGTGGTAAAGGAAATGGATCCTTTGGGCACGCTTTGTTGAGACCGGTGTAATCAACACACATCCTCCATTTTGCTTTTTTCTTTCGAACAAGGACGGGGTTTGCCAGCCACTCCGGGTGGTGTACCTCCTTGATAAATCCGGCGGTCAATAGTTTGGCTATCTCTTCGCCGATGGCCCTGCGCTTTTCCTCGTCGAAGCGGTGTAGGCGTTGTTTCACCGGCTTGGAGCCTGGATGGATTTTTAGGGTGTGCTCGGCGACTTCCCTCGGAATTCCTGGCATATCCGAGGGTTTCCACGCAAAGACGTCTCTGTTGTCGCGGAGGAAGTCGACGAGCGCGCTTTCCTATTCGGGGGAGAGCGTGGTGCCGATGCGCACCATTTTTTCTTTGGAGCTGCCGGGGTCTATGATGACCTCTTTGGAGCCCTCTGCTGATTTAAACGACTCGGTTACTTTCTCGGCGTCGGTTGCCTCTTCGGTGACCTTTTCCCTGAGGGCGGCGAGTTCCCCGAAGGCGACGATTGCTATTGCATGGCCGCAGCATTTGACCTCGCATTCGTAGGCCCGCTAGAAGGAGGCGCCGACGGTGATAATCCCGTGGGGTCCCGGTAGTTTTAGTTTGAGGTACGTGTAGTTGGGGACGGCCATGAACTTCGCATAGCATGGTCGTCCTAAGATGGCATGGAAAGTTCCGGGGAACCCTACCATGTCAAAGGTGAGGGTTTCAGTCCTGTAATTGGACCGATCCCCAAAAGTGACGGACAGATCAATCTGCCCGAGTGGTATGGCCTGTTTGCCAGGTACGACGCCATGGAAGGGCGCTCGGATGGGGCGGAGGTTCGTCCGGTCGACACCCATCTCGTCGAGTGTTTTGGCGTACATGATGTTGAGGCCGCTGCCCCCGTCCATCAGTACCTTTGTGAGTCGCTTTGGACCGACGATCGGGTCGACAACAAGCGGGTACCTTCCCGGGTGTGGGACGGTATCCGGATGGTCGGTCCGGTCGAAGGTTATGGCGGATTACGACCACCGGAGGAAGGCCGGCGTGGCCGGTCCGGCTGTATAGACCTCGCGGCGTGCGACCTTCTGACGCCGCTTGGAGTCGTAGGCCGTTGATCCTCCGAAGATCATAAGGGCGCCATTCGGAGTTGGGAAGGTTTCGTCCTTCTCCTCCTCATCGTCTGCGGCGGGGGCAGGCGCCTTCCCCGGCTCCCCCTTGTTGGTGCTCCCGAGTAAGAACTTGCGCATGAGACCGTAGTCTTTGAGCAGGTGCTTCACAGGGAAGGCGTGGTTCGGACACAGCCCTTCGAGCATTTTTTCAAAGTGGTTCAGAGTGCCCTCCACGGGCTTCCGACTACCCTTGCGGTCGGCAGCGGCTGTGAGCGAATCGTCGCGCCGTTGCTTCTTGTTCTTCTTTTTGGCGGAACGGTTGGAGGTGCCTTCGCCGGCGTCCTTGTCCTGCTTGGCCTTGCCGTCGAGGCGATCGAAGATCGCTCCGACTGCCTCCTCCCTTGAGGCATGACTGGTCGCGATGTCCAGGAGTTCCTTGGTTGTTCGCGGGCTCCTGCGTCCCAGTTTGTGAACTAAAGACTCGCAGGTTGTCCCTGATAGGAAGGCTCCTATCACGTCGGCATCGGTGACATTGGGAAGCTCATTGCACTGCCGTGAGAAGCGCCGGATGTACTCGCGGAGAGTCTCACCGGCCTTCTGACTGTAGTTCTTAAGGTCCCATGGGTTCCCGGGGCGTTTGTATGTGCCCTAGAAATTTCCCACAAAGATTTCCCTCAAATCCGCCCAACTGTGTATGGTGTTGGACGGTAGGTGCTCCAACCATGCTCGCGCCGAATTGGCTAGGAACAGTGGGAGGTTGCGAATAATGAAGTGGTCATCATTTTGCCACCGGCTTGAGCGAGCAAGCCGATAGTCTTTGAGCGAGCCCGTGGTTAGTTTCACCGAAATATTTAGGAACGTTGGTGGCGGTCGATACCTTGATGGGAAAGCGGCGTTGAGGATGTGTCGGCCGAAGGCTTGAGGTCCCGGAGGCCGGGCTCGGACTCGGTCCTCGCCGCCGTCATTTGTCGAAGCGCCCGGCCAGCCGAGGGTGGTAGCCATGTCCGCTCCTTCTCTTGAGTCGTTGTAGGTGCGCTGCTGGCGTCGTCGATCTTCTGCTGCGTGGTGTGGTTGAGGCGGCGTTCATGCACCGGATCAGAAGCGTCTCGCCTATCGCCTGGTGGCGTTTGGTGAACTGGCGCATCTTTGGCGGGACGGACCGAGGGCGTGCGCTGGCTGGTGTCGAGCTCGCGTCGCCGAGACAACGAGCTCTCTGCCTGCTGTGCCGCCGCACGTTCGAGCAATGTGCGGATTTCTCGGCGGGCCCGGCGATCCTCGGATGTCGCGGCCTGTGGGAGACCGTGAAGTAAGGCCGTTGCGGCGGCGATGTTTTGGCTCGCCCGAGCGAAGTGTGGGAGAGCCCCGTCATCGGTGAGGATCCTTTGGTGTACAGCCTGGGCAGTGGTGCGTGCGCGCCCACCATCGCCATGGCGTCTGATCTCTTTATTGACTTTCTCGTATTCTCGGGCAAGCTGTTGCCCGGCTTCAGCGATCTCCTCCCTTCGGGCTCTTAGCTGCTCCACCCCCACGTGGGGCGGGGCGGCTGCTCCTCTCTGGGTTGCCCCACCGGGGTCGAATGCAGGGGTAGTCTCCTCCCCGGAGATGCTTTCGACGTGTCCCTCGGGGGTTTGCATCACAAAGCATCCCCGGGAAGGACGATGGCTCCCGCTGCTGGAGTCGGAGCTAGAGGATGACTCTGGCTCTTCGGTGAGGAGTTTGTGGAGAGACTCCGTGTTGTGTTCAATCACCCCCACGAACTCGTTGTTCGTGGGCGTTAGAACCATGTGTAGTGCCAGAAGATGGCTCGCGGTCGCCGCGGCGTTGCGGAGACCGAACGGAAGTGCCGTCGGGGCGCTCCGTACGTGTCGTTCCGGAGAGAGGTGTCTCTCACCAGAAGGTCGCGCCATGCTGTCGCCGTTGGCGATGGCGAGGCGATGTTGCTTCTCCCTGGACTCCCATGGTCCGTGGGAGACATCGAGCTGATGCTCAAGCCTCTCATGGTAATGGCCGTTGGAGGGAAGAGATTGGATGGCGGCGTGCGACCATGCCAAATCTCCTCTCCCCATGATGATGAAATCCAGGCTCCCGAAACGCATGTGTGCGCCTGGGACCCAGCTAATGTCGTGGTTAGCCATCCACGGCCTGGTTTGGAACGCGCAAAGGCCCCTACCTGGCGCACCAACTGTCGGTGTTTTGAACAAACACCGGCGAGTAAATTTGTAATTGATGCGCGTTAGGCCCGGATGGTGCGCTAAAGGACACAAGGGTTATACTGGTTTGGGCCAAATGTCCCTACGTCCAGTCTGTTGCTGCTCATGTTATTAGCACCGAATGAGGTTCGTAGTAGGGGGTACAAACGGTCGGGAGAGGGAAAGACCCCAAGTCCCTGATGGAGTGATTGGAAGGATGCCAAGAGCTCTACTGGAGCTTGGCCGTGTGGTGCGTGTGTGTGTGTGTTAACCTGTTCAGAAATCGATCCCTCCTCTAGTGGGGAGCCCTGCCCTCCCTTTTATAGGTCAAGGGGGAGCAGGGTTTACAGACAAAGGAAAAGAGCACTAAGGGCGTAGAAGGTCCTTCGAGGGACCCGGGCCTTCCTTCTTCCCCACGCCTGACCTATCCATCATGGCAGGCCGTGTCAGGAGTGAGGTGACTGTAGATCATCGTGGGCCGTGCCATGGCCACTGTTTAGCAAGTGGGCACGTCCCATCCCGCCCCTGTGGGCGGCATGTCGGACAGGATTTGCCGAGCCCCGACCCCGAGGGGGTCGGGTGGCGTGGTGACTGTTGGTTTGCCCTTGGAACATAGTGGTTGTCGTATGTCTGCGTCGGGTTCCTCGTCCGGAGGTTGCGGGCGGCGCCTACAATACTGTAGGATGAATAACAGGCGCCCGCAACACTGTTCGGGCTCTGCCACGCCTGGAGAGGTCAGATGCTTGGCTCTGCCACATCCTGACGGTACCTCTCTGCAGGGGTGCAGGGCATGGCGTCTGTCGCTGTGGTTGACCCAAATATCTTGTCTTACCCTTTAGTCGCCATCATGAGGATGCGGGGTACGTTTCGTCAGGCGAGCTGAACCAGCCTCCGGATATCGGTTTAAGACGAGGTCCGTCAGTGGTCATTGGATGAGGTAAAACCTAGCTTTTACCGTCGGGCGAAGCGGAGGTGTCCCCCGGCCGTCGGGCGGAGCCGAGCCCAGCCCTCGGGGGTCGGGCGAGGCGGAGTGTATCCCTTGGGGGTCGGGAGAGTTGTTATCCAGCCGTCGGGCGAGGCGGAGTTGCCCTCCAGCCGTCGAGCGGGGCCGAGCCTAGCCCTCGGGGGTCGGGCGAGGCGGAGCAAGACTCCTGTTTTGCTCGGGCAAGAGATACAGCCGCGCTCTCGGGAGTTTTTACCGTTCGATGGTGCATTGATTCCTCCTCTTTGGGGTACCCCGGTATTAGGTCCCCGACAATACTAGAATGTCATCAATAAACACCACTACGAATTTGTCTAGCTCAGGCATGAATACAGAATTCATCAAATACATGAAATGAGCTGGAGCATTTGTCAAACCAAAAGACATTACCAAGTATTCATATAATCCATATCTTGTGGTAAATGCCGTTTTGGGAATATCTTCAGGCTTTATCTTGATTTGGTGATATCCTGACCTCAAATCTATCTTGGAGAAAACTTTGGCCCCTGCCAGTTGATCAAAAAGCAAATCTATTCGAGGTAATGGATACTTATTCTTGATGGTCACTTCATTCAACGGACGATAGTCAACACATAACCTCAGGGTCTCATCTTTCTTTTTCACAAAAATTGCCGGACTCTCCCAAGGCGATGAACTAGGTTGTATAAACCCCTTCTCAATCAATTCTTGCAACTGAGTCTTCAACTCGGCTAACTCCTTAGGTGGCATCCTATAAGCTCTCCGAGAAATCGGAGCTGTTCCAGGTTGCAATTCTATATTAAACTGGACATCCCTATCAGGTGGTAGACCGGGTAAATCTTCAGGAAACACATTAGGAAATTCACATACTACTGGGATATCTCTAATCTCTTTGATGGCAGTTGCACAAACTTTACCCACTGATCTTCTTAAGGTTGGAAGTTGGATGAGAAGTTGAGAAGTACTATCTGGCAAACTCACCCTTATAGTTCTATTCAAAGCATCTATAACAGCCTTATGTTGATACATCCAATTCATTCCTAAGATTACATCTATATCCTGATCCTTAAGGATAATCATGGTAGTGGGAAAAATATGCCCACCCAGGTTTATGGGTACCTTGTATACCATTTCATTAGTACATAGACGTCCCCCGGGCGACTGTATAAAGAAATTTTCCTTTGTTGCCCCAATTAAAATTTCATACTTCACCACAAATGTTCTATTGATGAATGAATGCGATGCGCCAGAATCAAAAAGTATAACTGCAGGATGGTTGGCGACAGGAAACATACCCATCATCACTGGCTCCCCTTCCAGAATTTCCCTAGCTTGAATGTAGAACAATCGTCCTGTCTTCCTCTCATCTTTGCCTTTCTGAGCATTCTGATTGTTATTCTTGTTACGTGCCTGACCCTGTTGTTGATTTGCAGGAGTCTTCTGATAATTGGGATTAGACTGCCTTGGATATGGACATTCTCTCGAGAAATGACCAGGCTTGCCACAATTGAAACAGGGATACTTGTGACCCTAGGGCGTTGAAGCAGAAACCCTAGAAGCATTTGTCGGTTGTGGATTCTAATAAGTTGTAACAAGGCGAACATTTGATTGCTGACCGGCTTGAAACTATGGTGGACGATAAGGAGGACGATTATGATTTACTAGATGATAAATCACCCTTTGCCTTTTTGGATTTCCCCCATAAGATCCAGATGGCATACTCTTTTTCTTCTTGAGCTCCTTATGCTACCGATACTTTGCCTCTGAAGCAATTGCAATATTCACTGCCTCATGATAAGTGACATTGGTACAAGTTGTCATCATAGTCTGCAATTTAGTATTCAGACTTCTCATGAACCATTTCTTATTCTTGACATCAGTATTGACATGTTCAGGTGCATATTGTGACAGGTGATTGAATCTTCCCACATACTGCATCACGGTTTGATCCCCTTGCTTCAAATCAAGAAATTCATCTAGCTTCATAGCCATAACTCCCTCTAGGATATAATGAGCTCTGAAAGCAGTATGAAACTCCATCCAAGTTAACAGAACACCTGCGGGTTGCATGGCCATAAGATTTGCATACCAAGCACCGGCTGCACCTCTAAGTTGTTGAGCAGCAAAAACTGGTTTCTGAAACTCTGTGCATGGTATAAGATCAAATTTCTGCTCCATGGTCCTAAGCCAATCATCAACCTCCAATGGTTCATCTGCCTTAGTGAACACTGGGGGTTTTGTATCTGTGAAGTCCACATATGTAGCCTCCTACCTGGTATGATGGCGACCACGGTTTCCATGCATCTGATTCTGATTACTTTGAGCCATCTCATGAAGCAAACGAGAATTTTCAACCGTCATATTGACAAGTGTGGCTATAGCATCCGCTAGATTTGTTGGAACTAGTGGCGGATCTGGAATATCGTTCTCATTTTGTGAAGTACCAGGAATATACGAACCCCACGTACGACGCATCTGTTTACAACAAACCAAACTTTACTCACAAGCCTTTATTGATTGATAAAAGGGCGGACTACAACTCATTGCACTAGTTTCACTTATTTAAACACAAGACCGCATTTAAACAAGACTACCTAACTTAAACTAGAACTAACTATTTCACAACTCTACTCCTTTTCGCGATTACATCAAACTTCAGGCTCGGTATCCATTCTGGAAATATCACCGCCTTCATTGTCACTTTCATCGATCATTACTAATTCTTCGGGTTCTTCTTCTTCCGATTCACTACCATCGGCAAGGATAACACCGGGATCCATTGCATCAGCTTGGGGTTCATGATTTGGATCTAGGAGATTGCTTAGCCTATGAACTTCCTCATGCATGTATGTATTATGCTCTTCTAAGTCTTCTACATAAAATTCTAACTCATGAGTTCTAGCTCTAGCTACATTTTCCCTATGCCAAGCTTCATTCCTTCCTTCCACCGTACGAACTAACATATGTTCGCAGTTCCTGTGAGCGGTGGTGAGACGCCTTAATTGCTCCTGTAATCTGCCCACCTGGATGGCGTCCATAGCCCTATCTCTAGTAGCTTGGGCTAACTCTATAGAAATCCTCTGTATCTCTGCCTGAGGATCTGGCCTAGAGCTGCTACTGCTAGCATCGTCATTCCTAGGGGCAAGTTGATGGCGAGGAACTCCCTTGGGCCCGGTGGACTTACGGGGGTGTCTTCTTGGTACGAGCCATGCTGCACGAGTAGGATTAATCCAAGTAAAACAATCTGACAATAGTCTCAAGAGCAGTAAGGATGGACTACACAACTCAACCCATACACACCACTCACCCTAGACTCAGAGACAAAGGAAGTAACAAGTGAATTAATTATAATGCATTAATCGTTCTTACGAACAAAACCACCAAAGCTTAAAACGAACATAACAACATTTGTTTTTATATAGGGCATAATAAGATTACTACTCTACCACATAAAACCTTTTTAATCAAATAAGGAATGGTGAGAAAGAAATAAGCCAAGTCAGAAGCAATTTGGACCAAATTAATCAAGTTAAATTTTAGTTATCCCAAATCATTCTAAAGTTTTTTGTAAACCAATACAACAAAAACTTTATAACGATCGCTCTGATACCATTATGTGGCAGAACCTCCTAAATTATAGGGCCCACATGCACCTGTCACTGTCCAACGACCTTTGACATCTATGCATACGTTCTCGGTAACTTAAGAAGACTGTCGGGTGTCCTCGGGGAACCCCGAATCATCCACAGTTTTCGAGCAGGATCACATTACAGAGTTATTGCAGTATTACAACAGTTTATTCAAATAGATACACCAGAGTAAAAACAGCGGAAGTCTTACAATAACATAGTTTACAAACCATTTATTTCAAACCATACAACTAAGTTTGATAATTAATACAAAACAAAGTAGTGGAGTGGCATTATAATATATTACAAAACACACAAATAAGCTGCCCTGCCCAAGGCCACACATTTACTTATCGTCAACGCACTAAACAACAGTCATGCAGCACGATCCAAAACAGATCTGCTCATGAGCCTCACCTGCAACAAGGGTCAACGAACCCTAAGTACAAAAGTACTCAACAAGACTTAACCGAAATAAAAACTGATAGAACTTATGAATGCAGGCTCGGGCATTCAAGGTATGGCTTTAGCAATAATCAAAGCTCTTTTGCGTAAAAGATTTTTAATAAAATTCTTTACATCAACATTTAAAACTTCATAAACTCATATACAAAGCTCACACGATCCGCAATGAGATCATGAAACTTCATAACCAACACCTTCACAGACCATCCTCAAGTTCCAGTTAATAATTACTACGATGATGAACAGTGAGTTGAGTCTCCATAACCGAGGAGCAACGACGATTCGAACCGATTAAAAACCCAGCTGGGAATTCCAGACCACACGACATATACAGGTCCCCGACTTACATATATCAACCTACCCTTGGATCCTCTAAACAAGAACGGGTCCGCGCCACCCGAGAATACAGTACTCCACCAATCCAGCCCATTGCCACGTGGGTACACGCTATTCCCGCCATCTCTCCACTCCTAGTGCGGGAGTAGCCATTCTCATAATAGAATAGCCAAGTTAAGGCTTATTGGAGTATGTGGTTAGTACTACAAAGTCTCACCTCATGCAATTCAACAACGGACGGACCTTAATCGACACAGGCGGAAAGAACCCGCTCACAAGACCTCCATGTCTTGCGGCTCCCATACACCGAGTCCGCCCGATCTAGATTTATTACTCCACATTCCCATATCACATGATAACATAAGTAACCACAGTTCCATTTAAAACTTGTAGATGACAGGTAATCACCCGACTTTCATCGTTCTAAGCATAGCTAAGCAAAACTAGGCATATACGAATTTAAAACTGGTAATATTGTAAATATGGAATAACAAGGTTGGTAATGTACCAATTTGGTTTTCACTTGACTCCTAATCACTTAATGCAGTAAAAAGAAGCAAAAGCGAAATCAATTTGTAAAATACAAGGTAGGGTTGTATGCATCCGGGGCTTGCCTTCGTTGACGGAAAAGTCTGGGTCCGGAGTCGTTCCACCGATATCAACACCAACCTCCACAGACGGATCAGCCTCCTCAACTACTTGATTAACTACCACGTGTTCACCTTCGTTCACTACACGTAGCAACAATGCCATGTTTAACATGATGCGGAATACGAAATATGATGCTCGATGATGGATGCAAAATTAACAACTTGAATACAACTTTCCTTCGCGGTACAGTTACAAGTTAAACTAACTAAACCATTTTCGCAACACTCACATCAATTGCCAAGGATCATCACCAACTAATGACCCAAGGACATCACTCAATCAAAAACTAAAAAAAAAACCTAAATCACTAAAGGTTACTATTTGCTTTTATGAATTAATTAATTAATTAAGAATTATGAAATAAATCAACTTGTTCCAATTGGCCTCAACTTTTTTGTAAATGTTCATCACATGATAACTAAGTGACAAAATAATTTTCATAATTTTTGGATACACAAATAAGCCTAGAAAAATCATGGAAACTCATTTATTAATTAATTGAGCAATTTTTATCACATTCAACAAGTACTAAAAAACAACATTTCATATTTTTCCTAAATAATATAAATCTCAGAGAAGTCACACAAAACTTTTCATAATATTTGGAACTCTAAATAATTCTATACAAAAATAACAAAAATAGACACTATTCATTCATTCCAGAAAATAGAAAAATCCATTTTTGAACTACACAGTCACTGACATCCCGACCCCACCTGTCATCCCTAACCTCGCGCGTTTGACCACGACGGCGACGACGCTGACCAACGTAAACTCATCGACGGTGAGTCCAACGGCGACGGCCAAAGTACCAAAACGATCACCAAGACTAGGCGCATCGATTGACGTCCCTATATGTACTGATTACGGCCCTATACTAGCTCGACGTCGGCCATGGCGGACGCGGTGGCACGGCAGCGCTACGCCAGCGACGTGAAACTAGTAGAGCTTAAACAAAGGATCCAGGAAGCACCAGTAGCTCACCCCGAACGCGTTGAAGCAAGAAGCGAGGTCGAAGAAGCAACGGAGAGGCGTGACGACGACCATGGTGATCACGGCGGAACAAAGATCGTCGGTGAGGGAGAACCGGCGACTGCAGTGATCAAAATGAGCAAGCAACAAAGGATTAAGCACCACAGCATCGAGATGAAGCCATAGGTACACTGATCACGGGCAACGGCTCACCGGAGGATGTTGGCCGCGGAGAAACGGAATCTCAGGTGAGGTGGCCGGCCGCGAGGAAGAAAGCGACGAACGGCGAACTCACGGCGAAATCAATCGACCAGAGCTAGCTGGCTGGGTGCGCAAGGAGTAGGCGAAGCTATCTAGCGCTATGCCGTGAGGGTGAAGACACTACCGCGACGGTGCGAGCTCGCCGGAGATGAGCAAGGCGACGGGAAAACAGAGGAGGAGGAAACGGCAAAGACGACGGCAGCTTAGGTTATAAAGGATGGCTAGGAAGCGCAAGGAAGCCACGGCGAAGCCATTTCCCTCACCAGCGCGTCGCCCAGACGGCCACGCGCGTGACTGGAAGCAAGCCGAAGGATCGCCGGCAATGTAGCAAGAGTGGTGAACACTGTTCATCGAAATTACAGAATTGCCATCTAGTTTAAAATCCAAATTACTCCCAAATTTGTATAACAACTCAAAAATCTCCAAAAATAAAAGTTGTTCAAAATGAAAAGTTCTACAACTTTGCTTTTATAACTAACCCCTAATTCGGTCTACATTTTGAAATGAACTTTTGAATTCAAATAGGGGACATTTAAGGAATTTCGCCTTTTCAAATAACTTCAATTTTTACTAAACAACTTGAAAAACTCCAAAAATAAACTTTGTACAACTCGACAAGCTCTACAACTTTTCTTTAAGACTCAACCCAAAAATGTGCTTCGATTTTGAAATGGGTTTTCAGGGTCAGATTTAAATATTAAAAATTAGGGTTTTCGGAATTTCAAATCAATACAAAGATTTCAACTTGATTCAAACAATACCAAGCAATACTTATAACATACATGTAAACTTGTTTTAGTGAATGCATATCAAAGTTTGCAATATGACCAATGCCATGCAATGCATATGATGATATGTCCAGTTTTTAATACTTAAACACCCGGGGTGTTACAGTATGGGGACGAGGCGTGGGAGTCGAGAGCCGACCTAATGCCGGGGAAAAGAGAAACGCACAGTGCACGAGGACGGCGAGTGTGGCACGATGCCGCGGCTATGCGAGAAAGGGGTGCTAATGGACCCAACACAGACGGCGTCCGCAGGGCACGCAGCAATATACCCCAGCATGCGTAGCACGATCAACTAAACACAAGGCTTAGGTCATGACATCCACTCAGACTTTTACAATCACTCCCGACTACCCGAGGCTAACTTTCCTTACTACTCTTCTTTTCTTCCCTTCCTTGTCCACATCCGTCTTTCATATAAACTAAAACCATGCCATACGTTCTTCCTCCAAAACCATCTCCTCTTGTTTACTTTGAGAGAACACTATATCATCAACCCGTTGTGGATTTCCTGTTTGAACACCTGAACATTTTCAAGGAGAATATTTTGTAGCAAAGCGATATGGTGATGTAACTTGGTAAAGGTACTTGGTCCATAACCTCGATACTAGCGCATGCCAAGCAGCGTCACCATATGGCAGCTGTTCCATAGAGAGCCCTTGGTTTCATCATGACACCATAAGCTATTAACCAGGCAACTATTACCAACTTACACACCATGAAGGCGGTGGGGTCATAGACCATAGAGTAAGGGGAGTATTGCAAGGGAAGATTCAAACAACAAGGGTTCCCTTCACAATAAGGGATAAGGAATTCAAATCCAACGGTGAATTTGATTTAAAAACATTCAAGTGTTCTGCTAGGACATCCACAATTAGTCGATATAGTGTCCTAAGTTATCCAATCATGACTGCTCTGCTAGCATTTGAATGGTAACTTCTCTTGTAACCCTCTTAGCATCATCCTTGAAAACCGTAAGCACGTCTACTGAGACATGGGCAGATGGATGCAATAAACACAGCAAAATAAACAAAATGCATATTCCAATGGTCTTATACGGGTACAACATATAGGCATTTAGTCTCCC
Organism: Miscanthus lutarioriparius; assembly: GCA_904845875.1. Taxonomy (NCBI): domain Eukaryota; kingdom Viridiplantae; phylum Streptophyta; class Magnoliopsida; order Poales; family Poaceae; genus Miscanthus; species Miscanthus lutarioriparius. The sequence continues at coordinate 69,651,861 of CAJGYO010000004.1, read as the reverse complement.
ATTCATGACACCCATTCACCTTCCCTACAGTCGGACTACCTCAACACTACAAATGAAAACAACAGCAAAAGTACCATACGGAGGACAACAACAAAAGGCACTACTACTTCGGTACATCATCCCAAGGCAACTAATCTACTCTGGACCATGCATCTTCATTCCTAGGCTCAGTGGATTCTTCTACCACCCTGGCTTTGGATTTGCCTCTTCTCTTGGCAATGGCCGAGTGAGAGGAATCAAGGGTTCTACTTCTAACACTTCCGAGGGTGGCTGTGCTGGTGGCACTGCAACATCGGTTCTCCTTATTTCTGGTGGGTGGACAGGGATTCCCTCCACAATCAAGGGATCCTGCCATTCAACGACCAACATCCTCCTCTTGGCCCTAGTGGCAAGATAGGCCTCACCCAACTGATGGACATGCCGATCTTCAGCCTCCTTTAGAGCTTTCAACATGGCAGTCTCTCGACTCTCTACAACTGCCACACTAGCATGCGCTTCAGCAAGCTACACCTAGAGCATCCTGGAGAAGATCTTTGCTTCCTTGGCACGCTGGAGGCACGTCCTTAGCTCCGAGGCTTGCTGATCATACTGCTCATCTAGAGCAAGTAGGTACGTGGTCAAGTGCACCATGGTAGGACTATCTTCTTGCACATCCTACCCTTGCAAAGCCTCCATGCGAGCCTTCCATGCCTGCCGATTCTTGTCCAAAGGTGGAAAGAACCTCATGGGGGTACGGGCAATGGGCTCTTCATAGATCTAGCAAAGGTACCGCAAGGCTTTGTGGGCCACAACCTGGTAGGTGTTGATGAAGCGAAACCCGGTTGCGGTCACATTCCAGGCTTCGGTGATGTCAGGAAACTCTTCACTCTTCCCAATGTAGACGGTAACCTCACACCGCTCGGTGCCATGCTTCTCATACTCATGGCCCTCATACTCGGGACGATCTTTGACTCCAAGCTTTTGCAGGGTGGCATGCAAGATTCTAGGGAAACCCTCAACGTTCAGGCAGTAACTACTGACCCAAGCTCCTGCCATCCCTGGCGGTGGTTGTGAGGAAGGACTGAGTGAAAAGCTTGCTCAAAGGAAAAGCTAGATGAGCTAAAGTGCGTCGAGTGGTGGTACCAATGACTAAGCTAGGCTCTGCTTATAAAGGCAGAGCGGTCAGTGGTCCTAGTGCGGTACACCAGGGTTCCTGTGTGGGATCACTACGAATGAATTGACCAAAATTCTGCGCGTTCAAGGCGAGCGATGTTCGAGGCCATTACTGACTAGTACGACTGTAGGGCAAGGGTCTGACAAGAGATCAGAAAAGAGTGCGGGGAGACATGGGTCACGACAGACGTGAACCACGGCGAACGTGGAGCATGAAGCCACAGTGCAGAAATAACTCTATCGCAAGGACGGGCCAAACGTGTACAATATGACACACGTGACACCTATGGATGGCGTATCTACAAATAATACGGCACTACAATGCACAAACAGGTTATGCATGAATGCACGTCCTACATGTCCTTTCACTGTTGCCAACATATAGGGCAACCATTCTCAATTTTTGGCACATCGTTCTCTCCCTGTAGCTAGTTGATACTATCGGACTATGCTCGGGGTCAGTGTACCTACAGAAAACTTGAGTAAGCCTACCTAAGTCAGCAGAGTGCCATCTATCCTGGATACATAACCATAGTAATAGGGCTACTTATATAACTTCGCATAAAAACATCCTATTCTTTTGAAAAGAATTTGTTGTCAAATTTTATTTAGAAAGAGGTTCTGAAGCTTTATTTCGTCATTTATGCTCTGATACCACCTATGGTAGAACCACCTAATCTAATGCCTCCCAGGAGTACTTGTCTTCCATTAGACACTAAGTACTCCAGGGAGAACACCAAATTACGCAGTTCCATCGGGCACACCCCAGGGGAGAACCCGAAGATCCACATTTTTCCATCAGGATCACATATGAGAGAATAAAGCTTACATCATTCTTAACTATTTCTTACATCACTTTACATGTAACATCAGAGTATAACATTTATTATTTCTAATAGTGAAATAGGAACATGTTATCAGAGTTATGAACAATTTAATTTAACAGCGGAATATAAACATGTGATCAGAATTACAACGGAAATAAATATCCATTCATGACATGATGAAGCATTAGTATGTAAACTATGAAAACAGATTATAAAACTTTCATTTATAAAAACATTCCGTAAGAGTTATAAATAGAGACTATGATCGCAGCGTAAAGGAAATCCTCTCTGAGCCCACCAGGAGGAATCCACACACAAGAGTCAGCTCTAACATCCACCTAAAAACTACAACAGGGGAAAATAAAGCCTGAGTACTCAATTGTACTCAGCAAGACTTACTCGACTGGAGAAAAGAAAAGACTCCAAGGACATGCAAGACTATCTGGCTTGTGGGTTTATTGTATCTGCAGGAAGCATTACTAAGCGTGTGTCCTTATATTCGATTTTTATTAGCAGTCGCATTATTTCATTAACTAACCATTCTATGTAAGCACATGTGCTACTTTCAAGCAGGTGGTAAACAATCAAAGTTTCTTTTTCCATCTTTCATCTTTTAGTTCTTACTACGGTGCTAGACCATAGACAAGCCGTACCAAAACACCGGCGATTGCGAATCAATGCCCCCAGTTGGGAGCCCCCAAAACACCCCCCGCTTGTTCCCTAGGCACAAGCAGGACCAACCCACTACCCTCCTGTCACGGGGTCTAGGTCCCCGTCCAAACTAGGACTCCAAGCCCCCGTCCCTAAGTCCTGGACTTAGTGTGGTGCAAGGACCTCCACCCAAAAACCACCCTGACAGTCGATCTAGAAAGAGCCGGAACCCATGACAAGAGAGTAACAAGTCTTCCCTGTGCCCATACCCAAGTATGTGCTCGGGATAATAAGTCTGTGACTTGCCTATAGCCCAATGCAATGGCCGGTCCTTAACTGACACAGACAGGGAAAATAGTATAACCAAGATATGCCCCATTGGCCACGGAACGCAACCTCTTACACCCACCAATACCCAAACCATATCCCTGTCCGGTCACTAATTTTCCTTTCCACCATTAATATTTTTCAAGCGATAATAATACAGTAATATATTTCCTGTCTCTCGTGAGTGACAGGCAATCACTCGACTTCTACTAGAGTCCTGTAGCATAGCAATCTACACGAGTCTGTCATACTAGTAAGACTCATAGGATAAAGATTTATATATGCAAGTGGGTTTCATTCAACTACTTAAAACTTAATGCACAAATATAATTTAAAGTGCAGAAAAGTAGGGGTTATGCACCGGGGCTTGCCTGGGTAAGATTTAATCAAAAGTTAGCTTTCCATCATGATGGCATGACCATCGAGACACCATCTTTTCCGATACTCCAGATGACTCCGCGATCCATCGACGTCCCTATTATGATATGCAATGCGATGCAATGCAAAGACGTAATTAATCAACTGCAACCGTGACTTGCAAAATACGGATTATGCCTCTCAAGTTAACAAGCTAGTTCTAACGACGACCGTACTTAGGTTACATATCCATGTTGTCAAATAAGGCGTTATTTCCCTTCAAAGATTTTAGTTATACAAACCCAAGTTATTTCTTTATTCCATTTTATCGATTTAATCATTATTCAAAATAGGGCATCATTATCTATCTAGCAAACTAATTATTCTGGAGCTACAAAAATTACAGTAAGTACCTAATATTGCTAGGAACCTACTGTAAAAATTTTAGATCCAACACTATTACCAATTTATCACAACAATTCCTACAAGTTTATATTTTTACAATATTAAGCATTCTAAATCCATTAGAGCAACCCTGGAAACATCTTAAAACTAGGTGATCAAATTATACTAACAAATAGATCCCGATTTTAGGAACCTAAGAAAATTAGTTTCACAATTTTTAGATTCCTATACTATTTTATACTGATTTTACAAGTTAACTAGAAACCTATATTAGAAAAGCATTTATAAAATAGAAAGGGCCGGTGGCAAAATGGCCCAGCAACCGGGCGCACGGCCTGCTAGCCGGGTGCGGCCCAGCGGCACGGTAAAGGGCGCGGCGGCCCAGGCGGCGGCGTGGCCCAACGCGGGGACGGGCGCGAGCAGCCCAGCCAAAATAATCGGCGGCCAGGCGACCGGGAGCGGTCGGCCCACGCATGAATGAGCCCAGCGCGATGGCAAATTTGCATGAGGGCCCCCGAGCTTTCCTCAAATTAACTAAGCCCTTATTTGTAAACCTATGAGTCTAGCGTTTATGCAAAATGGATACAGTAAAAATCTCTATGTGCGTTTAAGTCCTTTTCTACCTTGAAACAGAGCACCGAGCAGGGGAAGTACTCTGTCGGCCGATGGATGGCTCACTGACAACGGTGCAGTCGCAGGGCGGTGCGGGGAGGTGCGCGGGCCATGGCTGGACCCGGGCCTAGCCGCGGCGCGGACCATGGCGGGACACCGCATGACGGCCACGCGCACACACCGCGGCGGCGCAACTCGGCAGCTCCAGCCGCACGCGTTTGAGGTGACAATGGCGCTGTGGCGCTGGCAGGGCTGCTCCTCGGTACCGAGCGGCATGGCGCGCTCACACGCACTATGGTGGCGGTGGAAACGGCTATGGTGGGGCACGACGACACGGGCCTGGGAACACCGGGTTGGCTGCGGGGCATGGCGGCCGGCGAGGCAAGCTCCTTGGCACCGGTGGATATGGCGCACCCCTGGTGATACGGTACCATGACGGGATGGCGAGGCATGGCGATGGAAGGAGACTCGGGAAAGCAGCGCTGCACAGGGGAAACGCCGTGGAGCCGTAGGTCCAACGCAGAACTGCGCGGGCTTGCGCGCACACGAAGGGCCGGCAACGGTAGCGGCGGAAGGCACAACGACGGTGCTCCTGGGGCATGGTGGCTGTCGCGCTAGGAGGGGCAACGCCGAGGGGCATGGTCCAGCACGAACCAGGGTGGGCATGGTGGCCACACGCGGCCACGACAGGGAAGGAAGAGGAGGGGAGCGCCGATGCTGAGAGCTATGCTCTAGCGCGGTCTGTGGGGCACGCGACGGGCGGGCAGGAGGGGAGGCCGACAATGGAGGCTCGGGCGGCAGCGAGCCGGCCATGGTAGGGCGTTGCGGGGCAACACCGGGAAAAAAACTACAGGACCGGCGTGGCCATGGGGCACACGCGCTCATGCGGGGAACTAGGCAACGGCACAGCAGCGGGGCACGGCAGCATGGTGGCACAGCACCGGCGCCAGCGCGCGCAAGCAGAGGAGAGGGGCCGAGCAAGAGAGCAAGCTGGGAGGGCGAGAAGGAGCTGGGTCGCCTCCCTTCGGCAGCAGAAAAGAAAAGGGAGGAGGAAGCAGCGTGAGGGAGGGAAACATCGTACGCATGCCAGAGGACAGACACAAGGGCTGGACAGGATGGCGCAGCATGGCCGGCAACGGCGCGCCTGGGAGTGCACAGGGAAGTGAAAGGACATGGCGTGGGCAGGAGCAGGGCCACGTGCTTTCCTGGGGGGAATGCAAGCAAAACAGTACATGGCAGTAGCAGCCTGGCCAACTTTCTTTAAGATGCTCTCTGAGAAAGGACGTGAGGGAGAGGGAGCAGCGACATGACGACGGGACCCGACAACGCGGTGCGATGTGAATAACTCCGATGATTGATTCTGAGCAGGGGAAACGCACCACCGTATTCAAGCGGCTAGGACAACAGTGAGGTAAGGATAGCAGCTGCAGCAGCAAGGACGCGAGAGATCAGGCAGCAGCTGAACATATGGGTGTCGCGTGGCTCTACTGGCTGCCTACCTGCGCGTGAGATGACTCGGCGTGGATGTGAACAGCGATACGTCGTCGGCAAACCAAACGATCTAAATCCTATCGATATCAACTAACAAGTATATCGTGACCTAGCCCATACTGCATACTAACCCATAGGAGCGAAATACTTAAGCACTATTGAACTATTTTTCTTAGCATAATTTGCTAAAATTGACCTTTCGAACATAAATCCTATTTCTCGCCGACTCATGAAAAGTTCTAGTTTAAATCTTGGATTTGATTTCTGAGCTATCGTATATACTATTGAATAACTTTTACTTACCAAAACAAGAGTTGCATTTTCATCTATTAAGCTTGCGCTCCAGATTTATTCAAGTACTAAATACAAACTATATTTTATTTTGTTTATAAAAAATGCTTTCATACTCAATCCAATATAACAAGCCATTCACCATTTACTTGCTAGAATCGTTATCAGACATTTTTAAATACTTTTACGCACTAAGTGAATTAACTCAGATATTTAATTCAGTCCAACAAAGTGAACCACACAAGACTCGCTCGTCATTCCATGTGTGTTTTAAACTTTTAAACCTGAAAACTTGTTTTGCTAATTTCTCTTAGGCATTAACCTAGGCGCTAAGCGAGCTCGTAACACCAGAGGTGTTACAACCAACCCCCCCTAAAAAGAATCTCATCCTGAGATTCAAAGCAAGAATCAGAAGAGGGGAAAACGTGATTACATTTCGTAAATCAGAGGTTACACGAAAAATTACACGACTTCGAATGCTAAACCACATAGGGATTCAGAGATACTTGGTTAAGAGCAACCTAATACAACTGAGACTTAATCCAAAAGTTGAGATAGACGAGGACAATGGAGAAACAGTAGGAAGATGATTATCCAAAACATGGCGTAGGTCCAACAGATCTAGAAACAAGAGACTGAGAAATCAAACATTGTGAACCCTAAGACCAAATTAACCAACGGTAGACTTGAACTTCTTTAAGAACCAGATCCTTTCTTCTTCTCAGGTTACACCATCACCTTAGACTGACGAGCCTAGTCCCACGAATGACGACTGGATCTCATAGCTCTACTCTGAATGCGAGCGGAATGGGGATGAAGAAGAAGAGCAAGGACCAAGGGTATCTTATAGTGGCAAATGGAGGTGGGGCGCAACACACCAAAAGTAGAGGCGGCATGGATGAGATACACTGCCGGTTCACGCTGTGGGGATAAGGTCGGCCATGGTGCACTCCCTGCACAAGCGAGCGGAGGAGAAATAAAGGAGAGGAGATGTGGGTACGTTCGACGAGGTAGGCATGCGGGCGGCCATGTCCCCAAAAGAAGAAAGAAGGGAGGGGGAAAGAGAGGGGGGCCGGTATGTGTGGCAGAACCTCCTAAATTACAGGGCCCACATGCACCTGTCACTGTCCAACGACCTTTGACATCTATGCATACGTTCCCGGTAACTTAAGAAGACTGTCGGGTGTCCTCGGGGAACCCTGAATCATCCACGGTTTCCGAGTAGGATCACATTACAGAGTTATTACAGTATTACAACAGTTTATTCAAATAGATACACCAGAGTAAAAACAGCAGAAGTCTTACAATAACATAGTTTACAAACCGTTTGTTTCAAACCATACAACTAAGTTTGATAATTAATACAAAACAAAGTAGTGGAGTGGCATTATAATATATTACAAAACACACAAATAAGCTGCCCTGCCCAAGGCCACACATTTACTTATCGTCAACGCACTGAACTACAGTCATGCAATATGATCCAAAACAGATCTGCTCATGAGCCTCACCTGCAACAAGGGTCAACGAACCCTGAGTACAAAAGTACTCAACAAGACTTAACCGAAATAAAAACTGATAGAACTTATGAATGCAGGCTCGGGGATTCAAGGTATGGCTTTAGCAATAATCAAAGCTCTTTTGCGTAAAAGATTTTTAATAAAATTCTTTACATCAACATTTAAAACTTCATAAACTCATATACAAAGCTCACACGATCCGCAATGAGATCATGAAACTTCATAACCAACACCTTCACAGACCATCCTCAAGTTCCAGTTATTAATTACTACGATGATGAATAGTGAGTTGAGTCTCCATAACCGAGGAGCAACGACGATTCGAACCGATTAAAAACCCAGCTAGGAATTCCAGACCACACGACATATGCATGTCCCTGACTTACATATATCAACCTACCCTCGGATCCTCTAAACAAGAACGGGTCTGTGCCACCCGAGAATATAATACTCCACCAATCCAGCCCATTGCCACGTGGGTACACGCTATTCCCTCCATCTCTGCACTCTTAGTGCGCGAGTAGCCATTCTCATAATAGAATAGCCAAGTTAAGGCTTACCGGAGTATGTGGTTAGTACTATAAAGTCTCACCTCATGCAATTCAACAATGGACGGACCTTAATGGACATAGGTGGAAAGAACCCGCTCACAAGACCTCCATGTCTTGTGGCTCCCATACACCGAGTCCGCCCGGTCTAGATTTATTACTCCACATTCCCATATCACATGATAACATAAGTAACCACAGTTCCATTTAAAACTTGCAGATGACAGGTAATCACCCGACTTTCATCGTTCTAAGCATAGCTAAGCAAAACTAGACATATACGAATTTAAAACTGGTAATATGGTAAATATGGAATAACAAGGTTGGTAATGTACCAATTTGGTTTTCACTTGACTCCTAATCACTTAATGCAGTAAAAAGAAGCAAAAGCGAAATCAATTTGTAAAATACAAGGTAGGGTTGTATGCATCCGGGGCTTGCCTTCGTTGACGGAAAAGTCTGGGTCCAGAGTCGTTCCACCGATATCAACACCAACCTCCACAGACGGATCAACCTCCTCAACTACTTGATTAACTACCACGTTTTCACCTTCGTTCACTACACGTAGCAACAATGCCATGTTTAACATGATGCGGAATACGAAATATGATGCTCGATGATGGATGCAAAATTAACAACTTGAATACAACTTTCTTTCGCGGTACAGTTACAAGTTAAACTAACTAAACCATTTTCGCAACACTCACATCAATTGCCAAGGATCATCACCAACTAATGACCCAAGGACATCACTCAATCAAAAACTAAAAAAAAACCTAAATCACTAAAGGTTACTATTTGCTTTTATGAATTAATTAATTAATTAAGAATTATGAAATAAATCAACTTGTTCCAATTGGCCTCAACTTTTTTGTAAATGTTCATCACATGATAACTAAGTGACAAAATAATTTTCATAATTTTTGGATACATAAATAAGCCTAGAAAAATCATGGAAACTCATTTATTAATTAATTGAGCAATTTGTATCACATTCAAAAAGTACTGAAAAACAACATTTCATATTTTTCCTAAATAATATAAATCTCAGAGAAGTCACAAAAAAATTTTCACAATTTTTGGAACTCTAAATAATTCTATACAAAAATAACAAAAACAGACACTATTCATTCATTCTAGAAAATAGAAAAATCCATTTTTGAACTACACAGTCACTGACATCCCGACCCCACCTGTCATCCCTAACCTCGCGCGTTTGACCACGACGGTGACGGCGCTGACCGACGTAAACTCGTCGACGGTGAGTCCAATGGCGACGGCCAAAGTACCAAAACGATCACCAAGACTAGGCGCATCGATTGACGTCCCTATATGTACTGATTACGGCCCTATACTAGCTCGACATTGGCCATGGCGGACACGGTGGCACGGCAGCGCTACGCCGGTGACGTGAAACTAGTAGAGCTTAAACAAAGGATCCAGGAAGCACCAGTAGCTCACCCCGAACGCGTTGAAGCAAGAAGCGAGGTCGAAGAAGCAACGGAGAGGCGTGACGACGACCACGGTGATCACGGCGGAGCAAAGATCGTCGGTGAGGGAGAACCGGCGACTGCAGTGATCAAAACAAGCAAGCAACAAAGGATTAAGCACCACAACATCGATAGCATGGGCAACGGCTCACCGGAGGATGTTGGCCGCGGAGAAACAGAATCTCAGGTGAGGTGGCCGGCCGCGAGGAAGAAAGCGACGAACGGCGAACTCACGGCGAAATCAATCGACCAGAGCTAGCTGGCTGGGTGCGCAAGGTGTAGGCGAAGCTATCTAGCGCTATGCCGCGAGGGTGAAGACACTACCGCGATGCAGTGCGAAAGCTCATTTGGAGATGAGCAAGGCGACGGGAAAACAGAGGAGGAGGAAACGGCAAATACGACAAAGAAGCTCAAGGTTATAAAGGATGGCTAGGAAGCGCTTAAGGAAGCCACGGCGAAGTTATTTCGCCCGGTAGCGTCGCCCAGATGCCTACATGCACATCGACTGGAAGCAAGTCAAGGATCGCTGGCAATGTAGCAAGAGCGGTGAACACTGTTCATCGAAATTACAGAATTGCCATCTAGTTTAAAATCCAAATTACTCCCAAATTTGTATAACAACTCAAAAATCTCCAAAAATAAAAGTTGTTCAAAATCAAAAGTTCTACAACTTTTCTTTTATAACCAACCCCTAATTCGGTATACATTTTGAAATGAACTTTTGAATTCAAATAGGGGACATTTAAGGAATTTCGCCTTTTCAAATAACTTCAATTTTTACTAAACAACTTGAAAAACTCCAAAAACAAACTTTGTACAACTCGACAAGCTCTACAACTTTGCTTTAAGACTCAACCCCAAAATGTGCTTTAATTTTGAAATGGGTTTTCAGGGTCGGATTTAAATATTAAAAATCAGGGTTTTCGGAATTTCAAATCAATACAAAGATTTCAACTTGATTCAAACGATACCAAGCAATACTTATAACATACATGTAAACTTGTTTTAGTGAATGCATATCAAAGTTTGCAATATGACCAATGCCATGCAATGCATATGATGATATGTCCAGTTTTTAATACTTAAACACCCGGGGTGTTACAATCCTTCCTCCTAAAAGAAATGTCGCCCCGAGATTCAAAGCCATAGGGTAAGTAATGGAAAAGGAAATGTGTCAATCCAAAAACATCCAATTCTCATCCATAAAACAACTGAGGTTCCTTTACAAAACACAATTTGTAACAACCGAGCTTAACTAACAGTACTCTATTCTATAATGACGCAAGAAACTCTGGAAACTTTTCTAACAAGTAATCTTCTGATTCCCAAGTAGCTTCCTCTTCTGAATGTTGATTCCATTGTATCTTGTAGAACTTTATTGTCCTCCTTCGAGTAACACGATCTTTCTGATCCAACACTCGGATAGGATATTCTGAATAAGTCAGATCTAGTTCAAGTTCTACTCCTTCAACTTCAACATTCTGCTCAGGCACTCGAAGACACTTCTTCAACTGAGACACATGGAACACATCATGTACAGCTGATAAATGTTCTGGTAATTTCTCTTAGGCATTAACCTAGGCGCTAAGCGAGCTCGTAACACCAGAGGTGTTACAACCAGCGTGATCAAAATTGGCTCACCCGCATCCCGAGCTTTTATGGTATTAACGACAAAAAGGGTCGGGATGCACTAACCTTTTTATATAAAATGGGGAGAGGAGCTAAAAAACTGGTTGCTATAACGAAGTTTAAGAGCTTGTCCATTTATTACATGTTCTCCGCCTGGCTTATCAGCCTAACTAAATTCTTGCATGGGATATCCTCATCCTCTATCTCTGTAGGAAAGTCTTGTCTCAGCAGGTGACACAAGTCGATCGGACGGCTTGGCCACTGCAGGGAAACAGATAGGGAGTAGCAGGATGCCCCACGCTAGTGTCACGATATTCAGCAACAGTCATGATCCCCTTCTTGAGAGCCAAGGACTCCTTCTTCTTTAGCTTCATCAGTCCCGCAGGCACGTGGTGAGAGCGGAAGGCACTGCAGAACTCAGCCCAAGTGATGGGATTAGCTTCGATATGGCCAAAGCGGAATGAGTCCCACCAATCCAGTGCAGCTCCTTGCAACTGTCTAGAAGCATATAGAACCTTCTCCTTATCATCACACTGGGCAATCTCCAGTTGCCTCTCAATGGCACGTAGCCAGTCATCAGCCTGGAGTGGGTCGGTAGAGTGCTTGAATACAGGTGGTCGTCCTTTCAGGAACTCTCCCCTCTTATCCCTGACATGAGGGGGTGCATTCCCATTCCCTTGCCCCATGTTCTGCATGTTCTAGGCCATCTGCTGAAGCAACTGTATCTGCATCATCATCAGCTGCTCCATGGTGACTGGAGGAGGTGGTGGCAGGTCCTCGCCTCCCTGGTAGTTCCTCTTGGTGTTCACCATCTGTAGATTCATCATATAAGTCTCACATGTCCAAGCATATAACCCTTAAAAGATAATGGTATAACAAGAGTAGGTGTCACAAGATCAAGACAAGAGATATATGTAGGGTATACAAGAAGATAATTGTTCTGAACTTTTCCGGCGAGTTGAACAATAGCAGTGCAGTAAAATGAGCATATATCACACTCTGTTTATCATATGATTACGTATTTTACCTTTCTGGAAAGCTTATGAAATTCTATACAACTTTTATTTAGAACACTTTTTCATATTATGAAGTTTACTTAGTCAAATACAGACAACAAGCAGTACTGTTCTAGAATTCTGACAGCACAGAAACCTCAACTTACAACAGTTGTATCTCACAATTTATAATAGGTATTGAGGTGATTCTAGAGCCAAAAGGAAGATGTTGAAGTATACTTATCTCCATAAAATTTTCATGACCATTGGATAGCTAGAACATGAGATATGAACTGATAAAGACGGACTGCTCAGAATGATACATAATGGACAGCATGATAAAACGAAACCCAACTATTTATTCATAATATCCTTAAACCTTAACCTTAACTAAATGACCGTGGACATGCCCACAAGTCATCACAATCATATAAAAGATCCAAATCAAGCATTGTTCATAATGATAAACATCCAACCATGCAAGTAACACTTGTTCAACCATTAAAAAGAAAGAAACTAAACACTCTCTCGCGCATCTACGCGTGTTTATTACATATTTTTAAGACTTCCTCCTATGGGTACGGGTCGACGTTGGTGCTGGTGTTGGGGTCTCCAAACTCTCCTCTGTTCCTTGGGGGCGACTGAGCAGGTACACCTAGCGCTTCCACATCTGGACCTCCTTGCTGTTGCTTCAGTGTAGTGTTCCCACGGGCAAGCTGCAGATATGCCTTCCCCATGACATCGAGCTCGTCTAGGGGCCTTGCAAACCCCGGCATTGGGAATCACAGCTCGGTGGGTAAAGATGTACAATTTCTGCAGAAATATTTGACCTATTATAACAGCCGTGCTCACGGATACGAGCGGTCTGGATCCTTCAAGATTAGTGGTTATTGTGGATGGTGGATGGTTGGGAATTGAGATAAACATGACTATACTTTAATATCACTTGAGAATTGGGACTGTTCATTAAAGTAGTGATTCGTGATGCTAAAATTTGATCAACTAAAATTGTGAACCGCATTTAAACAGAGTCAAGCCTTTTGAGCCTCATAGATCCCTTTGATATACTTGCTAAGCATGGTGAGCTTACACTTGCTTTACATCCAATGAAAATCCTGAATGGGTAAAGATAATGGATATGAAGAGTTTCCGGAGGATGTCCAGGACTACTAGAGAGACGTTCACCAGTTGGAGTCCCTATGGTAGTTTGGGCTAGTTATTCCGCTGTGATTGTAATAATATTGCCATTGAGCAAACCTTGTATTAACTTTATGATGAGATATGCGATGTAATAAGTACTTTACTTTGATACTATTGCAATTTATGATATATGTGTGTGTTTGGATATCCTGGGCGCACATATATGAGTACTTGGTTTTGCTATGCAAAATTGGATGCGACAAATTGGTATCAGAGCTATAACTGACTGTAGGACGATCAACCTAGTTAGAAATGGACGTTTCTAGGATCACATTATCTTTATTTTACTACCTTTAATTTGCTATAAATTTTTTGCTTATATTCTATTCTTTATCTGTTGCCAAAAATTACTTTATTCTAATACCCAACCTTTTCATTCTTATAGATGGCTCGCACCAAGCAGACCCCACGCAAGAGGACCATCGTGATGCCCACCAGGAGGACCAGGTTCACATTGGGCAAGCGTGTCCCAACACATTTGGTGGAAGCTCTAAGGAACCTGGAAGAGGAACCACCTGTGGAGGTGCCCATGGGGGAACCTCTGGAGGACGTGCTGGAAGATCCAATGGATGAAGAAACAGAAGAGGGGCCCATGTTTGAGGAGCCCATTGAGATAGAGGAGTCTGAGGAGGATCCTATGGAGGAGAATAAATAGGGTGGCCAGGAGGGAGCTGGTGACCCCGATGATGGAGATGACCCTGATGATTCTGATTCTGATGGAGGTGATGATGGTGGAGATGGTGGAGATGGTAATGGTGGTGATGATGGAGGAGACGGTGGAAATGGGGGTGATGATAGTGATGATGATCATAATGCATTGCTGGCTCAAGGGTGGACCGTGGAGATCCACTACGACTTGGAGGGTGATGCCTACTACCACCCCAAGCTTCTCGCACTTGTACATTGCTACCACGCCGGAGGCACTATTCAGTACAGGATAGAGCATTGGACCCACCCCGACTACACCGGCTTCTAGGAGACAGAAGTGTACATCCGCGAGGGGACTCGGGTGAGCTACATCCACCATGCCATCACTGCATGGCTCACACATGCAGCCATCATTAGAGATGCAGCTCGATAGGCATTGGTGGTCAACCGTGACCGGCACTTCGACGACATCGCCTGGGAGGATGACCGATATCTTCCCCGCCGTCACAGCGGCCAGTCTACATGCAACATCACTGCACCACTTGGAGAGGCGAACCTGAGGCTAAGGCCTAACCTGTTGTGCTTGGCTGAGACCAACACTGACTTGGATCAGGCCCTGGATGAGCTCGATGTCATGCGGAAGGCATATCTGCAGCTTGCTCGTGAGAACGCTACACTGAAGCAACAACAAGGAGGTCCAGATGTGGAAGCGCCAGGTGTACCTGCTTAGTCATCCCCGAGGAACAGAGGAGAGTTTGGAGACTCCAACACTAGCACCAACGTCGACCCATACCCATAGGAGGAAGTCTTAAAAATATGTAATAAACACGCGTAGATGCGCGAGAGAGTGTTTAGTTTCTTTCTTTTTAATGGTTGAACAAGTGTTACTTGCATGGTTGGATGTTTATCATTATGAACAATGCTTGATTTGGATCTTTGATATGATTGTGATGACTTGTGGGCATGTCCACGGTCATTTAGTTAAGGTTAAGGTTTAAGGATATTATGAATAAATAGTTGGGTTTCGTTTTATCATGCTGTCCATTCTGTATCATTCTGAGCAGTCCGTCTTTATCAGTTCATATCTCGTGTTCTAGCTGTCCAATGGTCATGAAAATTTTATGGACATAAGTAGACTTCAACATCTTTCTTTTGGCTCTAGAATCACCTCAATACCTATTATAAATTGTGAGATACAGCTGTTGTAAGTTGAGGTTTTTGTGCTGTCAGAATTCTGGAACAATACTGCTTGTCGTCTGTATTTGACTAAGTAAACCTCAGAATCTAAAAAAGTGTTCTAAATGAAAGTTGTAGTTCATAGGCTTTCCAGAAAGGTAAAATATGCAATCAGATGATAAACATAGAGTGAGATATGCTCGTTTTACTGCACTACTGTTGTCCAACTCGCCGGAAAAGTTCAGAACAATTATCTTCTTGTATACCCTAAATATATCTCTTGTCTTGATCTTGTGACACCTACTCTTGTTATACCATTATATTTTAAGGGTTATATGCTTGGATATGTGAGACTTATATGATGAATCTACAGATGGTGAACACCAGGAGGAACAACCAGGGAGGCGAGGACCTGCCACCACCTCCTCCAGTCACCATGGAGCAGCTGATGATGATGCAGACATAGTTGCTTTAGCAGATGGCCCAGAACATGCAGAACATGGGGCAAGGGAATGGGAATGCACCCCCTCACATCAAGGATAAGAGGGGAGAGTTCCTGAAAGGACACCCACCTGTATTCAAGCACTCTACTGACCCACTCTAGGCTGACGACTGGCTACGTGCCATTGAGAGGCAACTGGAGATTGCCCAGTGTGATGATAAGGAGAAGGTTCTATATGCTTCTGGACAGTTGCAAGGAGCTGCACTAGATTGGTGGGACTCATTCCGCTTCGATCGTACCGAAGCTAATCCCATCACTTGGGCCGAGTTCTGCAGTGCCTTCCGCTCTCACTACATGCCTACGGGACTGATGAAGCTAAAGAAGGAGTTCTTGGCTCTCAAGCAGGGGAGCATGACTGTTGCTGAATATCATGACAAGTTCATACAATTGTCACGGTATGCACCAACTGAGGTAGATGAGGACGAGAAGAGGCAGGAGTTGTTTATGGAGGGCCTAAATGATGGTCTCCAATACTAGTTGTTGTCTCATACTTTTGCTAGCTTCCAGTAGCTGGTGGATAAGGCTTTGGTGATCGAGAACAAGCGCTGCCAGATGGAGGACAAAAAGAGTAAGTTTCAAGGACAACAATCCGGGAGCAACTCTCGCTTTCGTGCCAATCCTCAACAAGCTGAACCTCAGCAGCGCTATCAAGGTCAGTCAGGTCTAGTCAATCGCAACCAGCAACCACAGCATGCATAGAAGCAGCAGTACAAGGCACCAGCTCAGCGCCAGCAGCAGTCCAACAATGTACCGGTGAGGAACAGTGCCCCCAATGCTCCACAGAAGAATGGCGCACCAAAAGCGCCAAACGCAGTTAATGATAATAAATGCTTCAATTGTGGAGAGCCGGGGCATTACTCCAATAGATGCCCCAAGAGGACGGCTAACACACAGTAGAATTATGTTCGGGGAAAGGTGAATCATATGACTGCTGAAATAGCTCAGGAGGCACCAGATGTGGTGATCGGTACGTTTTCGGTCAACTCAAACTCAGCTACAGTACTTTTTGATTCTGGTGCTTCACATTCCTTCATAGCATATACACTCATAAGGAAGCATGGTATTCCAGTAAGTGTTATGAAGAAACACATGTTAGTAAGCTCACCTAGAGGGGAAATGAGAGCAGAGTGGATATGCTTAGCTGCTAGTCTCAGCATAAGGGGGTAGAATTTCAAGCAGACCTTGTAGTCATAAACTCATCTGATATCGATGTCATCTTGGGTATGGATTGGTTAAGATTGCAGAAGGCAGTTATTAATTGTGGCAATAGTTCTGTGAATCTTACCACTCCATCCAGAGATAAAGTTGAGTATGTGGCAACACAGTCAGCTGCAGAAATCTGTCGGGTTAATCAGTTGGAGGGCACAACCTTAGAGGATATAAGGATAGTAAATGAGTATCTAGATATCTTCCCCGAGGAATTACCAGGTATGCCGCCTAAACAAGACATCGAGTTTATAATCGAACTTTTACCTGGAACTGCACCCATAGCTAAGAGACCCTATAGAATGGGAGTGAATGAATTAGCAGAACTTAAGAAACAATTAAGGGAATTGTTAGATAAGGGTTATGTTCAACCTAGTACTTCACCTTGGGGTGCACCAGTACTGTTTGTAGAGAAGAAAGATGGTACACAGAGAATGTGCATATATTACAGATCACTTAATGAGGTCACAATTAAGAACAAGTACCCACTGCCTAGAATCGATGACCTGTTTGACCAGTTGAAAGGGGCTTGTGTGTTTTCCAAGATCAACCTTCGATCTGGATACCATCAGTTGAGAATAAGACATACTGACATCCCCAAGACTACTTTTGTGACCCGATATGGACTGTATGAGTTCACAGTCATGTCCTTTGGTCTGACAAATGCACCTGCTTACTTCATGTATCTGATGAACAAAGTGTTCTTGGAGTACCTTGACAAGTTTGTCGTTGTGTTCATTGATGACATATTAGTGTACTCTAAGAATGAAGGAGAACATGAAGAACATTTGAGGTTGGTGTTGCAGAAGCTTAGAGAACATCAGCTTTATGCTAAGTTTAGCAAATGTGAGTTCTGGCTAAAAGAAATATCTTTCCTTGGTCACATAATCTCTAATGGAGGGGTAGCAGTAGATCCCAAGAAGGTTAGAGATGTGTTGAGTTGGAAGCCACCTCAGGATGTTAGTGAGATTCGGAGTTTTCTTGGTATGGCTGGGTACTATAGGAGATTCATCGAGGGATTCTCTAAATTAGCCAAGCCCATGACTGCTTTGTTAGAGAAGAATGCTAAATTTGTATGGACTAAGCAATGTCAGGACAGTTTTGAGGAGTTGAAGAAGAGATTGACTTCTGCCCCAGTGCTCATCTTACCTGATCTTGCCAAAAGCTTCTCTATCTATTGTGATGCCTCATGGCAAGGTCTAGGCTACGTTCTTATGCAAGAAGGCAGAGTTGTTGCCTATGCATCAGACAGCTGAGAAAACATGAGTTAAATTATCCGACTCATGATCTAGAATTAGCAGCTGTGGTACATGCTCTCAAGATTTGGAGGCACTACCTAATAGGTCATAAGTGTGAGATTTATACGGATCATAAGAGTTTAAAGTATATATTCATACAATCATATCTAATTTTGAGGCAACACATATGGCTAGAGTTAATCAAGGATTATGATTTGGATATACACTATCACCCGGGAAAGGCTAATGTTGTAGCAGATGCCTTGAGTAGGAGTTATGTGAACATGGCCTATACAACTCAACTACCTAAAGAGTTGTGTGAGGAGTTCAAATACCTAAATTTGGGTATTGCGGCTAACACCATGGAGTTAGAGGTAGAACCTACTCTAGAACGAGAGATTCATAAGGGACAGCTGAATGATGAGAGGATCAAGGATATTGCGGAACGTATAGTGATTGGTAAATCCCTAGGATTCCACATGGATGATCAAGGGACAGTATGTTTTGGCAAAAGGATTTGTGTGCCAGAAGTGAAATCTATTAGGGAGTCTATTTTGAGGGAAGCTCATGACTTAGCCTATTCCATACACTCGGGGAGTACTAAAATGTATCTTGATCTTAAAGAGAGATACTGGTGGTATGGACTAAAGAGAGATATAGCTGAACATGTGGCCATATGTGACACGTGCCAAAGAGTAAAGGCAGAACATCAGAGGCCAGCAGGTTTGCTACAGCCTATGAAGATACCCGAGTGGAAATAGGAAGAAGTTGGAATGGACTTCATAGTCGGATTACCCTGTACACAAAGAGGATTTGACTCTATCTGGGTAATTGTAGACCGTCTGACAAAAGTGGCACATTTCATTCAGGTCAAGATAACTTATTCAGGTGCAAAGTTGGCAGAGTTATACATGGAAAGGAATGTATGTTTACATGGAGTACCAAAGAAGATTGTTTCAGATAGGGGTACATAGTTCACATCACATTTTTGGCAGAAATTGCATGAGTCCATGGATACGAAGTTGAACTTTAGCTCAGCTTACCATCCTCAGACAGATGGACAGATCGAGAGAACAAATTAGATCTTAGAGGATATGTTAAGGGCTTGTGCTCTGCAGTATGGGACAAGTTGGGATAAGAGTTTGCCCTATGCCGAATTCTCCTATAATAATAGCTACCAAAAGAGTCTTAAGATGGCACCGTTTGAGGCATTGTATGGTAGAAAGTGCAGAACCCCATTGTTTTGGAATCAAACAGGGGAAAGTCAAGTCTTTGGACCAGATGTTTTGCAACTGGTAGAAAAACAAGTACAAACAATAAGGCAAAACTTGAAGGTTGCACAGTCTCGATAGAAAATCTATGCGGACACGAGAAGAAGAGATTTGGTGTTTGAAATCGGTGACTTTGTTTATCTCAAAGTTTCACCTATGAAAGGAGTTAAGAGATTTCATACCAAGGGAAAGTTGTCACCCAGGTATGTGGGACCATTCAAGATCATCAACAGGAGAGGAGAAGTGGCTTACTAGCTAGAATTACCGAAGCAACTTTTAGGTGTTCATGATGTCTTCCATGTGTCGCAACTTAAAAAATGTTTGAGATTACCTAAGGAACAACTACCTTTGGAAGAACTAGATATCCGACGGGATCTATCATACAAAGAATATCCAGTGAGAATCTTGGAAACAACGGAGAGAATCACAAGGAGCAAGATAATAAGAATGTGCAAGGTTCGTGGAACAGACACTTTGTGGATGAGGCAACTTGGGAAAGAGAGGAAGATCTGAGAACTGACTATCCCAATCTCTTTTAACCATCCGAATCTCGAGGACGAGATTCATCTTATGGGGGTAGGTTTGTAACACCCAAATTTTTTACAACAAATTAGCAATTAATTCTTAGCATTTATTAAATTTTCTAGGTATTTTTAACTTAGGCCAAATAATAAACATTGGTTAATAAAAGTAACTATAAGGTTTAGAAGCATGTTTGTTGCATTCATGCCGAAGCATATTGTTTTTGGTTGAGTGTAGGGCTAGATGATTTGAAGTTGAATTCAAATTCCATTTGAATTTGGCTTAGAATTGAAAAATTGATTTGGAAAAGAATTTGATTTTTTAAAAAATTTACCTTTCTTCATTTTCAGCCCAACCCTAGGAATCAGCCCAGCCTTTCCTTTTCTCCCCCTTCCTGCTATTGGGGTTCACAGGCCCGGTAGTGCCTCCCCTTCCTCCCTTCTCTTTTCCTCCTGCAGACGGCTCGCTTCAAGACCGCCCGCTCCAAGACGCCTCCCTCTTTCTCCCATCGCGCGCATCAAGACGTGGCTCGCTTGCACCACGCGGCCTAGCTCGGCCTGCCCCGTGCGCCCACACCCGAAGCACCGCACCCGTTTGCTCTCTCCCTCTCCCTATGCACTGGCCCCGTGTGTCAGCGCCTTCCCTTCCCTTCCATTTCTTCTCCCCGGCGCACTTTCCTTTCTACACCGCCGCCGATGGCGCGGCCATGCGGGGCAAGCGACCGCCGTCGCCCACATATGGCAGGAGACCAATCCTGCCTGCTCCCCTTCCTTTTTCCTATGCACCGCCCTACCTATAAAGCTCCGCGCTGACCCCTTCCCTCTCCCATCCTCTACTCTCGCTTTCTAGTCACCACCGCCGCAATCCATCCTCACCCATGCCTCAATCGCTGTCGACGTCACCACTCGGAGCTCCACCGTAATCCCCCGTGCCTGTAGGTACCATCAATTTGAGGTTTAGGTCATAGTTTGATCGATTTCATCCTCACCCACGCCATCATCGTCTTTCCAGTCACCGCCGTCGTCGACGACCCGTCTCTGGAGCTCGTCCCGGACACCGTGATCATCTTTAGTAGACTCGCGGTGAGCTCTCGATCCTTCCCATGCCCTCCCTTCGTCATTTTGCGCACTGGAGCGCCGTACCAGCAACCTCTAGATGCCGCCGGCCATGGCACCACCACGGAACCAGCCCACCGGCGTGTTCTCGCCCACGAATTGCTTCCTAGTGAGTTTGCTAGGTTCCGTAGATCATCCCCGTGCATTTTGTTTCGATTGGGGAAGTCCATAGCGCCATTTTGGCGACCGCCGCCGTGTCTGTCTCGCCGTCGGCCGTGGTGTGCTCGCCGGCATCCCTGTATAGCGGCGTTGATACGCTCGTGCCATCAGATTGGTACTGGACGACCTGGATCCAACCATACCGGTTGGATCATAACCGGTCCACCATGGACCCATAGACCCCAGCCACAGTGCCGTGTCAGTAGGTCCACGGAGCCATGTGGTGCACCGCACTAATCCCAGCACACCACGCATCAACCAGTCAGCACCCAGGGTCAACATCCAGTCAAGTCGTGTCCTTTTTGCATTAAAGCCCTTCTATTTTCGTAGATTCAACCCGTAGTCCATATTAATTCAAAGTAAATGCGTATTAGTCCTGTTTTTATTCGTTTAGGCCCCTGTATTTTCCAGAATTAGTACCCGCAGTCCTATAACCTTGTATATTCATATTTTTAATTGTTTTAATTCAAAATAGGTTCAGTTTATTTATAGAAATGCCATTACATCTTATTTCATGCATAAATTTCGTGTTTTAAGTCTGATTTGAGTGATTCTTTCGCTCACGTGTTCGTAGGAGTATGTAGAATAGATTTATAAGCTTTTTAACTTATGTTTTTACTGTTTGGTGTACTGTTCTAATAGAAGTCTATCTTGTATGCATGTAATGATTGGAATGATGCTTGATTGGTGAACTGGAAGACGATTAGAGGGTGAGCCTTTTGAGGTGACTAAGGACCCACAGCAGGATCAGTAGTACTTCTAGGACAACTTTGAAGAAGGCAAGTGTACCAAAGGCCCCTTGTTACCTATGAACTATTACCATTCATATTCATGCATGTGTCTAATTTGAAATACCTTTAAGGACTTTACCTAGATGATTACTTGTACCACATATCCTTGATACCTAGGGTTTTTGGGTAGGCATTTTGGATAGATGCTGCAGCGCTTAACATAAAATAATTGTTAAACATGACTAAAGGCTATATGCAATGTGATAAAATGAAGCTTTTTAGCAACAGATAGGGGGCTAGAGTACGGGGTTGAGTACTCTAGTGCCTCTCCACAAGGACTTAATCCTGAAGTGGCAACCCAGGACGTTCCGTACAACCCCGAGTGTCATATGGCTCTGACTTTAACCTGTTAACTAGATTGTACTAGCTCGTCTGTAGCTTCCAGTAAGGGTAAGAGGGTATCTTTCCTTTTTCTGCTAGGATGTGTGTACCGTGCTATGATGCCCACATGTGCCACTCCTTAGTAGCTATGACTTGTTAGTGCAACTAGCTAAGGGTTTCATAGTGAAACCCTGCCACACTTCCTAGGTAGAGGTGTAGTGGGCCTTGCAAACCCTGGCATTAGGAATCATGGCTCGGTGGGTAAAGACGTACAATTTCTATAGAAATATTTGACCTGTTATAACAGACGTGCTCACGGATACGAGCGGTCTGGATCCTTCAAGATTAGTGGTTACTATGGATGGTGGATGGTTGGGAATTGAGATAAACATGACTATACTTTAATATCACTTGGGAATTGGGACTATTCATTAAAGTAGTGATTCAGGATGCTAAAATTTGATCAACTAAAATTGCGAACCGTAGTCAAACAGAGTCAAGCCTTTTGAGCCTCATAGATCCCTTTGATATACTTGCTAAGCATGGTGAGCTTACACTTGCTTTACATCCAATGAAAATCTCGATGGGTAATAGATAATGGATATGAAGAGTTTCTAGAGGATGTCCAGGACTACTAGGGAGATGTTCACCAGTTGGAGTCCCTATGGCAGTTTGGGCTAGTTATTCCGCTGTGATTGTAATAATATTGCCATTGAGCAAACTTTGTATTAACTTTATGATGAGATATGCGATGTAATAAGTACTTTACTTTGATACTATTGCAATTTGTGATATATGTGTGTTTGGACATCCTGGGCGCACATATATGAGTACTTGGTTTTGCTATGCAAAATTAGGTGCGACAGCTGGTTATGCCGACCCTATCACGAACGACGGACCTAGATCCCGCTCGATCATGTCCGGCAAGAGATCCCCAAACTCATCACTCTTGCCATTGAAATAAATCCTATGCCCAGGTCGAATCGAATGGCTCCAGGAAGCTACCGAGAGATGAGTGCATGCCTACCTAGATTTTTCTCGTGAAGGATCCACCAAGTGATGGTTCACCTTCAAAGGCTATAGGCTGCCACAGGTAAGTGGGATATGGAGCTAAAAATGCTACCACGGCCTATTAACGCCTAGGAGTTCGAAGGCTAGCCCACCAGTGGGTTCACAGCTGCTCCAAGGCACCTTAGAGTGAGGGGAGGATAAGGACGGGCCCTCTAGCGACCAATACCCAAATTGCGTGAAGCGCCACGAGCGTCCCAACCCTCGTTTCGAGTCTTGGATGATGCAAGGCCCATGGTTTTTCCCCAAAAGAATGGCATTGAGCCCTCGGACCGATTGTACGGATTTGGGAACTATATGGAGTTAGTCACGAGCTGACCTTGAACTAGGCCCCCATGAAGGGGATGTCGAGGCTCCACTCGAAAAAGCCTATTCACAACTCACCGAGCACCGTGCTCCGTCCAGTGAGGAAAGCATGGCATGGCTTAGCCCCTCCGTTCTAGCGAATGACACGTGAGGGACGATGATCACAAGATGAACCGACCCCACGATCGGACCCCTGCTATGCGTGGGGGCTCGGCATCACAAAGAGACCAAATGCGCGGTCATAGACAAATGACGAGTCACCTTTGGCTGCAGAAACTGAAGTCAGGGAAGACGCATGAAACACGGTCGACTCATGCCAAGCCCCACGAGGCTCGAGGGCTTGAGCCACCCGACACTAAAATCATGTCAAACAAGAGACAGGGGAGAAAACGCAGATGTGCCCTAGTGGCCTTCGCCTGACCCACCTAGAAGCGGACAGGGTCATCTCAACCTTCTCGTTCGATCCTAACTCCCAGCCAAGCCCATAGAATCCCCATTGAGGGGGCATTTGTTGGAAGGCGGGTTAAGGAGCAGTGGAATGCCACATGAAGGCTTTGTTGAGCCTATCACGAACGACGGACCTAGATTCCACTCAAACATGCCCGTTAGCGAGCTCACCGAGCGCGTCACTTGAGCCATTGAGGCAAGTGAGGCTAGCTCAACCACTTCGGTTGCGGAAACCATGGATGGGGCAACAATCACAAAGTCAAGCCGACCCTTGGTCGAACCACTGCTATGTGCGGGGGCTCGAGGAAAGTTGGGCTCGCAAGGAGACCGTACGCGTGGTCGTGGAACGATAGCTCGGATCCTAGGGAGGGGGTATGTACGAAAACAAGAGACGTTTTCTCCTACTAATGTCGCTATCCTCTCCTCGATCTTTAGTGACACCTGACCCCAGCAACGGCAAGGGGTCGGATCTCACTCGAGGGCTGATAAGGGTATAAATACACCCTTTCTAAAATAGTTGTTGCGTCCGACCTCTTCCTCATGTTAAACGTAGTGACGAGGTCTACGGAAACAAATGATTGAGCATGGCTGGTTAGACTATGAGAAACCTACGCCCCTACGGCTATAACACTTTTACTCACTAGCACGAATTAGGGTTTCCCTCCTACACCTCGTGCCCTGCGGTCTTAACAAACGGAAGGGTCGAAACACACAAACCCCTTTTCACACATAAAAAGGGAGGAAAAACAAACTCAGTCAAACAAAACAAAATGATAAGTTTGTGCGATAGTACAGAAGGGTTGGAGTTTGTCTGCTTGTTACATGAATGATTACTCAACCTATCTGACTAACTAACCCCTCTGGGGGAGAACTATGTCTTATATTTTGTCCGCCAGGTCCCACGAAAGAGGAGCCACCGCCGTCTCTATCTCATCTAGCTCATAGGCTTTGTAGCCAGGCGTGAAGCCGAGGCTCATCGTCTCTAGGTCTCTAGCTCATAGGCTCCCCATAATGAGAACGAGCAATCATGAAGGATTGATGGACCCCAGCGCGAAGGGTGTTCCTCTCGAGCTGGCGCACCTTCACCGTGATCTCAACAGCCCGAGCAACGAGCAAACTGGTCCCCTCTAACCGCACCACCTCTAGGTCATCATAGACCACTCCGAGGGTGGCGCTCAGGATACCAAGCTCGTTGCTCTCCGCCTAAAGGTTCCTCCACACCTCGGCGAGGTCTGCGGCTAGCCCAGAAGAGATGCCCTTGACCTCTAGCCTCTGGGTCGTCATGGTTCCAAGCTCGGCCTAGAGGGAGCCAACCTTCTACCACGCCATGCTCCGAGCGGAGCCTCTCCATGGTTTGGGGTAGCTCATCCTGCTCCTTGCATAGCTGGGCAACCATAGTAGCATCCAAACCCACCTTCTTCTCCACGGCCACTAGCTTCTCCTCGACCCCCAGCTTCAGCTCCCGCTCCTTCTCAACCTTGGCCAGAAGGTCGAGGATCCATCGGTGAGTCTCGGCATCCTTCTAGAGCAGCTCGTCCCTCTCCCTCTTGACCTTGGTGATCTCCTCATCATCCTTCTATGACCTTGCCAACAGAGCCTCGCATGCCATCTCGGCCTCGTCCGCATGCCGATGGGCCTCGGGCACCCGCAATTGGAGGCTGTTCACCTCCTCGACAACGGGAGTCAGCTCAGCCACCTTCTGCTAGGCAGCAGCAAGCTGGGCCATCACCTCCTCGCGTAGCTATGCCTCCTCAACGAGGTGGTCCTAGGTTCCCTTTTGCTCATGAATGAACCACGACTTCCCCCGGCTATGAGCAATAAGGGACTGAAAAAAGATGATGGTCAGAATACAAGAATATGCAGAGAAAGAAAAAAGTGAGAAGCAGGATCAACCAAGTACCCAGCCAACGGGAATGATAACATTGACCAAGGCACCTCGGGCATGGTCTAGAACTTTGAGCATGGACATGACTCCCACGTTGAGGCTCTCCTGCTCCATGCTCTTGGTGGCGTCGTCAAGGGTGAAGAGCGTCGACGCCGGGTCCTCCGGATTTGTCCATCGGAGTAGGGGTTCGCCCCGCGCGGGCGAGTGGCTGCCTCCTGACGTCAGGGCTAGGGACAATTCCCCGCCGGTCCTATCTGCCACCGCCATGATGTCCGAAGACCCCTCGGCCACGTCCCCCTCCGTCCAGCCCACGTTGGGCGCCGTCGCTTGGGCCATCGATAGTGTGGGTTTCAACGCTGCTTCAGGCACCGCCACGGTTGCGTCCGGTTGTGGCCCGCCTATCACAGTCGCCACCACCTCCACCTACGTCGGCGGGACCTCAACTTCCTACATCACACCCACCATGACTAGCGCCACCAGCGCGGAAGGTAGCTCCGTCTGCCCCCTCATCGACAGTGGTATCACCTCCATCACTGGCTGCTCGGTGACATCCGTGGGCGTCCCTTGAGCCCCTACGCCCGCTTGTCTGGCCGAGGGCACGGGCATCACCATGGGTGGTGCCTGACTGACCGGCGACGCAGAAACACCAGCACTGCTCCCGCCCAAAATGGGCACAACACCAACCAACGACTACCGCCCTACTTGAAGGGCGATGCTCTTCTTTGGTGCTAGCGCCAAAGGATTACGCCGCCTCACGACACTGCAAGGAAAGAAAAGCATAAGCCACGATAAAAATAGAGAAAAATAGAGGAGCTGATGACTTACATTGGCGCTGTTGGGCGGTGGATACATTTGGGGGCGAACCCCCAGACCCCTGCTCCACCTCATCAGGGTGGGGCCGTTTCGAGCCCACCCCCTGCTCCTGGGCAGAGGGTCTCGCTTTCCTTGCATCTTGGGGTGCGACGGCGGAGCCACCCGCCTCCACTGGTACCTCAGGCACGGTGGCAGATCTGCCTGCCCCTATTGGCTCTTGTGGTAGGCCAATGGTCTGACCTGTCTCTGCCGATCCCACGGACGCGCCCTCCCCTCCATGGAACGGGAAGGGCCCCGACTCCTGCAAGGACGAGCGGATACCTATTAGCACATCCTCGCTCTCTAGGTCATCCCACTCAATGTCATTGAGTACCTCGTTGTCGTCTTCCTCATCATCGTCATCATTACTGTTGGTGTCCTCCCCTCACTCCCGCACCTGCAGCTTCTGCTGCCACTTCCTCCTCTTGTCCTCCTTCGCCTTCCTAAGCTGCTCGCCCTTCTGCTCGCCCTTGGCATGATTCGCTGCCCTCATGGACGAATCCTTCAGCAATGGAGCCGGGTAATCCATGAGGATGTGGTCCCTCGGCTAGTCCCCCCATCTCAATATTAGTGTCAAGGGGTTGAGAGATCAATTGAAGAGGAGGCATGAGGAGAGGAAACTTACAAAGACAGTGTAGCCCGGTTCCGGCCGCATCGGAGGATGCCCCAGTACCGGGTACACAAAATCAAGAGGGACGCCTGTGTCATCCTATGAAGGCTCCATCACCTCCTTGATGCACTTTGTGACTTCAGAGGGGGAGAGTGCTCCCTCGGCCAGCACCGTCCCGATGAATGATGCCTCGTGCTCCATCCCATATAGCGGAAGCGCGTGCCTCATCAGCGGTGCCACCCTCCTCGCGTGGTAGGCCCCGATGATGCCCGACCCCTTTAGGCCCCTCTCCTTCAGGATGCAGATGGCAGTGAGGTGGTCCTGGATCTTCTTCTTTTCCTTCTCCGGGACACCCCACTTCCTCCATGAATCCAGGGCCTCTTGAAAGCTCTAGTTTGGTTTTGGTTAATTGATGAAACCCTAAGTGCTAACCTACTTTGTTAAAGTGATTATGAGATAGGTAGCACTACTCCAAATGATGAAGCAATGGCGAAGATCATGACGATGCTGATGGCATGGTGATGATCAAATGATTAAACTTGGAAAAGAAGAAAGAGAAAAACAAAAGGCTCAAGGCAAAGGTAAAAATTGTAGGAGCCATTTTGTTTTAGTGATCGAGACACTTAGCGAGTGTGATCACATTTAGGATCGATAGCCATACTATTAAGAGGGGTGAAACTCGTATCGAAATGCGGTTATCAAAGTGCCACTAGATGCTCTAACTCATTGCTTATGCATTTAGGATCTAGTGGAGTGCTAACACCCTTGAAAATGTTTGTAAAAATATGCTAGCACATGTGCACAAGGTGATACACTTTGTGGTTGGCACATTTGAGCAAGGGTTAGAAACTTCACCGGCGGAGTGTCCGCCCGTAGAGTGCGGACAGTCCGACGGTGCCACCAGCGCTCTTTACAGAAAAGACGAAGGTCACTGAAAGTGACCAGACGCTGGTCTTGGTTGGACCGGCGTGTCCAGTCAGTGGTAGCAGAGGGCGCATGTTTCGGTCTTCGACCGGACGCTGGCGCTAAAAGTGACCGAACGTTGGCAGAGTGTGTCCGGTCAGTGCTGATGTACGCTGACGTGGGGCGCACAGAGGAAACATTGAGTGATCGGACGCAGGGTGTGTCCGGTCGAGCATGACCGGATGTGTCCGGTCATGAAATGTCACGTTTGGAACCTTACTGGAAACGACCGGACGCTGAGGTCCAGCGTCCGGTCACTTTCTAACTGACGCGTCTGGTCATCACTTGACCGTTCAAATTGGACAATCAGCGTTTGAAGCCGATGACACGTGGTGCACATCGCACGATCGGACGCTGTGGTCCAACGTCCGGTCAATATGACCAGAGCGTCCGGTCGGCCCGTGTTTAGTGCAGTGAGGAGCCCAATGGCTCTATTTCATGGGGGCTTCTATTTAAGCCCCATGGCCGGCTCAAGCTCACTCTCTTGGCCATTTCCATTGACATAGCAACCTTGTGAGCTTAGCCAAAGCCCTCCCACTCATCTCCATCATTGATTCATCATCTTTGTGAGATTGGGAGAGAATCCAAGTGCATTGCTTGAGTGATTGCATCTAGAGGCACTTGGTATTCGTGTTTTGCTATGGATTTCGCTTATTGCTCTTGGTGGTTGCCACCACCTAGACGGCTTGGTGCAGCGGTGGAGGATTGTCATGAGTTGGTGATTGTCCATGGCCATCTCCGGTGATTGTGAGGGGATTTGTACCTTCCCCAGCGGAGCGCCGAAAGGTAACTCTAGTGGATTGCTCATGTCATTGAGTTACCTCACTTGTGGGTAGGTTCTTGCGGTGTCCAATCGTGTGGACGAGGTTTGTGCAATACCTCTTAGCCGCCGAACCACCAAGTGTTGGTCGACACAATGGGGACGTAGCGTGTTGTCAAGCACGTGAACCTTGGGAGAAAATCGGTTGTCTCTTGCCATTTGGCATTCTCTCGATGATTGATTTCATCTTCATTTTGTGATTGGTTCATCACTCTACACGGCGGTATAATCACCCTACTCACCCTTTTATATTCTTGCAAACTAGTTGTGGCAAGCTCTTTAGTGTAATTAGAATTGAGAGCTTGATTTGTTATTTAAGTTCATCTAGTGGAGCTCTTTAGTATTGCAAGTTTGAGAGCTCTTAGTGAGTAGTATCATAGCAAGTTTTGTGTCTAGTAATCATTGCAACTAGAATTGTTGGATAGGTGGCTTGCAACCCTCGTAGAGCTAGAGCAAGTTTGTATTATGCTATTTGTCTTACTAATCAAATTGCTCTAGTTGATTTGTAGAATTTTAAATAGGCTATTCACCCCCCCCCTCTAGCCATATTAGGACCTTTCACCTCTTCGATTAGGCGCCCGGTGAACTCCAGCAGGGGGCGGCAGTGTCATTCTTGAGATAGAACCACTATGAATGCCACCCCTTGTTGGAGGTCGATAGTCGCATCGCCGGGTACTCACCGACCCGGTTGTTCCGGAGGTGGATGCCGGCGCATCCCATCGGCGTATGCAGCTCCTGCTTGTTGCTCTTCTCCCTCTTCTTCTGGAGGGCGATGGCAAAGAAGTACTGCCATAGATCGAAGTGGGGACCAATACCAAGGAATCCCTCACATTGGGCGATGAACGCCGCCATGTGCTAGATTTTGTTGGGATTGAGGTGCTGCAGCTCAATCTTGTAGTAGTGCAACAGCCCCCAAAGAAATCTGTGAGCAGGGGTAGCGAACCCACGCTCATGGAAGTGTGTGAATGACACCACGTAGCCGTCGAGTGGCGATGGTATGTCCTCCTCGTCGGGCTGCAGCCACTCCTCGGCTGTGGTCCGTACGCCGAGAAGACCGCGACAGACGAGGCCCTTCATGTGCTGGAAGGTGATGTCAGAGCGGCACCATGGATCCATTGGAAGATGAGGGCGGGTGGATGCGAGCTCGATGATGGCTAGGACGCGGATGAAGGAAGCCTAGGCGATTGGTGATGGAGGTTGCAGATGCGAAGGCAAGAAGGCAAAGTATGAAACCCCCAGGGCAAACCCTTTGATTTTATAGGGGCGACAGATGTGAGGAAACCAACTGTCCACCTAGATCTCTGAGACCGCCATGATCTGCTTTAACGTCATGCCATGGGATATGCGCACGCAATCCCTATCCTTTCCCTTGAAAGACTTGCCAGACGTTTTGCCTCCCTAGGCGGGCCATGACTCATTGCGAATGAGAGGAAAACGGATCAAAAAACACCTCTACGGCCCATATGGGCCCAGGGGTTTGACGGTTGGCCCATCAACGGGTTCAACAGCCGCTCTAGGCACCCTTACAATAAGGGATGGAAAGGGATGAGCCCCACAAGTGGCTAGTACTCAGGCACATGAGTGCCATGGGCATCTCAGACCGTGATCGAGTCTCAGCCAGGCTAACCCTAGCCGGATCCCCATGAAACGGGATGCCAGGACCCCAATCGAACTATCCAGCTAACGAACCACCAAATCTCACGTTCATACCCGTGAAGGGTCTGACCTTGGCAAGAAGGAATCACTATTCCCAGGACATGCCACGGGCGACAAAAGAAGGCCAGGACCCTCAGAGTCCTCCCTTTCAAAAAACCTCCGAAGGAGTATTCTACTCCTTCATAGGCTTGGGGGCTACACCCACCAGGTGCGCTCGTGCGCACCCACTGACAAGTCAAAAAAAACCCTAGGTGATTCTACCCGAATCACCCGGGGGCTCGGTAAATACTGTCAGGGACTAATAGTAGGGTACCCTAAGAGGAGGAGCTAATAACCATCAACGCTGATTCATCTGAGCGGTCAAGAGTGCGATTACACCTCTTGCTGAGCTATGCCTCATCTGACCACCGAGGCCATGGGCTCTACCTCGTTCAACCCCCGAGGGTTGGCTCCACCTCGATGGACACTAAGGCCATGGGCTCCGCCTTGCCCGACCCCCGAGGGTTGGCACCACCTCGGCTAACTTCCAAGGGTCAGCTCCGTCTCGTCCGACCCCTGAGGGTTGGCTTCGCCTCGCCCAATGTCGGGGACTAATAGTAGGGTACCCAAAGAGGAGGAGCTAATGGCCATCAATGTTGATTCATCCGTGTGATCGAGAGCGTGACTACACCGCTCACCGAGGTACTCCTCGTCCATCGACCGAGACCATGGGCCCCGCCTCGAGCTAGCTCCCGAGGGTCAGCTCCTCTTTGCCTGATGTCTAAGGGCAGACTCCGTCTCACCCTACCCTCGAGGGCCAGCTCCACCTCGCCTGATGACTGAGGGCAAACTCCACCTCACCCGACCCCCGAGGGCTAGCTCCACCTCGCCCAACGTTCGGGGACTGGTTCCGCCTCACCCGATGTTCAGGGGCTAACTCTGCCTCGCCTGACCCCGGGGGCTGGCTCTGCCTCACCCAATGTCTGGGAGCAGACTCTGCCTCGACCAACGTCTGGGGGCGGGTTCTGCCTCGCCCAACGTCCGGGGGCTAGCTCCGCCTCGGCCAACGTTCGGGGGCTAGCTACGCCTCACCCGACGTCTAGGAGCGACTCTGCCTCTCCCGACATTTGGGGGCTGGCTTCCCCTCGCCCGATGTATGAGGGAAGGCTCTGTCGCCCAACGTCTGGGAGCAGACTCCGCCTCGCCCGACATCCGGGTGCTGGCTCTGCCTCACCCGACGTCTGAGGGCAGACTCCGCCGCCCGACGTCTAGTAGCAGACTCTGCCTCGCCCGATGTTTGGCGGCTGGTTCTTCCTCGCCCGATGTCTACGCGCTGCACCTTCATAACTACACGCGCAGATAAGGCAGGGCACTCAAGTCAACTGCAATACCGAGGACCATACCCTGCGCGCCTGCAGGAAAGTACCATCAGGATATGACAAGACAGGCGCTTTAAAGCCCTTCTGGGCATGTCAGAGCCCGAAAAGTGTTGTCGGCACCGACATTTCTCTTACAGTGTTGTGGGCGCCGCCATTTGCCCTTGGGCGCAGAACCTGATGGAAGAATATGACAACCACTACGGTCCTAGAGGAGACTCCCATCCACTATAGTGACGGACTCACGGTCACTACACTGTCCACTCCCCGTAGGGTCATGGATCAACACCCTAGTCCGTCGCGCCGCCCGTCGGGACGGGATGAGACGTGACCACTTGCTGATCAAACCAGAGCATGGCATCATCAGCGGACAGACGCCCAGCATGGAGCGATTCCTGGCACCATCTGCCGTGTCAGCAGGGCTCGCTTAGAGGAAAAGGAAGACCCGACACCTTCGAAGGACCTTCTTTGGCTCTGGTTTCTCTTTTCTCTCCCATCTGTAATCCTTGCTTCCCCTTGGTCTATAAAAGGGAAGGCATGGCACCCCACTAAGGGGATGGATCGATTCAACACACCACGGATCTCATCATGCATAACTGAGCAGCAACCAAGCTCTCAGCATCTATTCGATCTTTCCATCAGAGACTTAGGACCTGTCCCTCTCTCGCCCATTTGTAACCCCTACTGCGAACTTTTCAGTGCCAATAACATGAGCAGTAGCCATAAACTGGCCGTAGGGACATTCTGCCCGAACCAGTATAAACCTTGTGTCTTTTAGCACACCATCCAGGTCCAATGCGCAATAATACAAATTTACTCGTTGGTGTTTACTCAACACACCGATAGTTGGCGTGCCAAGTAGGGGACCTTTGCACGTTCCAACACTAACATCAGGCCACGGATGGCTAGCCATGGAATTAGCTGGGACCCAAGCGCACACGTGCGCTTCGGTGACCTGGACTTCATCGTCATGGTGGGAGGAGAGTTGGCATTGGTTCACGTCGCCATACAACCTCTCCCCTCCATCGGCCTCAACTATGGGAGGCTTGAGCGCCGGCTCGGCGTCTTCCTAGGACCCTAGCCGTCAAGGGAGGACCCGCGCTGCCTCATCTTCTCTAACACCACCGACATGGCATGGCCTGCTAAAGGAGAACCCCTCTCTCCAAAACACCCCACACAGAGTGCCCCGACAGTGCTTCCGTTCGGTCTCCCTAACGCTGCGATGATTGTTAGCCACCTTGTGGCACGACTCTTGGTTTCACCGCCCACGAACGATGAGTTCGTGGGGATGATCGAACATGTCACGAAATCTTTCCATGACCTCCTGGCAGAAGAGCTAGAGTCGGCCTCTGGCTCTAATTCTAGCTGGGGAAGCCACCACCCCTCTCATGAATGCTTCATGACGGGAACCCCCAAGGGGCACGTTGAAAGTGTCCACGAGGGGGAGGCTACCCCAACAAACGGCCTCGATGATGAGGCCAAGAGGGAGACGGCGGCCCCGCCATGAATGCCGGTGGAGGAGCTGAAAGCCCGACACCAAGAGATCAAGGAAGCGCGACTATAGCTCGAACAGGTATGCACAGAGCTTGATTAGGAGATCGAGCATCGCGGATATGGTGGGCGCACCCATGCCATGGCCTGCGACATGAACCGAAGGATCATTGCCGACAATGAAGCCCTCCCTCACTTTGCCCGGGCGAGCCAGAACATCGCCGCCACGGTGGCCTTGCTCCACGGCCTTCCAGAAGCTACGACGCCTAAGGATCATCGGGCCCACCACGAGATTCGCACACTGCTCAAGCGTGCGGCGGCGCAGTAGGCCAAAAGCTCATTGTCTCAGCGACACGAGCTCGACACTAGCTAGCGCATGCCCTTGGAGCTTCCTGTCAGGGATGCATCAGTCCACCAAGCACCATAAGGAAGTAGGCAGCACATCATGGTCTCGGTGCGTCAGTGTCTCGGTCACAACCATGACGCGCGCAACACCCTTGACGCCTATAGATGCGCCTACGACAACCTGAGAGACGGAGCCAGATGCGGCTATCACCCTCATCATGGCGGATGCTACAACAATGATGAGGACCAAAGCCCGAGCCCTAGCCTGCCGGGGCCTCAGGCCTTCGACCGACACATCCTCAACGCTGCCTTCCCGCCAAGGTACCGGCCACCAACCAATATCCCAAAGTACTCTGGGGAAACAAACCCCAGACTATGGCTCGAAGACTATCGGCTTGCCTGCCAAGCTAGTGGTGTGGATAATGATGACTTCATTATCGCTACCTTCCACTGTTCTTGGCCGATTCGGCACGAGCGTGGTTGGAACACCTGCCATCCAACAGAATCCATAGTTGGGTAAACCTAAAGGAGATCTTTGTGCGGAACTTCCAGGGCACATACAAGCACCCTGGGAACCCATGGGACCTCAAGAACTACCGACAGAAGGTCGGTGAAACGCTCCGTGGGTACATCCAGTGCTTCTCCCGGCAATGCAACGAGCTTCCTAATGTCACCAACGCCGACGTTATAGGAGCTTTCCTATCTGAGACCACCTGCGAGTCTCTGGTTCATAAGCTGGGATGCAAGGGCCCACGAACCACTAAGGAACTCCTGGACATCGCCACCAGCCATGCCTCTGGAGAACAAGCGGTCAGAGCCATCTTCGATCGCCTCAACGGCAAGGTGAGGCGAGACGAGGACACCGGCGAAGGCACCTCCAATTGTCCCACCAAAAAGAAGAACAAGAAGCAATGGTGCGGGGGCTCGCTCATGGCCGCCGCTGACCGAAGAGGTGGTCGGAAGCCCACGGAGGGCACTCTGAGCCATTTTGAAAAACTACTCGAGGGGCCATGCCCAAACCATGCTTTCCCGGTCAAGCATCTGTACAAGGACTATAGCCTCTTGCGACGGTTCTTGTCCGGAGGCTCTAACAAAGGGGAGCATAGAAAGGACCCTAACCCCACCGCGGACGACGATGGCTTTCCAACACCGAATGGCTACCTCTTGATCTTTGGAGGACTGGAGGCCTATGACTCCAAGCACCGCTAGAAGATCACACACCACGAGGTCTATGAGACTAAACTAGCCACATCCGCCTTCCTCCGGTGATCAGAATCCACCATAACCTTCGACCAGACTGACCATCCGGAGAGCGTCCCACAACCGGGGAGATATCCGCTTATGGTTGACCCGATCGTCGGTACGAAGCGCCTCACCAAGGTACTGATGGATGGGGGCAGCAACCTCAACATCCTATATGCCAAGACGCTCGACGCCATGGGCTTCGACCGAGCGCGCGTCCAGCCGATCGGAGCGCCTTTCCACGGTGTCGTGCCTAGAAAGCTGGCCTTGCCACTTGGGCTACTCAATCTGCCCATCACCTTTGGGGTCCATCCTACTATAGGATGGAGACCCTCACCTTTGAAGTGGTTGGGTTCCACAGAACCTACCATGCCATCCTAGGGAGACCAGGCTACATGAAGTTCATGGCCATTCCCAACTACACCTACCTCAAACTAAAGATGCTGGGCCCAGGCGGGATCATCACCATCAACACCTCCTTTCAGTGCACCTACGAGTGCGAGGTTGAGTGCTGTGATCACACCATAGCAATCGTCGCCTCCGTAGAGCTCGCATCCCACAGGAAGGAGGTCGCCGAAGAAGCACCCAACCCCAAGCGGTCGACCGGGTCCTTCAAACCAGTGGAGGGCTCCAAGGAGGTCCTCGTGGACCCCGAGAGCACCGAGGGCAAAATGGTGCGTATTGGTACCGCGCTTTCCTCTAAATAGGAAAGCGTGCTCATCGGCTTCTTCCATGCCAACAAAGACATCTTCACGTGGAAACCCTCGAACATGCTAGGCATTCTGAGGGAAGTCGCTAAGCACACCTTGAAGATCTGCCTAGGCTCCAAGCCTGTGAAACAATGCCTGCGTCGCTTCAACGAGGGGAAATGCAGGACTATCGGCGAGGAGATCACAAAGCTTTTGGCGGCCGGATTCATCAAGGAAGTGTAACACCCAAAGTGGTTAGCCAATCCCGTTCTTGTATGAAAGAAGAGTGGGAAATAGAGGATGTGTGTTGACTATATGAGTCTCAATGAAGCATGCCCAAAGGATCTATTTCCTTTGCCACACATAGACCAGATAGTTGACTCTACCTCGGGGTGCGAAACCCTCTGCTTCCTTGATGCGTACTCCGGGTACCATCAAATTGCGATGAAAGAATCCGACCAGCTCATGACATCTTTCATCACCCCCTTTGGATCATTCTGCTACATCACAATGTCGTTCGGTCTGAAGAACGCTGGGGCTACGTACCAGCACTGTATGCTCAAGTGCTTTGGGAACCTCATCGGGTGAACCGTTGAGGTCTACGTTGTCGACATCATGGTCAAATCCAAATGGGCTGACCACCTCATAGCCGATCTTGAGCAGACCTTTGCAAAACTCCAAGCGAACGGCATCAAACTCAATCCCAAGAAGTGTGTTTTTGGGGTCCCAAGGGGCATGGTGCTTGGTTTCATCGTCTCCGAGCATGGCATCGAAGCCAACCCAGAGAAGATCTCAGCCATCATGGGGATGGGCCCGATTTAGAACATAAAGGAGGTACAACGGGTTATAGGGTGCCTCGTCGCGCTCAGCTGCTTCATCTCATGCCTTGGCGAATGAGGTCTCCCCTTTATCGACTTATGAGGAAGGCTGATCACTTTGAATGGACTTCCGAGGCCTCGAAAGCACTTGACATGGTTAAGCAACACCTGACAAAGGCCCCAATCCTAGTTCCTCCCACCGAGGGAGAACCCCTTCTGCTATACATCGTAGCCACCACACAAGTGGTTAGCGCCGCCCTGGTAGTAGAGCGGGAAGAAGAGGGGCATGCCCTCAAAGTATAGTGCCCTGTGTACTTCATCTGCGAGGTCCTATCCGACTCGAAGACCTGTTACCCCCAAATCCAGAAGCTTCTATACGCTATCCTCATCACTAGGAGGAAGCTACGCCACTACTTCGAGTCACATCCAGTGACGGTCATGACGTCCTTCCCCCTCGGCGGGGTCATTGAAAACTAGGACGCCACAGGAAGAACGACAAAATGGGCTCTCGAGCTGATGGGTTAGGGCATTGCGTATGCCTCTCGGATGGCCATCAAGTCCCAGGTGTTGGTTGATTTCATCACGGAATGGACCGAGGTCCAAATGCCACCGGCGGTCATCGATCAAGAGTACTAGACAATGTACTTCAATGGATCGCTGATGAAGAAGGTCTTCATATTGCCCCTCAAGATACGCATGAGGTACATGGCCCATCTCCATTTCCCCTCCTACAACAATGTGGCCAAATATGAGGCATTCGTCAATGGCCTACGCATTGCATCGAGCTGGGCATCCGACGCCTCGATGTTCGGGGAGATTCCTAGTTGGTCATCGACCAGGTCATGAAGGAGTCAAACTGCCATGACATCAAGATGACCACGTACTGCCAAGAAGTCCACTGGTTGGAGGACATGTTCGATGGCCTTGAACTCAATCACATCTCGAGGCGCCTCAACGAGGCGGCCAACGCGCTTGCAAAAGCAGCATCCAGTCGAGAGCCGGTGCCAACAGGCATCTTCGCCAGTGACCAGCATAAGCCCTTAGTTCGCTATGAGGGGTTAGATCAAGGCAATGATGGTCCATCCAATCCTAGCCTGGGGGCAGACCAACTGTCGGCTACATCTGGCCCCAAAGTCATGGAGCTCGAAGAGGACCCAACGACGGAGTCTGACCCTCTGGTCGACTGGAGGATGCTCTACCTCGACTACCTCCTTCATGACACACTACCAATGGATAGGACAGAGGCTCGATGGCTCGCACATCGCGCCAAGTCCTTTGTTCTTGTGGAGGGAGAACTCTACAAGCGAAGCCACACCGGGATCATGCAGCACTGCATCCCCTTCGAATAGGGGAAGCGTTTGCTGAGCGATATCCACTGTGGGGTCTGCGGTCACCCCACGCCCAAAACCCTAGTTGGAAACATGTTCCAACAGGGATTCTACTAGCCTACCGTGAATTGTACACACCTGCAAAGGGTGCCAGTACTACGCTCGGCAGACTCACCTACCGGCCCAAGCGCTCTAGACGATCCCCATCACCTAGCCGTTCGTAGTCTAGGGACTCGATCTGGTTGGACCACTCAAAAAGGCGCCCAGGGGCTACACCCACTTGCTTGTCACCATAGACAAGTTTACCAAGTGGATAGAAGCTCAGCTGATCTATGTGATCAAATCCGAGCAGACCGTGCTGTTCTTCCTCGACATCGTCCATCGCTTTAGAGTCCCAAACTCCATCATCACGGACAATGACATGCAATTCACCGGAAAGAAGTTCCTTTGACTCTATGATGAATACCACATCCGGGTCGATTGGGCAGCAATCACGCATCCCCGAACGAACGGGCAGGTCGAGCACGCAAACAGCATGATCCTACAGAGCCTCAAGCCTAGGATATTCAACCAATTGAACAAATTCGGCATGCACTAGGTCACTGAGCTTCCTTTGGTACTCTGGAGCCTAAGGACAACCCCCAGTCGAGCCATCAGCTACACGCCCTTCTTCATGGTCTATGGTTCCAAGGCCATCCTCCCAGCCGACCTCGATTATGGAGCCCCAAGGATCACAGCATACGACGAACAGGGAGCCGAGGCATCCCATGAGGACGCCATGGACCAGCTGGATGAAGCTTACAACGTCGCCCTCCTCCACTCGGCCAAGTACTAATAGGCGTTGCGACGGTACCACAGCCGACGAGTGCGGGGCCGAGCCTTCAACGTCGGGGACCTGGTCCTCCGCCTCATGTAGAGTAACAAGGACCACCACAGGCTCTCCCCCCCCCATGGGAGGGACCATATGTGGTCGCGGAGGTACTCCGGCCAGGCGCCTACAAGCTAAAAACCATCGACGGCGAGGTCTTCACCAATGCCTGGAACATCAAACAGCTACGTTGCTTTTACCCCTAATAAATGCACACTTTTTACTTATCAGTTTCGTTATCAAAACTACCCGATCCTTCATGACATCCGATCCCAGCAAACAGCCGGGTGT
Organism: Miscanthus lutarioriparius; assembly: GCA_904845875.1. Lineage (NCBI taxonomy): Eukaryota > Viridiplantae > Streptophyta > Magnoliopsida > Poales > Poaceae > Miscanthus > Miscanthus lutarioriparius. The sequence goes on along the minus strand of CAJGYO010000004.1, from coordinate 69,612,383 downwards.
TGGGCCTCACTCAGAGGCTGATATGAGTACATTTATCCTACAAAATTTCTCTGTGTTTGCCCTCTTTACGTTAAGTCCTAGGAGCTAGGTTTTCGGGAACAAGCTGTGAGTAAAATTGGGCGGACTGTGAGAAACCTATGCCCGAGCGGCTATGGCGCCTTTGCTCACCAGCGTGATCAGAGCTATCTCACCCGCACTCTGAGCTTTTATGATCCTAAATAAATTCTTGTGTGGGATGTTCTCATCCTCTATTTCTGCAGGGAAATCTTGTCTCAACAGGTAACGTGAGTTGATCGTACAGCTTGACCACTAACGAGAAACGGATAAGGAGCAAGCAGGGTCATGCTCATATCAGGGGGAGGCTTTCCAAACCCATCACTCTTACCATCGAGGTAAAACTGGTGCCCAAGTCGATCGGACGGCTCAACGCCGCTGCCGAAAGATAAGCATCCTCACTTGCCTACTTTACATATTAATTCCATTACCGAGCCTCCGACCCAGCGACGGCAGGGGATCGGGAATTGCTCGGTGGTTGGCGAGGGTGTCTATTCGCTAGACACTCTCTTTGTCCGACCCCTCCTTACATTTAAAAAACTAGAGGCACGGTGTGCGGCGCAAACTTTGAGTAGGCCTGGTTGGACCACTAGGACCCTACGCCCCAGCGGCTATGGCGTTTTGGTCCACCAACGCGATCAGAGTCCTTGTCTCCGCACTCCAAACCTTAACCTCCACCTTCTCGGGAAGGACTTGGAGGGGCTACCTACAGAATCTCCATCAAGGAGAGGCTTTTAGGTTGCCCAAATCGATCGAACGGCTTGGGCCGCTGCCGAATGATAGATACGGAAGAGTGGGAGGCTCCTGCAGGTTACACCAGTTTCATCATGAACGTCGGACCTAGACCACTGCATGGACATATCTGGTAAGAACTCCTAGAACTCATCAATCGTGCCACATACTGACCCCCACTATCTCTTTATATAATCATTCATACATCCAAGCATCGCTTATGCGATTGCCGCATCACAACGCTTTGCGTCACGTCATGAAATGGTAGTCGCCTCATTTGATATGAGGGGCAACTGACCGAGGTTCAAAGGCCGGCCAGTGAAGGGCTTGAGGCCGCCTCATGTCAAACAGAGCTAGGGGAGAAAAACCGAGATGAGCCCCAGTGGCCTTACCCAACCCCGCTCATAAGCGGAACGGGACATCTCGACCTTTCTCGTTTGATTCTAACCTCGAGCCAAGCCCACAGAATCTCCGTCGAGGAGAGGCCAATGGGCCACCCGAGCCTATTGAATGGCTTGGGCATCTGCCGGGAGGCTAGTTAAAAGTAGTGGAATGCCACATGAGGGCTCTACCGACCCCGTCAGTGGATGATGACCTAGATTCCACTCGAACATGCCCGTTAGCAAGCTCATTGAGCGCAACACTCGAGCTGTCGAGGCAAGTGTTGTTAGCTCAGCCCCTCTGGTTGCGGAAGCTGAGGATAGGGTAACGCATGAAACATGGATGACCCCTACCGAACCCCACGAGGCTCGGGGGCTCGAGCCACCCGATCCTAGATCGAAAGACCGAGGGTCAAAGGCCGGAGGGCCCGAGGCTGCCTCGTGTCGAACAAAGAGTAGGAGGAAAATGTAGATGAGCCTCAGCGGCCTGAGCCCATCCTGCTTAGAAGCGAACATGGTCATCTCAACTTTCTTGTTTGATGGTGGCCTCCAGCCGTGCCCATAGAATCCCCATTGAGGGGGAATCTGTTGGAAGGCGGGTGAAGGAGCAACGGAATACCACATGAGGGCTTTGCCGACCCTGTCACAAGCAACGGAACCAGATTCCGTTCGAACACACCCGTTAGCGAGCTCACCAAGCACGTCACTCGAGCCACCAAGGCAAGTAACTCAACCCATAGTGAACCGACCCTTGACCGAATCCCCGCCATGCGTGGGGGCTCGAGGAAGGTTGGACTTGCAAGGAGACCTAACGCACGGTTGTAGGATGATAGCTAAGATCCTAGGGAGAGAGTACGTGTGAATACAAGAAATGCATTCTCCTAGGTTTCGTTATCCTCCCCTCAATTTGCAGCGACATCCGACCCCAGCAACGGCAAGGGGTTGGATCTCACTCGGGGGCTGATAAAGGAATAAGTATACTTTTTCTGAAACAGTCGCTGCGTCAGACCTCTTCTTCACACTAAGCCTAGTGGCAAGGTTTGTGGAAACGAATGATTAATCAGGCCTGGTTGAACTATAAAACACCTATGCCTCCGCGGCTACGGCGTCTTTGCTCACCGGCACGATTGAAGCTTTCCCCTTACACCTCGGGCCCTATGGTTTTAACGAATGGAAGGGTCGAAATATGTGAGCCTTCTCTTATCGCATACAAAAAGGGAAGGAAACAAATTCAATCAAACAAAACAAAATAACGAAGTTACGAATTTGTTCTTATGATACATAAGGGTTGGCAATTGTCTAGAGTACAATGACGCTTATCTGAGATAACCCAACCTAATTGACTAACTATCTCCTCTAGGGGAGAACTATCTCTTCGACTCTATCCACCAGGTCCCACGCGAGAGGAGCCACCGCCGTCTCTATTCCATCCAGCTCGGAGGCTTCGTAGCTAGGCGTGAAGCCAAGGCTCATTGTCTCCAAGTCAATACTATCGGTGTAGTGGGAGCGGGCGATGGCGAAGGCTTGGGTGATCCTAGAGCGAAGAGCTTCCCTCTCGAGCGGGCGCACCCATGCCGTGATATCTATGGCACGGTCCACAAGCGAGCTGGTTCCCTCTGACTGCACCACCTCCAGGTCATTGAGGACCACTCTGAGGGCAGCACGCAGGAGATCTTGCTCATCGCTCTCCGCCTGAAGGCCCCTCCGCGCCTCGGTGAGCTCCGTGGCTAGCCTAGCAGAGACGCTCTCGGCCTCCAGCCTTTAGGCTACCGTGGTTCCGAGATCGGCCTGCAGGGAGACAATCCTCTGCTGCGCCTCTTCGCGCTCTCAGACAACCTGGTCACGCTTTTTGTGGGCCGCACCGCGCTCGGAGCAGAGCCTCTCCATAGTCTAGTGTAGCTCGTCTCTCTCCCTATGTAGCCGAGCAACCGCCTCGGCGTCCAGGTTCACCCTCTGCTGTAGGGCCGCAAACCTCTCCTTAGCTCCCAGCTTGAGCTCCCGCTCCTTCTCCACCTCGGCCAGGAGGTCGAGGATCCACTGACGGGCCTCGGCGCCCCTATGGAGCAGCTCGTCCCGCTCCTTCCAGACTCTGGTGGCCTCCTCCTCATCCTACCACACCCTTGCTGATGGATCCTAGAATGCCTTCTCGGCATCCTCCGTGTCCCGCGGGCCTCGCCCTCCCGCTGCTGGAGACCGGCCGCCTCCTCGACCAGGGGAGTCAGCTCGGCCACCCTCTGTTGGGTGACAGCAAGCTGGGCGATTAACATCCCCACATAGCCAGGCCTCTTCATCGAGGCGGTCCCATTTCTCCACCATGCCCGACGTCTAGTAGTAGACTCCGCCTTGCCCGACGTTCGGGGGATGGCTCCGCCTCGCCCGACGTCTGCGCGCTGCTCCTTCATAACTACGCGCACAGATAAGTCAGGACACTCAAGTCAACCGCAATACCGAAGACCATACCCTACGCGCCTGCAGGAAAGTACCGTCAGGATATGACAAGATGGGCGCTTTAAAGCCCTTCCGGGCATGCCAGAGCCCGAACAGTGTTGTGGGCGCCGACATTTGTCTTACAGTGTTGTGGGCGCCGACATTTGCCCTCAGGCACGGATCCTGACGGAAGAATAGGACAACCACTATAGTCCAGGAGGAGACTCGCATCCTCTACAGTGATGGACTCGTGGTCACTACGCCGTCCACTCCCCGTAGTGTCACGGATCAACACCCTGGTCCGTCGCGCCGCCCGCCGGGACGGTATGGGACGTGACCACTTGCTGATCAAGCTAGAGCATGGCATCATCAGCGGACAGTCACCTAGCATGGAGCTATCCCTAGCATCGTCTGTCGTGTCAGCAGGGCTCGCTTAGAGGAAAAGGATGACCCGGCACCTTCGAATGACCTTCTTTGGCTCTGGTTTCTCTTTTCTCTCCCATCTGTAATCCCTGATTCCCCTTGGTCTATAAAAGGGAAGGCAGTGCACCCCACTAAGGGGATGGATCGATTCAACACACCACACATCTCATCACATATAGCTGAGCAACAACCACGCTCTCGACATCCATTCAATCTTTCCATCAGAGACTTGGGACCTGTCCCTCTCTCGCCCGTTTGTAACCCCTACTACGAACTTTTCAGGGCCAATAACACGAGCAGCAGCCATAAACTGGACGTAGGGACATTCTGCCCGAACCAGTATAAACCTTGTGTCTTTTAGCACACCATCCGGGTCCAATGCGCAATAATACAAATTTACTCATTGGTGTTTACTCGAAACACCGACACCCAACGTCTGAGGGCCGGCACCGCCTCGCCCGACATCTGAGGACCAGCTCTGCCTCATTCGACGTCCAAGGGCTGGCTCCGCTTCGGCTGACTCTCGAGGATAGACTCCGCCTCAGCTGACTCCCGAGGGTAAACTCCGCCTCGACTGACTCCCGAGGGTAGACTCTGCCTCGGCTGACTCCCGAGGGTAGGCTCCACCTCGGCCGACCCCGAGGGTCAGCTCCACCTCGGCCAACGTCTGAGGGCTGGCTCGTTAACCAACCGAGCTATATCGAGCTGGCTTATTAATTAAAAATTTAAACAAGTTGAGCCCGAGCCAAGACATTAATAAGCGAGTCAAGCGAGCTAGCGAGTTATGAGTTTTTCGTCCAGGCCTACCTTAGATCGTCTCCCATCACGACGCCTGGATGGGTCCACCAGTTCCTCCTGTAACAAAGCCAACACCACAGCAGTATCGACCGAAGTAGGACGCTGCATTTGCATTGCAGAAACGGATATCATCTCGAAGACCATCGACAAATTTCATGGCATAAAACAGAGGGTCCGTGTTCTTGCCGTAAGCAACAACCGATCACCATCTTAGTGAAACAATCTGCGTACTCATGCACCCCAGCTGTTTGTCGAATGTGCAACATTTGCCGCAGCAACACCTCATACTGATCCTTGCCAAAACGATCTAAGAGCAAGCGGCAAAACTCCCCCCAACTCCCTGACCAAAAAATGGGATCTAGTGACCGCAACCAACAAGCTGCCGCCCCCGACACCTACATCGTGGCTACTCGAATCCACTGACTAGGCTCAACAAAATACATCTCGAAATAGTCCTCACAATGGGAAATCCACAGCTTAGGGTTCTCCCCATCAAACCCAGGAAAATTGAACTTAGCCAGCTTGCTATTGGAGTGGTGGTAACGCCCATGATCAAAGCCCCCGTGACCGTGATGATCATGATGCAGCTGCTCCCGAACTAGACCATCCCCAATCTAAAACCTACGACCTCCCTGCTCTAGAACGGACCAGACAGCGAACAGTGCATGCCCAGGAACGGACGCGGTAGCGGAACAGGAATCAGATCAGTGTGGAAGGTAGCAGCAGAGATCGGAATTATACCCTTGACCGGAGACTGAATCGGAGGTTCAAGTCTGGTGACAAAGTTCGATGCGGGGCCCAAAACACGGGCTAGTGGCTGGTTTCCCAGCGGACGAGGACACGAAGGCCGCGGCCCGCTGATGCAGGATGCCCGTCAGTGCTGATGGACTAGCGTCAAGTGCGGCACGGCTCACCGTCTTGCACAGCACCGTCATCTCTTCACGCATCTTCTCCAGGGCCTCCTCGGACTTGCGGATCGCGCCCATCTCGAGACGCAGCTCCTTCACCGACACATCGATCGTCGGTTTCCAGGTGTCAAACACCTGGGGTGCATCCTCCAGCTTGGCGAAAAGCTCGGAGGTGAAGCTCTCGACCGACCTGATCCGTCGGCCCAGCGAGGTTTCCACCTTGCCCAGCGACGACTCCATGCCTCCGATGCGGCCCTCCAAAGCCGAGCATATCGCCTTCATCTCATCGATGAAGAGCTTGGTGTTCAGATCCATGGCCCCAAGCTAGCGGCAGAATCTAGTGTAGTGGCCGTGATCTATTTGGTGTGGCTATTGGGTAGTGGCTCGGATCGACTTGCTACGCTCGTCACCGATCAGAACGATCTCGACATGGACCTATGGAATCACATGCTCGACACCGAAGCGAAGAGCGGTGATCAACTTGCCGTCGGGGATTACGTTCCCAGATCGAGGTGAGAGCGAGGAGAAGAAGGCCGAGGAAGGGTGGCTCCGGTACCAATTTGTTAGCAGCAAAGGTAGGAGAAGAGAGGAATCGGAGTGAAGGACAGGAAGCAGAGTAGAGGTATGGGAACAGATGAGTTCTTCGATCACGAGTTGGGAGAGTTTGTTACAGAAATAGCATAACCCCTCTTACAAGAAGCTCTCTGGCCTATATAGCAAAGCACTCTCACACACGCACTCCTCAGCTGGGCTTCACACATTGGCCCAGTCCGGCCTAAACACCCGAGGGTTCATGGTCTTGGCCCGCCTCGGCCTTTCCTTACTGGAGCTGCCCTCCGCGCCTTCCTGTAGCTCGCCCGGCACAGCTCTGCTGGTGGCTGGTGATAATGCAGAGGCGCCAACAATCTGAACCGTGATATATATCATGACCAACACTTTGCTCGGCCATAGACATTATTGATGGCAGAAGGCTGCGGATACAGCTCCCTTTTTCTCAAAAGAAGACGACAACGAAGAAGAAGAAAGGGGAGGAGGAGGAGGAGGATACGGCTCCCTTTGCTTGTAACCTACTGCCGTCACGGCAGAGTTATCCTACTGCCATACGGAGTAAGCCCATAACCATACGAGGCAGAGGCAGATCGACGCTTGCCGCTGAGTTTGTCGAGGATGAGGAATTGAGGATGGCTGCCGATTTATTTGTTTTTTTTTTGAGCCATCTCCGAAGTGCGGAATGACAGAACAAGTTGCAGAGAACGTCGCACGTAATGCACGCGTGCAATTTTATTTCCACCGTAAAACGAAATGGGCATGGTACCGCGTCTTCCTTCTCGTCGTAACTGCAAATTGCCCAGTGGCGGAGTCGCACGAAAATGCAAGCAAAGAATGAAAGAAAGCTGTCGTTCTGCAATACAATCTGATGGAGATATGTGATCCAATTAAATCCATGGAGTATAGAAGAAAAGCATATGCCGAATAGAGGTCTCGGCACGGCATCTCGCTGCTTACTCCATCCAATTGGAATCGGAAGCAATGAGAATGGACTGGTGGCTCCCACCGAGTCACTGAACTTGGTCGTCGTCTTCGATACACCCATAACGCAGCGATGGGAGGAGGGTAGAGCAGTCAATGGCGCCCGAGGACGAGATCGCAGCGCGTTGTTGCCGATCAACGCAGATACTCCTACTCCGCAGCTATCTATCCGTGAATCAATCGAAACAGCTCGATGTATGATCCAATCCAATACACACTTAGCGACAGGATTAATTAACTCGGCATTTTTCAAATCTCAGATGAGGATCTCAAGTCTCAGTCTCAACAGCAATACCGCCGCCATAAACCACAACGGAGAAAAGAAATTCAAGGATGGGGATAGAATAGAACATGGTCTAATTTGCGGTTCATCATAAAGTAAATATTTAGGACACCAAGACGAGGTGAAGAAGGTAGATGATCGACAAGCGCAGCAGCCGGCCAAATGATTGGAGGATCCATCAGGTCCGTTGATCAGTAGTCGTCGTCGCCGCCGTAGTCGTCATAGCCACCCCCGTAGCGGTCGCCTCCGTACGAGTCCTCCCTCTCCAGGTTCTCCTCCACCCTCTCCGACACGCGCTCCTCGAACTTGTCCTCCAGGTAGCTGGCCCCGCCGGCCAGCGCCAGGCCTCCGAGCACGCCCGCCGCCGCGCCCACCGCCAGCCCCGTCCCCATCCCCATCTTGTTCTTCTTCTTGCCGTCGGCACCAACGGCGCTGGTTCCGTACGCGGCGGTGGCGGCGGCGACAGGAGGAGCGCCGTACGCCGGCTGAGGAGGCGGCGGCGCGGAGCCGTAGGTGGAAGGGTACCCCGCCGGGGGCGCCGCGGTGTAGGGCTGCGCGGCGCCGTAGCCGCCGCCGCTGCCGTAGGCGCCGCCACCGGAGCCGTAGCCACCTCCGGAGCCGTAGTAGGCGCCGCCAGCAGCAGCGGCGGCGGACGAGCCGTAGGGGTCACCACGGGTGCCAGCGTTGGCGTAGCCCGCCGGGGCCGGGTAAGGGTTGGGGTCGTAGTACCTGGACGGTTCCTTGACGGCGACGCGGACGTCGAGGCGGCCGTGGGGGCGGCCCGAGGGGCGCTTGAGGCGGAGGTTGCGCGAGGCCTTGCCCCCGATCCCGGCGTCGTCGAGGACGTCGCGGAGCGGGAGGCGCGCGGATCCCACGAGCGGCTTGACGCCCTCGGCGGCGTTGGCGTGCACGACGTCGATGTAGAGGACGGCGTCGTCGAGGCGGAAGGAGGGCGGGAGCGGGACCAGGAGCTTCTCGTCCCACGCGGGGTTCTCGCCGTTGTCGAGGTCCACGCGGGTGGAGCACTTGGCGCCGGAGTCGATCCACACCACGGCGTACGGCTTCAGGTCGCCGTGGCGCCAGTTGACGTTCTTCAGGTCACGGGCGGAGCCCACGGTCACCTCCACCTCGTAGCGGGAGCCCATCGCTGGTGGCTGGTGCCCGAGCGGGATGGATCACGTCTCTCAGGGGAAGGAAGGATGGATGGAAGGGAAGGCTTTTGCTTTCGCGGTGACGACTGCACGAACTGGAGCAACACGAGGAGGAAGGCGACCCGTACAAATAGGGACTTGACGTGCGAATGGTAGCACGCGCGCGGGCCGCGCCGGATCGGGGAAGACGACGCCGGGCTCTATCGGCCTGCACTGGCGGCTCGGCTGGGGAGTGGTGCCAGTGGGGACGGTGGAATCGAGTAGTCGACGACGACGGGACCTTCCGCTCCAGTCTCCACGCGGCTTCCTGGCCTGGCCTGCTGGCCTCCCTCCCAACGTTTGACCCGACTGACCGCGGCGATGCGAGGTCTGCAGTCCGCACCAGCAGTGGCTTGGGCCGCGTTTAGGGTGCGTTTAGTTCCAAAAAATTTGGACGTACCGATTTCGGTACTGTTGTTTAATTATCAATTAGGTAAAATTTTGATTTTTATTTGAGTTTTTTTAATAATTACATTTATCGTATCGTATTGAATTTAATTGATTCATTACGCAAAATTTTTGTTGAGCGGGGCCTCCCGGAGCGCGCCGCCGGAAGAAATCAAATCAAGCATGTATCATTATTTTGTTTTATTTGATTGATTTTATTAACATTTAATACTTTATACGCGTTAGCTCGTAAAAAATCAAACGCAATTAATTTTTTTTTACTTAGTAAGTTTGATGTGACGGAGAAGCATAATGCCAAATTCTAAAATTTGGAGCAGCGGCGTGTTTAAGTTCCACCCCAACTTCCAAAAAGTTACTACAGTACCTGTCACATCGAATGTTTATGGCCCGTGCATGAAGCATTAAATATAGATGAAAAGATAAACTAATTGCACAGTTTGGTGGGAAATTACGAGACGAACGTTTTGAGCCTAATTAGTCCATGTTTAAACACTATTTACCAAATAAAAACGAACGTGCTATAATAGCCTCCCAAAATCCAAATTCGTACTACTAAACAAGGGCTAAATATGGCCTTGCATTGCAATGAATCAATGCGGGCCCACCTCACCCACCCCGCCACCCAACCACCCCCGCGCCATGACCACTTGTTTTCCCGGTGGTTAAGGTGGTTCCACACCACAGCGCAAGGCGCAAGCCGAACGACGGCTACCACGGGCCACGGCCATTTCCTTGCTCGTCGTCTTCCTCTTCAAGTTCAAGCATGCCTGCGGTCTTTCCTGGTCTGCGGTGTTGTTTCAATTTGGGTGTCTTGTTTGCTTGACCTGTTTGCAGGGCTCCTGTTTCCTTCCTCGGTATTATAACATTGACCATTATTATTATTATTATTTATTATTACTCCTGGACTATACGTATATGGACTGTGTTACCAATATTTTAGCTACGCTGTGCTGACCAGACCTGCAGTACACGACCAACTTGCTACCCGGTTTTGAATCCTAATTTGAATTTGTGCACCAGAAGTTGACACTTTATCATGATTTAGAACGTAATAATTTAAAATAAAGAACAAAGATGAAATGGCACAGAGATGAAGCAAAACCAGCTCTTCTGAAAATGGGTTCCGTGGCACTCAGACATCCTTTGATTCATAAAAGAGTAAAATGCACTACGATTTTAAACTTTTTCACAGATTCACGGATAGTCCTCTAACTAAAAAAACAACCATTTGAATTCTCATTCTAACACCACGCTCAAGTATAAAAGTTCCCACGAGCCCACCACGACACCCGTAGATGCTTATGTAGCCATGCCAATATGGATGAGGTCCGCCAATATGGATGAGGTCAGGTAAAACTTGTAAACCTCTCTCCCCCATTTCTACGTATATGTCCACTCCCTCTCTCGACAGGTAAGGCACATGGTCACTGTCAAGGACCAATACTAGGGTACTTTAAGAGGAGGAGTTAATAACCATCAACGTTGATTCATCCGAGCGGTCAAGAGCGCGACTACACCTCTTGCTGGGCTCCATCTCGTCTAACCACCGAGGCCATGGGCTTCGCCTCGTCCGACCCCCGAGGGTTGGCTCCGCCTCGGTGGACACTGAGGCCACGGGCTCCGCCTCGTCCGACCCCCGAGGATTGGCACCACCTCGGCTAACTTCCAAGGGTCGGCTCCGTCTCGTCCGACCCCCGAGGGTTGGCTCCGCCTCGCCCGATGTCTGAGAGCTGGCTCCGCCTCGCCCGACGTCTGAGGGCCGGCTCCGCCTCGCCTGATGTCTGAGGACCGGCTCCGCCTCGTCCGACGTTCGAGGGCTGGCTCCGCTTCGGCTGACTCTCGAGGATAAACTCCGCCTCGACCGACTCCCGAGGGTAGACTCCGCCTCGGCTGACTCCCGGGGGTAGGCTCTGCCTCGACCGACCCCCAAGGGTCGGCTCCGCCTCGACCAACGTCTGAGGGCTAGCTCTGCCTCGCCCGATCCCTCAAACACGGTTCCTAACGGAAGCTCACGTCACCGCCAACAACTACGGGCCAGAAAGTACTCAAGGTCAAACCTCTGGTATCATGCAGGGAGCGGTCACATCTCAGCATGACCCATCCCCATGACATGTCATTACGGGGAACTCACATCGCCCACAGTGACAAACGTGTGGTCACTGTGCTGCCAACTCCTTGCCTGACCACTGTCCAACGTCAGTCGACCGGTGTCAGTTGACTGGCACTGTACCGCTAGCCCCCCGCATGGCCCCTGTCAGGGGACTCTTTGACCATTCCGTCCGCTCGGATGGGATGGAAGACAAGAACAACGCATGACGCCCGCACGTATGCTACGGCGGCCAATAGGACCCCGGTACGACGCCGCTGCTACCACGATCTACAGGGTCAGCGGGACCCACGCGAAGAGGAGAACGGCACACCTCCGGGAGCCTGTTTTCTCCTTCTCTTTCCCTCTTCCCTTCGGCTGTAACCTCTGCTTTCCCTCTTCTCTTGTTTATCAGACAAAGTGCGTTGATCAACCACATTAATCTGAGTGGATCCTTTCCACGGCATCAGTACCCTTGCAATAAAATAAAGTATGTTATATGATTTAGGCATATAAAATATGGTATAACAAACTACTTTGCATCAGTTCATTCTGCTTCTTGTAGCTGCAGGCTCCCGATGCTAGTAACAGCCCGGCCAAGCCCGTGGCCAGCGGCACTTGCTGTTGTGCCTCTTGTCTGCTCGCCGCAACCATCCCCCACCCCTAAATCCTCCTCTTCCATGGCTACAACCTGCTAGCGAGTGGCGCTGTGGCGGGCTGCTGGGTATGGCGAGCGGCACGGCATGGCGGCGCCGGTGCGCGGTATGGTTAGGGCTGTGGCGAGCGGCGCGGGCGTGGGGCAGGGCTAGGGCGAGCGGCGTGGCGGCAGCAGCTGCCGCTGGGGCCTCGTCCTCGGGATGTCGTGCGGTCGCATGGGGAGCTCCGCCTCCGACTCGCTTTTGATGGGGAAGAATAACGCACTTGTAGATGGGGAAAAGGAAAGTACCTGGATGACGGAGGAACTCATGGATGCACGATTCCGTACGGCGTTGTCGCTGCGAGTGCCGGACTAGGTGGTCAGAGATGGGTTCCGGCGGATTGGGTCGCCGACGTTGAGGCAGGCCGACTCGATGGTCTGCGATGGGAAGGACCTCGCGCCGTCTCGTGCAGAGGTGACCGCGCCACCGACGCCTCAACCGGGGATGGCGCGGCCATCGCCTGCGCCGACGATGGTGTCCGTCAGCCGTCTCGGCGATGGGGCGGCCGCTGTTGCCCCTTGGCTTGCGATGGGGATTGGGGAAATGTTCTGTTTCGACTGGGCTGGAAATGTTCTGAAAGACACAAGCGCGAAGCAAATCGAGCGAGCGGGAGACGAGCGAGGGCGTGAGGTGCGCGAGCTATCCTTTTCGCGCTAGGAAAGTTTTCAAGAGCTTCGATCTCATTTTTGGTTTCCTGTAAAACAAGGCCACAGGAATGGAATCCTAAGGATTTATTCCTTTGTTTCTCCAGTGAACCAAAGGGCTCCATAGGAATAAAACCATAGGAATCTCAATCCTCCAAAATTCCTTTGCCATTCCTTCAAACCAAAGGGGGCTAAAAGTTCCCACGAGCCCACCACGACACCCATAGATGCCTATGTGGCCATGCCAATATGGATGAGGTCTGCCAATATGGACGAGGTCAGGTAAAACTTGTAAACCTCTCTCCCCCATTTCTACGTATATGTCCACTCCCTCTCTCGATAGGTAAGGCACATGGTCACTGTCGTGCTGACCTGCTCTCCCTCGGCAATGCTTCCATGGACCAAATGGTCGAAACAGAGGGGAGTGGGAGTTGAATTAGGGCTCTAAAATTTTAACCATGACAAATCTTAGCCTATGTAATTCTCACATACCCACTTGCTGTACTTGCCTTTGAAAATGCATCTAGGCCTTAAGGTTATGTTCGCTTCTCTTATAATTCGTCTTTTTCAGCTTGTTTTTTCAGCCGGAACAGTATTTTTCTCTGACAACAAATCAGCTAGAACAGTGTTTCGGCTTGTTTTTTCAGTGAAGCGAACATGGCCTAAGTGAGTTTTGTTGGGTTCAATAACAATATGATTAAGGAACTAATGCATTTCATGAGTAAAACTGATATGTATGGAGCTTCGCCCTGTTCGTTTGGGCTTGTTTGGCTTATAAGTCATGGCTAAAAGTACTGTTGGCTGGTTTGGTGTGAGAGAAAAATAATGTTCGTTGGCTGATAAGCCATAGCTTATAAGCCAAATACGATCAAGCGAACAGGCTTCTTATATTTTTGAAGCAAATCTATCTACTTCCTCTATTCTAAATTGTAAGTCATTTTCGCTTTTTTAGATACATAGCTTTTACTAAGTATCTAGACATAATTTATATTTAGGTGCATAGCAAAAGCTATATTTCTAGAAAAGCTAAAACAACTTGCGTTTTGAAATGGATGAAGTATATCTTAAACTCTTATAAAGAAAAACCCCACTAGCCTATTTTTCTCATTCCACAGCCCTCCACGTCATCGTTCCCTCCTGGCCCACGCATCTACCTCCACTCATGACATGTAACAGAAATAGCTCATCAGGAATATCATTTGTCTTTGGTTTCCATTTTCACCTCTATTGTTAACCGATGGCACCAATAATTTATTCCTAGCACTTGGTGTCACTAACTCAAGCATGCTTAGAATCCTTTTCTATTCTACTCCTACATGCATGCAGCATGCACTGAAAAGTCATCCAACATGCAAGTATTCACCTAGTATCTTATAAAGCTACTCCCACTATAAGTTTTTATCTCAACATGTAAGTCATCCACATCATCTCCCACTAACTATCCATGTCACCTACTAATAGCCATGTCATCCCATTAACTTCCAACCTCTAAATGCAAGCTATCCATGTTATCTCCACTAAGCGTAATTACTACTTTCAATATATCAGAAATATAGAAGGCACTCGTATATTGCTATTTGTTTTTTTCGTTCCATCATCTTATAATTTGATCTAATTCTGTTAATTTTGTATTGGAATTTTTCATTGACTTGTCTAGTATGTAAGAGCATGTAGAATTAACTCATACATGCAAGGGTTTTATTTTTAAGAACCGTAGCAACGTTGTTGATGGTAGTTGATGTTAATCATAAACTATCAATATATCTTGCATAATGACTAAAATGAATCATCAACATAGACTTAGGGGTTTAAACTGACAAATTCCACGAATTTTGGTGAATATGTGTTTTCAGCAGGATTTAATCGGAAAACCGCCAAGGAGGACCTATTCGTCAAAGAAAATCAAAGAATTCCACAGCAGGATCAACGTGGGAAGACTCTAGAAGACTCTAGGAGGCTCTCCATCGAAGCAGGGCCTGAGCCACTGCTATGTGGGGCCCGATGGCCCCACTTACAGGCTGACCGGCCTGTGGGCCCCTCCTATCGGTCTCTCCTCGCTACGTCAGTTCTGCACGCCGGGATCATCTATCCCATTCCGTACAATGAGTGGGTAAGCCCTGTTCAAGTTGTGCCTAAAAAGGAAGGCATGACTGTTGTTAAAAATAAAAAGAATGAACTAATCCCCCAAAGAACCATCATAGGATGGCGGATGTGTATTGATTACCAAAAACTTAACAAGGCAACAAAGAAAGATCATTTTCTGTTGCCCTTCATTCATGAAATGTTGGAGCGACTAGCAAATCACTCTTTCTTCTGTTTTCTTGATGGGTATTCAGGTTATCACTAGATACCGATCCATCCAGATGACCAAAGCAAAACCACCTTTACATGTCCATATTAAATTTATGCTTATCGTAGAATGTCTTTTGGACTATGTAATGCTCCAGCTTCTTTCCAAAGATGCATGATGTCTATATTTTTTGATATGATTGAAGAAATCATGGATGATTTTTCTGTTTATGGAAAAACTTTTGATGATTGTCTTGAAAATTTAGACAAGGTTTTGCAAAGATGGAAAGAAAAGCACTTAGTCCTTAATTGGGAAAATGTCATTTCATCGTTAGAGAAGGCATAGTGCTTGGACACTTGGTGTCCGAACGAGGGTTTGAGATAGATAAGGCTAAAATTGAAGTAATTGAATAGTTACCTCCTCCCATAAATATCAGAGAGATCCGTCGTTTTCTTGGTCATGCAGTGTTTTACCACCGCTTTATAAAAGATTTTTCACACATTGCTAGACGATTTACAAATCTTTTGGCCAAGGATGTTCCCTTTGAATTTGATGATGCATGCTTAAAATCTTTTGAAATTCTTAAGAAACACTCATTTCTGCACCAATCATTCAACCCCTTGATTGGTCGCTACCCTTTGAAATTATGTGTGATGCTAGTGATTATGCTGTGGGCGCAATTTTGGGTCAAACAAAAGATAAGAAGCATCATGCAATTGGTTATGCTAGTAAAACACTGTCAACACCTCAACTTAATTATGCAACAACTGAAAAAGAACTCCTGGCTGTTGTTTTTGCTATTGATAAGTTTAGATGTTACTTAGTAGGAGTTAAGGTGATTGTTTATACTGATCATGCTACTTTGAAATACCTGCTCACTAAGAAAGATGCTAAACCTCGGCTTATAAGATGGATTTTGTTACTCTAAGAATTTGATTTAGAAATAAAAGATAAAAAGAGAGTAGAAAATTCTGTTGGCGATCACTTGTCCAGAACGTAGTTTGAAAATTCATCGAAATTGCCCATCAACGATTCGTTTCGGAACGACATGCTCTTCAAGATCACAAAATCCGACCCCTGGTACGTGAATATTGTTAATTTTATGGTTGCATGTTATGTACCACTAGGGGAGAATAAAAGGAAGCTCATCTACAAAAGTCATCTTCACATATGGGATGAGCCATACCTCTTCAGAGTCTGCTCTGATGGCCTACTTAGAAGATGTGTATTGGTAGAAGAAGGCATCAAGATCATCGAACAATGCCACTCATCACCATATGGAGGGCATTATGGTGCATTCCGCACTCATTCAAAGATTTGGCAAAGTGGATTCTTTTGGCCAACCATGTATGAAGATATGAGGGACTTTGTCTAGAGGTGTGGAGCGTGTTAGAGGCATGAGAACATCAATTCAAGTGATGCTATGCCACTCACCAACAACCTCCAGATTGAGCTTTTTGATGTCTGGGGTATCGATTACATGGGACCATTTCCAAAGTCAAAGAACTATGAATACATCTTGGTGGCAGTTGACTATGTCTCTAAGTGGATTGAAGTCATACCATGTAGAGCTACTGATGCAAAGAACTACAAGAAGATGTTTGAAGAGACAATATTTCCACGATTCGGAGTTCCAAGAATGGTGATTAGTGATGGAGGCACTCACTTCACTGACAAGAACTTTCACAAGTCCTTGTTAAGACATGGGATTCGTCACAACATCGCTACTCCATATCACCCTCAGACAAGTGGCCAAGCAGAAACATCTAACGAACAAATCAAGAATATTCTATAGAAGGCGGTCAAGGAGATGGGGACTGCATGGAAGGATAGACTACCCGATGCATTATGGGCTTATAGAACAGCCTATAAAACACCACTTGGGATGTCACCATATCAACTCATCTATAGGAAGACTTGTCATCTACCTGTTGAGCTAGAATTCAAGGCAGATTGGGCCATCAAGCGATGGAACATGGACTTTGAAGCCGTAGGAACCAGGAGGAAGATGCAACTCTCTGAGATCGATGAATGGCGTGAAAAAGCATATCATAACGCCAAGATATACAAGGAGAGAACCAAGAGATGGCATGATAAGAGGATTAAGAAGGAGTTTGTCGCGGGAGATAAGGTATTACTTTTTAATTCCAGGGTTAAATTATTTGGACATGGGAAACTTTGGAGCAAATGGGAAGGACCATTCAAGGTGATAAGCACCTCATTGCATGGAGCTGTAACACTTCAAAATGACAAAGGTACGTTATTCAAGGTAAATGGTCACCGCCTTAAGATCTTTCTAGAACCTAAAAAATCACTTGAGGATTTGGATGAGGTAGATTTTATTATTTTACCATAGATTTACACCTCTGCCCTCCACCTTACGATTCATAATGTGGTAATATACTTTTTGGGATTAGATAAATAGTAGAAACCGTCGTGCGAAAAAATCTCTGTGAGGTGATGATGTGTGGGGCCGGCCGGTCCACCTTTCTGTCACCCTAGCCACCGCTCGATTGTCTCGCAAACCTTCCAGAGATTTCTCGCAAGAATATCCAATTTTTTGATGCCATTTGATTTTTCCTTGTTACGAGACCTCTAATAGATAGATCTTGACCCTTATTTTAAGTTTTCCCCCTATATAAACAAGCCCCTGCCTACCTCCATAGCCATTCCAACAAAGCCTTCCATCTCGAGCAGCAGCCAAGCTCTCCTCCTCCCATGTTCCAATGGCCGGTAAAGAGATCATTCCCTACGGAGTTAAAGATGCCATACCGCTGAGCATCATCCCACCGTGAAACATGACTCGTGTTTCCTCCAACCAGTCCTACTTTGCCCAAGCCGTCCATCATTCGGTGATCGCTCCGCTGCCGCCGCGTCTACTTCTTCAAGATAAGCCATGCTAGCCGGAGGCGTCGAAGATCAAGGTGCCAAATGAGATCAACGTCCTTCCTCCAAGGGTGAATGAGACGCTGACCGAAGTGAAGACCAACAAGTTTGGAGATGCCACATGCGCCAAGTACTAGTCGGTCGCGCCTCGCTTAACCATAGATGGTGTTCGTGCTGCTCCTGAGCAAGTCAAGGTCGTGCCATCGAAGGAGAAGAAGAAGAGTGCACCACCCTCTGCCCTAGAGAATGAGGAGAAGCACCAATGGCCGACTATTGCTATGCTGCATGACAAGATCAAAATCCTCACCGAGTATACCCATGCTCTGCAGCATAGGATTGAAAAAGAGTACATCCATCTTAGGAACCTAGAATAAGAGCTTACTATTTGAAGCCGCTATGTTGTCAATCAGGACAAGTTTAAGAATTAAAGAGTTAGGTTGTGGATCGATAGGGCATGTTTAGGTCGTTTGCTTAGCTTAGTTGTTTGAGTGGTTGAAGTTTGTGCTAGCTAGTTTAAAGTTTGTGTTTAGGTTGGATTATGTAATAAAGTGCCCTATCAATAAATTTTGTTATTACTACCTACTCTCTATTTCTTTTGTATATGTGTTTGTCTCCACATGTTGTACATGAAGGAAAATAGGAAACAAGTGTGGGGAAAGCACACTGGGACAACAAAATGGAATTTGATCATGAAAATCGTGAAAATCAGAAAACAATGAACCAAGGACCATGTATGACGAAGCGGGCCTCGAGCAGCCTCTAGAGCAGGCCACCCACCCAAACCCATGGGCCAACCGGCCCATCCTAGCATCGCCTCGCCCTGAGCTTTGTCCTCGGTCAGGTTTGAGTCCAATACATTCTATTTTCACCTATCTCGCTTTCCGTTTCAAACCGAAATGAAAATCCTTTGATAAAACAACTTGAAAACATAAGGGAAGATTACTTCAGTCATGATTTAACGATAGACTCACATAACACTCTTTCTAGAAGTCTTGCTACTATTGAGAACTTATTATTAGGGGCCCCATGTTACTTAAGTTGTTGTGGAATGAGATATAGTAGAATAATGAGAACTTGATTCTTGATGTCTTCTTGTTGGAGAATTTTATTACAAAAAGTTAAAAGAATAGCTACAACTCTCCTTTGTGTTAAAGCGATGTCCTACCAGAGCCAAATATTATATATAGACTTGGAAAACCTTTTACATATACTACTTGTCATTGTATTGAGTTTGGTCAAACCTTGTGACCCTTGTTGAGAAACTTATCATGTTCTTAAGATCAAGATCACGCACACTCCACATATATCTACTGCTCCTACACTAGGGTACGCAACACCATGTTTTCCATCCACCCAAAAATGTTCTACTCCTGCATTGAGAATAGACACAAAAAAGTTTGCTAGGATAAATGCTCCAAGTTCTTACAAATGTCTCTCTTGAAAAGTTTCAATTACAGAAGAAGAGGAATGGGCTATGCAAAAGTTATTCATGAAAGAAAAAGAAAGTATTAAAGAAAAAAATGGACAAGTGTTCAAGATATTTAAAACAATGGGTACTCAGATGCCCGCCTGAAAAAAAAGAAAGAGAGATTAATAAGATAGCCCATGTTTCCTTACAAAAGTATTTCAAGGTTTAAAGTTTCAATCAAGAGAGATATGTTTTCAAGGAGCAAAGCAGAATTAGGATAACCACCATATATATCCACACACATGCACATCTTGATCTAAGAGTATGCCATTTTTCTCCTTGGATCCTTGTTTTGACTTTACAATATATGCAATGCAAGTATGTTTTCATATTCATTCCTACCTGAGCTCCACATAAGCCTTTAAAAGTAGGTAAAAAGAAGGCAAGAACATCAATGTGTTTGTGAGGATCCAAAAATACTAAATACAATGAGTGATTTGAGAGTACTACAAGAGAAAAAGGTAAGCTATGTTTTGTTTTCAAAATCTTAAAATAATTCTCCAATTGATTTGACTGAAGGAAGATGGTGATCTGTTTCAAGATGTTCCATTCTTCAACCACCCAAAGTTTCATGGTAGACACATTGAATCCTACAGAGCATGTATGACTAGGAATAGTTTTATGTTTATGTCTTGTCCCAAGGTTATGTCTTAAGTAATTCATCCTTTTATCAAGGACGAGTAAAAGTCTAAGTGTGGGGGAGTTTGTTGATGGTAGTTAATGTTAATCACAAATCATCAATATACCTTGCATAAATGACTAAAATGAATCACCAACATAGACTTAGGGGTTTAAACTGACAAATTCCTTGACTTTTTGTGAATCTGTGTTTTTAGCAGGATTTAATCGGAAAACCGCCAAGTAGGTCCTATTCGTCAAAGGAAATCAAGGAATTTCATAGCGGGATCAATGTGGGAAGACTTTAGAAGACTCTAGAAGGTGCTCCACTGAAGCAGGGCCTGAGCCACTACCATGTGGGGCTAGCCGACCCCACTGATAGACCGGTCGGCCTATGGGCCCCTCCTATCGGTCTGTCCTCGCTACGTTAGTTCTCCACCCCCTTAAAGATTACATCTACGCCATTCTTTTAAATCGGTTTGATCCAAGGGTACAAGATGCTTGAAGGCCCCTATATATACCTACCTGTACCCCCTCCTCAGGGCATGCATTTGATCCTGAGCGCCTGAGGGCCAGAAACACTAATTCATATTTCCACTAGGATTAGAGCTAGCAATCAAGAGAAGATTAGTCCTCAATTTGATCTAGTCTTATATTAGAGATATAGAGATAGAGTGTGAGGGAAGAGTTTTTGTAACACCCCAAGTGTTAAGCTTGCATTATTGTACTTGCATTGCATGAGCATAAGCATCATCCATTCATTTGCACTCATGGGCATGAAATGATACATTTACTAATTATGATTCCTTTCATAAAATGCTTAAATTGCCTTGTGAATGCTTAGTGATCATGCTTGATAATGCAAGTGGGTGTTGGTTGGTCACCAAAACAACTTAGACACACTTAGAATGAAAAATGGAACCAAGTTTATATTCATGAGTTGGTCCAAAAATGCTTCTAAGTGATGGTATTACTAGAAAGGCCCTTTATTAGGTTGATTGTTTGACCTATCTTGACTAATTACTTAGAGGGCTTGCATGGCAATGGGACTTAAATAAAAGTTGTAGTTTAGATCATGTAGAACAAACTTTGTTTAAGGGTCAAGAGCTAAATCAGTGCCTAGCTTAGTCAAATAGGGCTCACAAAAAATCAAATTGATACTATTTTTGGAACCCAAAATTTTTCTAAGTCCTTAACTGCTTTACAGTTTCAAGGTAGCCAACTTTGGAAATTTTTAGTTTGAAAACCATTTGGAATTTGGCCAAACTTCTTTAAGCAAATTTGTAGTACTCCTGTAGCTCTACAAAATGGTGGAATTGGTTTGCCAAATCATTGCACGGATGAGGAGTATTGGAGGGTTGAAAATCGGGTTTCACTCGCTGTGTTTGCAGTATGAATTAGCTCTAGCCGGTTCAAACGCCGAGCCATAGTGGCCGACCGGGCGCAGGCCACGCGCACCGTGTGGTGGCCATATGCCGGCTCTAGCCCATGCTGCCATGCCGAAAGGGGGAGTACTCGGTCTCCCACTCACCCGCGTGCTCACTCTCGCTCTCACCCACTCTCTTGCCCTCGTGTCGCTCCAGAGCAGAGCAAAGCAGCAGCGCCGTTGCTGCCATGCCTTTGCTGGCCACGCGCGCAACACATGCCACACCGCCGCTCGATTCGTCTCACCCACAGCTCTACCACGTCACGCGCTACCCATTGACCCGCTAGCAACGCTCCTTGAGCACAGGTAAAGCCCCTCTGCACCATCACCGCAGTCACCATGGCCATAGTGCACCATCGAACTTGCGCTCGCCATGGCCAGGCCACCTCGTGCACGCACCGCTCTCTCTCTACTGTTCCATAGTCATTAGGTTTAGTGGATGCTGTAGCCACTGGCCTTTGGCCAATGCTGGCCTCACCTGAGGAAGGACGGCACTGCACCGCTATGAACCGGCCGCGCCACTGCCATGCACGTCACCGTGGCCACGCTTGTCCGGTCTTTTTCCTCTCTCGCTTTTAGGTGCTAGGGCATCGCCTAGGGATGGTGAAGCTCACAAGGACGATAGATGCATGATGCCATCACCCGACTTACCAGAACGCCATAGCACCGCTGTCACGCTCATGCCACTATGCCACCATGCATGCGGCCATGCCTCACCGGCGTCTCTGAGGGCCCTAATCCTAACCCTATATCTCCACTAGGTCACCTTGAAGCCGTAGCCGAGCTCGTCCAAGGTTGCCTTGGCCAGAGCGCCACCGTGCACCGCTGCCAAGCCGCCATTAGCGCCCCCGCCATGCCTAGCCACCGGTAGAGCTTCGACCACATAGCTCGTTGGGTGTGGAATGAAGAGGGGAAGCCAATGGTGGTGACCATGTCACCGAAGACCTCGCCATCGGTGAGCTCTCGCCGATCAAAGCCGCGCCCCTGCGCTGTGTGTGTGACAAGTGGGAACGGTTGACCACGGGGCCCGGGCATCAGTGGTAGCAGGGTGCACTGAGCTGGGTGTGCGTAGCATTTAACCGGTTTTTATGTTTTTCTTTAATTGTTTTTTTCCAGATTTTGTAGCAAACTTGTAAAATTCATATCTAGAGCTAGGAGTGTCCAAATGAAGTGAACCAAATTTTGTTAGCTTCATCTTGATGAGTACAATCTGTTAAAAATATGAAACTTGGTATGTGCTATAGTTTGGTACCTTGTTGAAATTATATTTTTTATTCCCTATTAATCTTGAAAAATCCATTACTTGAGTTTGGGAGATGTTAAAAATGTGATTCCAATTTTGTTGGTCATGTTTTGACATGCTGTAGCTAGGAAAAATATGAAACCTACAGTTAGACTACTTGGAATATGACTTCTTATTTTTGCTCAATTAAACGCTAGTTTCTTGTGAAATTTATTATGGTAGATCCATGTAACATATGGACATGAAATTATTTGTATAGTATTATGGTGTTATGAGGACTGTAGGAAAAATAGTAAATCTATTGCTTGACACTTTTCACCATGCTAAACATATTTAAATTGCTATAAACCATGTAACTTGTCATTTTTAGAGGTTGTTGTACTGGTCCAAATGGCATGAATTTTAATACTAGTCTCTTGAGAGCATGTATGAGCTACAATAATTTTTCTAGAATTTATTGAGCACTGAAAGTAGCAGATTCAATTTTCACCTAAATTAATTAATAAATTAATAAATGCTTGTATAAAATTGAATTGGGTCCAACCATTGTACTTTTTTACATGTTGGTGATGGGTATAACCTATTGGTACATTTGGTTGTGCCCTGAATTGAGTGTTTATATGCAGCTAGTTATTTATTGCCCATAATTCACTTTTATCTAGTTCTATGACTTGGTTGCTTTGTTTGAACATGATGCTTGTTAGTTACATGATTAGGCTAATTAAGATAAGTTGTTAGCTGCAGGTTTTAGGCCTCTTACTGATTATGAACAACTTTATCTTAGGTTGCTAGAACATGATGAGTGTATGTTTGCTTTGCTAGAGAGGAGATATGTACCTACTCAGTAAACAAAAATTAATCTACTAGAGAGGAGATATGCACCTACTCAGTAAACAAAAATTAATCTACTAGAGAGGAGATATACACCTACTCCATAAAGTAAAGTAATCATGTCATCATCTTGTTATCTTGTTGCTAAGGATGTGTATGTATATGCATTTTGTCGTACCATACTTGCACTTCATCCCTTGTGCATTCTCTATATTTACCTATATCTTCATGCATATAGGATCGCCGGAGGGGATAACACTTTTGGAGTTCGAGGCCTTGGGAGAGGAGGACCAGCAGGAGACCCAGCAGCAGGAAGTTCTAGAAGGCGAAGAATAGGTCTAGGAAGAACTACTTGAGTGCCCGGACCATAAGCCCTCAGCCTACTTGAAAGGCAAGCCCTTGAGCATTCTAAGCCTCCTATGTTTTACAAATACCAATTTGAGTTCTTTATGTTTGATGCATTAAGTTGTAGGAGTTGTTTGGAAACACTTGTTGCATATAATCTCCTTGTCTAGAAATGTATACCTTGAACCATGTGTAGCTCTAGGATAGAATAAATGCTTAGCCATGCTTAGTTCGGTAGAAGTCGGGTGATTTCCTGTCACCTGCGAGCTATAGGGGATACCTAGTCACCATTGGCTATATTTGCTATCGTGGAAAAGCACCATGTGATGATGTAATTGGAGGTCGGATAGAGTCTATGTTGTAGGTTGACTCATGTGATTCCATCTGTGCCGCTTAAGGATCGCATCGTTGTTGGTCCTCGGTCATTTTGAACATAGCCTCTCACTTAGCAGGCCGGATAACTCATTCCGACCGTGAAGCCGAGTAGCTCAACTAAGGCTGGGCCTGGTTCTATACGAGTGCGCACACTGGAGGTAGTAAGGATGTACGGGGAGCCAGATGTGAGTCCAAGGCAGGCCAGGCTTGATCGTCCTAGCAGCCGATCAGTCCCTAAGTGTGCGGCGTTGATCGAGCCCGCGAAGTTGAGTCCTGAGTTGTACCAAAGGTGACACGACGTGACCCCAATGAGGGAAGTATAGGTTTGTGTTAGGATTTCTGCCCAGCTGATTGCAATCGATTCGAATCGCCGTCTCTCCTGGATATTGAGAAACTTAACTAAGCTTCCTTCTATCATAGTGATAACATGAGAGTGAAATGGCTATGATGCTGATATAATAAATGGCTATGGTTACTATTGTTATGCTACATAATTGTACAACATATGTTTGGCACATGTTAGTTGCTAATCTAGAGTTGAATAGCTATAATTAACTTGAAGACCAAATTATAAAATGTGTAGTTAAACTAGTGGCTTTTTATGCAAAATGTTGTCAAGCTAGCTCCACTTTTAAAGTGTTGCATGATCCTTGGTGTCGCTTCATTCTTGGTTTATGATGGGTAAGTCTAGCTGAGTACCTTCTCATACTCAGGGTTTATTTCCCACTTGTTGGAGATGGTACTATGTATCATGGTTATTGCAAGAACTGCTTCTCTCCAGCTGTGGACGAGGAGTGAGGCCGCAGGCACGGCCCTTCTGTGTTGTCTTACCTATGATGCTTTTGTCGGACTTGATCATGAACTGGCATGTGTTTAAACCATGTGTGTGATGATGGTTTCAAAACTATATTGCTTCCGCTACTACAGTTGAACTTGGTGTTGTAATATTTATATTTGAACTTTGATGTACGATGAACTATTTGTGAACTTTATGTAACATGTGACGTGTATGTTGAATCATGTACGATCTTGGTTGTATGTTGGCGATTATTCAAGATCCTTCATGATACTCGATTGACTACTGGGTTTATATGGGCTCAAGTACGATAGTGCTATCATTCCGGTGGTTGCCATTGTACTTGTGCTCTTATAAATTGGTCGGTTCTGCTACAATTTTGGAGTCTCGGCCTATCGGTGCTGTCTCTATGGTTTGTACCCTGGTGGAATCAAGTTCTTCTTGAGCTTGCTTCTAAGATTTCTCTGGTAATCAACTTCTAATTCAAGTAAGCATCTTGTTCATTTTATTCTTTAGGTTTGCGAGTCTCCTTGAGTACTTTAATCCTTGTAGCTCCTAGGTTAAAGTAGTATTCGTAGTGTAAGCGTGGTGCTTAGACTCGATTACTCGTGAATGTACCCTATATTCCAGATCGGTGGTAGCTCGCGAGGGTGACTCTTATAGCCTCATTGAATCCTCTGTAGTCCACCTCCCATTCGTAGGCCTAGCAGGACCTTGTTGCTATAGAAAACATACTCTGCCTATGTTTTCCTTAGTAATTTCCCCAGAATTGAACAATAGAAGACAAAGCTTACCGAAGTTAGAACTAGAAGACCTCTACGATCTCCTTTATACTCCTACTATCTAAGCCTTGTTGCGAAGTTGGGTTAAGTTTCATTTAGTTATTCTCACACATGTTTCCTTGAGTTCAATATAAAATTGGGATACTTCGGTGAAGTGCTACATCGGTATAATATCCGTGTGCTTGCGGATTATTCTATGTGCATTAATATATACCAACAAATGTGCAGGGTATATCTATATCTATATCTATATCTATATCTATATCTATATCTATATCTATATCTATATCTATATCTATATCTGTTATAATCATAAACCCCACTATCCTTCTATCTCAACATACAATAAGCTACCCACCTCAGTAGTCCACTATCACATGCAATTATATCCCACCAGTACATGCAATTATGATATCCACATCAATGAGACACATCATCTACTAACAAACTTTTAGTTGTCCACATCATTATGCCACGCCATCCACTAACATTATTATTTTATAATAGTTTCATCCTTCACATAAGTAATTATATGTACTCTAATTTTATTCTAAATCATCCATAATTTCCACAACAATGTGTGGGGTATGCTTCTAGTAACATAAATGAGAATGAGTCCAAGGTTAATTGATGAAATGCATAAATGGCAAGCAAGTGATGGAAATAGCAAAAGGGGTGTGGAAATTGTTTGGTCTCTCATGTGAAGCATGGTCATATTGTGCAATATTGAGAGATGATGGGTTTCTTATTTGATAAATTGGCAAGCATGCGTGTTGAATGAAAAGTGAGACATAAGTGATTGCATATGTGATGGTCTCACTTGTGAAGCTTGCTTGATCATACCAAGAATGTTGAAAAGAAATGGATAGACTTGTTGTTGAGAAAGATTTTGGCCATACAAACCTTCATTGTATGCAAAATGCTCCAATTCATTCAAGAAAGATGAATAATCAATCATCACTGGTTAGGTGAGCTATCGCAATCTACATATGACCGATTAAGCTCTTGCCAATCAGGTCCAAAGGAGCAGCAGTTGAAACCAGCTTAGCTAGTTTCTAGAGATCGGCTAAGCTGGTTTTCCCATTCAATTGAACCAACTCTATGAAAGGCACATTGCCACTGAGCAATCATGCAAACCACGGATGAAACTAACTATTGCATATAATAGTTTTAGTTCACCATTTCTAGTGGTTCTCACATCAGCTCAAGAAAACACAAGGTCATGGCCAACCGAGCTTTGGCCTTTTACTCTTGTACTTGCCATGATCTTTACCTCCAACAAATTTATGGGCAGCCTCATTTTTATCCTTGTCTTGATAGGCATGCATCATAAGAGCATCTTTATGATCCTGGACACTTCTCTTATCACTAGAATTGCAACTTTTAGGCTTGCTAGAAAATGATTTAGTTCACTACATGCATACTAAAAGGATATTTTTAGAAGAACATTGCATCCAAGTGTACATACTTAAAAACAGACCAAACCAATCTTTGATTATGATTTACCATGGTTATACAATTGAAATCTCGTTGCCTTGCACGAGATTATGGTTGCATAATACGCGACGACTAACCATTGACTTGGAGAATGTGGAGAGGTGCAAAAGTGTTTCAAGTGTAGGTAGAGTGACCTAAAGCATTACCCGAATTCAAGCTAAACAACTTCAATAGCAAGAACAACAGGCAGGACCATCCCAAGCTAGCCACAAGGACCTGAATCATCATAGTCAACAAGTGGTATACATACCATAAGTTATGAAGATCTTCCACCAAGTGCTAGTATGCGGTATTCCTTCTTGTCCTCATGATGTCAACCACCTACCATGACAAGTTAGCGAGCTACAAATTCAGATGGGTGACATTCAACACACAATGAATCAACACATCAAGACCCAGCAAATCAACGACAATGAAATTCAAGCGATGCATCAAGAGAATGCATGCTAGTGGGTAGCATATTGGCAACACATGGGCATGAACCCACCCGAGAGGGGCATTGAAAGAAACAAGCTTGGGGGAGAAGCCCCTACAAAGGTAAGTCCCCGTATCTGCATTTGCATTTGTTCTTGTTTTGTTTCTTTCTTCAAAAATCAAGAAAATTTGAATAGTATAAAGAGACAAAATATTCCCTCTTATATGTTTTATGAATGCTCAATATCTCATCTTGGAAATGATGAATAGTTGCTCTATTTATGTTTGTCAAATGCCTAGTGTACAACTTGATATTCTTCTAAGTTTGGATTCTTTGGTTCCTATGAAACCATCTTGAACCCAAAACTTTGTGGGATGCAAGTGCTGTAACTAAGTCTATGTCGTTGTGAGATATGAAATAGCAAGATAAGAGCTTCTATAATCTTGTTCCAAATGAGTATGATTTCTAGAGTTTTATTTTTAAAAATATGAAAACCAAATTTTTCTTAGTGGTGAAAATTCCTACAACAACCATATACATGATCATACATGATATAAGCTTTCTACATAAGGCACTTGCTATGTGTTGAGTTTTTTCATGTCTTGTTGACCCTTGTGAAAAAATTATCATATGCTATCATGATCAAGATCAAGATCACATACAGGCCACCAAATATATGTTATACTTCTACACTAGAAGTAAGCATACTGAAACATAGTCGGCTCTCCCAACTTAGTAGGTTGGCAATCCTAGCTCTTCCAGCCTAAGCACACTGAAACAAAAGGATTTTAGCCTAAACTATTGGTTTATCTCACTTAGGTTATTTTGAGCACTTTTAGGCCCTACCTAGTAACTTAGTGTTTCATCCTTCTTAACTGTATGACATACCTATACTCAAGAAACAAAGATATACAATTAAATCACACTTGAGCCTCTCATTTTCAGAATATTGCCATTTCTTCAATTTTCAACACTTCAATTGCCATGAGCTTGTCATCCTTGAACTATGACTTAGGCTTTTTTTAGACAATGTAATCAAGACTACACCTTTCATCTTTAGACATGTTTCATATGATTCAACAATAACTTGATCCTCCACAAAACATGGCCCATCATAGCTCGATTAGTGCCTTGACACAATGCAAGTACTCTCTTCTTTACCCTAACCATTGTTCTTCAGGCACCAAGCCATCGCTTGCCCTTCACCTTTTCTTAGTATCTTGAAGCCTTTTGCTTGCTATCTTCACTCCAAGAGGCCATCAAGTCACATCTTTTATTGAATCAATCTTTAAACATAAATTGAAAACCATTTCATTTGCATTGTCTTCTGCTTGAACTAGGCTATTTTCATGAGTTTCCAGACTCCAAAGCACAAGTCTCGAGAGTGGAATTAGCAAGAGAATAGATCTCATGCAGCAGGAACATATTCTTCTTTTGAGCAACCAATTCCTATGTCATATGGACCTTTCACCCTTATTCATCTTGGGGATGGTTTGATCAAGAGGCACATGTCCCACCATACTTTAGGCCATATTACATAGAGTTTGTAGGTCCTAGATATTCATAGAAATCATCATATTATAAAGACTGTTTCGATCAGCAAAATCGGTCTGGAGTGGTAAAACAGGTTTACCGTGTGAAGAATGATGCCTACAAAGATAAGAGTTCAGATCTAAATGCAACTATTGAAAAGACAGTTACATTATTGATTATTCTAGACGCCAAATTAAAACAAAAGAAGGAGAGGGTTCCCACATTCAGGGAGAAACTACTGCTATCCAAAACTGAAACAAAACTGAGATGCTCACTTGGTTTACCAAGAGGCAAGAAGAAAAGTTGCAGAAGTTTGGTGCAGAGAAGCTAAAAGAACAAGGCTAGGCATGGGTTCCTAAAAGGAGTGTTCAAGCTCAAAAGGATGTTGCTCAAGCAAAAGGTACGATGAAGGCAAAGGAAGAGAAAATAAGGTTCAAGAAGCGATTGCTGAACTGAGGGTTTGCACCAAATCATCAAGATTATTGGTTTGGCATCATCCATATTCTTCACCTATGTCTATGTTATGGAATTCATCCCTAGGTATGCATGGTTATCACTTAGTTTCGTATTTTGATCCTTGGTATGGATCTTTATATTACAGAGGGTTGCCAAATTGTTTTGCTTATCAATGAGTTTCTATTTCAATAATCGAAGTATTGTATTTCGACTCTACATACTTTTGTGGATGGATTCATATGGATGATATTTTGCTATCGCCCTTAGTGTAAAAATGTAGTCGATGAATACTTGCAACCCTTGTGCTATGAGAATAGCATCAATGGAATTTACTTTGATGGATTTAAGACCTGGGGGCATGATATATGTGTTTTAAATTTACCTCATGAAGAAGACAATATGATTAATCATCTTGCAAAGAAGACCAAGGTGCTGGTATAATTATTATTTCTCATAATGGTGTTGTTTGAGATGTCAAGCTGATCAAACTACCTTTGCACTAGGGCTAGATAATGAGCCAACTCGGCTTGGCTTGACTCATCTTGTTCTGGCTCATTATCTTGTATTCAAACAATCTATTAGGAGGAGCCAAAAAGAACTTGTGCTTACCCAGGTTGCTAGAAGACCAGAGCCAAGGTAAAGGGGAGGCATCCACTGTACCCCGTAGGTAGCTGTAGGCTCTTTTACTACTATAGTTACCTGAACCCTAGGTATAAATCCACTTGTCATCTAGCTCTATATTCCACAATCTTTCCTTGAGAAGAATTTGACGGTTTACAAGCTGATTGGATGTTGTGTGGAGAGGGGAAGCTAAAAAAGTCTTTCTAGGTCTCTTGATCAAGGAAGTATCTGATGGAGCACTTATGCTTTTTTGCAAATGAGTAGAGCTGAGGGTAGGTTCTCTAGAGAGTTGCAAGAAGAAAGCTGTCTAACCAAAACATGGCTCAAGAACCTCTATTTGGTTAACAGTGTGCAAGCTGTAAGAATTTGCCCACCAAATTTAATATATCCTTCCACCATAAGGAACCAATGGGGCTCCTAACATGAGGAGGAATATTGCTGTTTCTATAAAGCTTTGTTCTGTTCATCGCTTGATTCGACAACAAAGGATGGCACCCTAGGTGATGAGGACATAACTCCTTTGGATGCACCCGCTGATCCTCCAACCATTATTATGCAAGGTCCAATGACCCGAGCTCAAATGCGATAATTAAATCTAGAGGTGAGCTCGTTCTTAAGTGATCCCTTTCATAGTTTTGAGAATAGATTGCTACCTAATGATGATGTTATCTTTCTTAGGAACATTGGAGAAGGTAATGAAGTACTTGGAGGAAGGTTTTTAGAAACGTAGTACCACTTTATTCATATATTAGAGTAATCAGTACAAACTCCATTCGAAGGAAATAACAACCAAACATGTCATCCTACAGATTCATAAGTCAAGCTTTTGGCTAATCTATTAGCATCAACATTCGAGTTCCTTCTTTCATAGATGAGATCCACGGACACAAAGCTTGCCATCCCTGCCTTAATCTCCCTGATGATGTGGCCATAGAGGCTCATCCTAGGGCCACACATGTTCTTCACTACATTCGCTTAGTCGGTAGCAATCCCTACATTTCATAGCATGAGGTCGCTTGCGAGAGCTAAACCTTCTCTACAAGCCAACGCTTCCATCGTCTCTGGTTTTGAAACACCTTCCACCGCAACTACAAACGCTTCCAAAAAGGAACCTACATTGTTCCATGCGATCACTGCAACCATCGCAATGCAAGAATTCTTAGATAGCGCAATATCCACAATTATCTTCATCACCCCTCAAGGGGCAGGATCTAGTGAAGGGATTGGCCCTACCCCCCTCTCTTCTCCACATTTGGCGTGGCCAATTCCAAGTCCACAATGAAGTGCTCAACAAATGTATGAGTCGACAACGGGTTCTAAAAAATATTTTCTTGTATAGCTTGTTGTCTCACATACCAGATCAACCACATCATGACTATCAGTCGCACTAGATCCTCAGGTTAGAGAGCTACGACAGCTTCATGAAGCTAGCCATGAGCATCTATTGGGACTGATTGATGAACTCCAAAAGTTCCTTGCCTTGCAATGCCCAAACGCATTAAGCCATATTGCACTCCAACAATGAATGTCACCATGAGCATATTGGTGGCCACAAAAGGAGCAACTACTTTTCTATGCCTTGTTCCTATGGTGTCATACATCTCCCATAGGTAGGGATTGCTTTGCAAGTCTCCAAAGGAAGACACTGACTTTGGACAGGACATTAACCTTACACAAGTCTGTCCAGTCTTTTTGATCCGCCCTTACATCAGACCTACGTACATTATGTTCAATCCAATTTGTCCTGTTTTCCCAGTTGTTGACTAACATCTAGTATGCTAATCTAACATTGATTCCAAGTTTTACTAACCCTTTCTAGCGGCGTTTTACTGATATAGCTAATCGGCCTCATCATGCCATTCCTCGGCAGCTAGTTCATGCGCTAGACAAATGTATCTTCATCTATGTTGATCCTACAAATCAAGCCTTGCTCAAGCACATTCTTACCATCCATGATGGCTCTCCATATCCTGGATAGCGAAAGACCAAGCTCCACACTCAGAAATAAAGATGTCAACGGGGCCCCGTTCCCCGTGGGGAATTCACCCATTAGGGGACGGGGATGGTACAAATTTTCTCCCCATGGGGAATTAAATGGGGAAAAATCATCCCCATCGGGGATGACGGGGACGGGGATGGTATGCACGCCCCCATCCCCATTCACCATGGGGACCCGAAATGTGCACTAAGGAGGCTGCTGCTTAAGCTAGCTGGGCTAGCTGTCTGCTGAGCGCATAGCTGGGCTGGCCCATTGTAGCTGCAGAGCTAGGCCAGTGGCTTGCGCGGCATGGGGGCGCAGCTGATGCGCATGGCCCCGCCATCGGCCAAGCCAAGCCATCGCTTATGCCTCCTCCTCCTCACTCATCACTAGCCCTCTCCCTCGCTGACTTCCCAATCCATTCCCCTGATCCCTAGACCCTAGCCGCTTCGATTACATGACCCGCCTCACAAACCCTAGCTCTCCCGCTCTCTCCCTCTCCCATGCTCCCCAAACCCTAGCTTGCCGCCCGCCCACGGCCCACCCACCGGTCATGCGTGCCTCCGCCTGCACGGTCCCCATGGAAGCCTTCGCCTCCACCTCCGCCCATAGATTCACCATGGGCCCTGACCCCGGTGGTGCCAAGAAGTCGCGCCTCACGCAGCCGCCACCGCCGCCATGGGACCCTAGATCTTACACCGCCACCGCTTCCTCCAATGGCACCGCCAGCGCCACCGAGCAAGCGCTGGTCGACGAGCTGCTCGGCTAGTACCGGACCACGCTCGGGGAGCTCACCTTCAACTCCAAGCCCATCATCACCAACCTCACCATCATTGCCGGCGAGAACCTCTAGGCTGATGCGGGGATGGGGATCCCTGCGGGGATTAAATCCCCAAGCGGGGATGGGGATGGGGAAGAAGTGCTTCCCGTGAGCCTTCATGGGGACGAAGACGGGGGAAATTTGCCCCCGCGGAGACGGGGATGGGGCAGTAACCCCCGATGAGGAATTCCCCGTTGACATTTCAACTCAGAAAGTCAACATTAGGAAAATAAACCTCTTTTAGGATTCTTGCACTAAGGGATGATGGCGCCTGTAAAATGTGCCACGCCTGTCGAGCCAGCAAAGGTGAGATTAAAGATCTCAATGTTGCTGAAGCCAAGTCGTCCTAGAAATTTTGGTTTAGTCATCTCTTCCCATGTTACCCAACATATCCTCTAATACTTGGAGAAAGGTGTGGAGGCAGAGAAGACCAGCAAGAACAAGCCAGAAGCCCAATCCAGCTCAAGTTTGAGTGTGCCTCGGCCTTCAAAACTAGCATGTAGTAAAATGGACGCCCAGGACACATCTAGACTCTGTTTTCAATGATCCGTATATGCATGGAAAGCTAATTTGATAAGCTAACCAATGTATTTGATTTGAAGTCCAAATTTCATCGGAGTCAATGGGAAGCATCAAAACAAGTCAGCATCCAAAATCTATCACAGTGTTGTGTCATTGTCTTTTGGTCCGTTGGGCCATGTATTGTCTTAGAGCTCTTTAGGAGGCAAGTCCAAGGGGTGATGACCCTTAGTCCTTATATTAAGTCATCACACCACATGTTAGGGTTTGGGTTTTTCTTTAGATCAATCTATTATCTAACAGTCCCGTCTTTGGTTGTGAAACCTCACTTTCATGATCTTAATCATACATCCGTAGTTGTCACTTTCATTGAGCTATGTAGTTTCAAGTTCTTGCTTGTGTTCTTTGTTTCAAAAGTAGATATTAGCCTTTGGTGAGGTCAACCAGATTAGTGACACGGTTGATAACCAGATTAGTCATGGTGCTAAGATTGTTGGTTTTGAGTATTTTGATCTGAAGTTGGATCAATGTGTTGTGCTTTTAGGATCTCTGGTTAGCCTAGAGGGGGGTGAATAGGCCTGTTAAAATAAAACTTGAACAAATGTCAAATTCCACCTATGGCACTACCGCTCTCAACTGCGGCACTGTCACACCTGCAGACAACTTCGAACCACAGCTCAAAATCTATGAAACAAAACTTAGATCGAAGAAACTACTAAGCTTCCTGCAGGTGTATAGATCATAGATCGACAGCTAGAACTTGTAGGAGAAGCACATACAAGTAGATCGACACCAAACCCTAGAAACCACCTCAACAACAATATGAAATGCAAGTGAAGTAAATCAAGCACACGGAGACACAATGATTTATCCCGTGGTTTAGCTCGCCACTAAGACTTGCCTAAGTCCATGTTATAAAGGTTAGCCACTAAGGCTTAAGGCTTTGCAACCCTTCCTTGTTCTCAAGCCAAGAGACTTAACTCTTGAGAAAAGGGTGAGCTTACTAGCTTCAAATGATGGTTAAAAACCTCCCGGGGCTGCAACACAAGTTAGCAAGCTCCACAGGCGACGCTTTAGCCGGCTAGGAGCCAAGCTCCAAGAGTAACAAACACAACTGTCGGCCAAAACGTGAACCAAGTGCTCTTTAGAGTTGGGGAAATAGTGGTGCTCTCTAATCGAGTTTAGAGCCATTTTCTCTCAAGGATTGATGTGGAAATAAAAGGGAAAGCTTGAGAGCTTGAGAGCACCAATGGAGGAGAGAGAGAATGAGCACTGAATAGCTTTCTGTTGGTTTGAAAGGCTGAAGGTCGAAGAAGACCGTTGAGTGGGTGAGGGAGAGGTATAAATACCTCCCCTATCCCCAACGTTCAGATAAGTCATGGCAGTGCCATGGCCTATATGCGGCAGTGCCGCACTGCAGCATTGCCTCTCTTCAGGTGCGGCACTGCCGCACCAGGCTAGACAATAAGGAGTAAGAAAGTGTTGAGCTAGCTATCTTGGCTAGAATTGAGGATGCTTTTGTAGAAGTTTGAACACTTAGTTGACATCTTAGCATAAGCATTGTGTCTGCCTTTGTAATACAGCTTTTTCTATACTCAAATGCAAAATATAAAATGAAATAAACCTCCTTTGAGCTCGATGCCGTCATATTTTGCAATTGGGGGCTCCTTCGTTATGTATAACATCCTCTTTTATGAATCTCCTGTTTGTCATCTCGATAAATCTCATTAGTTCTCTAATTGCGTGGTCATTATCACCAAAACCCATAATTATGGCTTGATTGCACTTACAATCTCCCCCTTTTTGGTGATTGATGACAACACAATTAAAGCTTACAAAAAATATGAAATATAACTAGGATTTTTTGAGCCATGGGTGTAGAGACTCCCCCTAAATGTGTGAATTGAGAATTGAATTCTCAAATTGGCATTAGAGGCCAAGATTCACACTTTTGGTCAAAGTGATGGGACTCTCCCTACATCCATGCTCTTGTGGGATGCTACATACTGTGTCATGTATATAGGCATGATGCGGATGACATTTTATGCACACGAGAGTTTGCTGATGCATCAAGGTGCGGCACAACTGCTCCACAGCCGCAACACTACGCATAGCGGCACTGCCGGGCTAGAAGTGCGACACTACCGCACAAGCTGCAATAGCACAGATTTAATCAAGCACCACACATCAGTTCATATATAATAGGATAAGTTTCCTAGCATAGGAGAATGATAGGCTACAACACACAATGACACATGTCCATATCCGATACAAAATAGAGTACTTAGGTAGCAATATTACACTAAAATAGAGTTTTGAGTGACTCTCAAACTCACTCCTATCAAACTAACTCTCCTCAAATAGGACATGAAGCTCCAGCTGCTGTAACACATGGCGACAAAAACAAAAAAGATTAGCCCCTCTAATTTCTCCCCCTTTGGCATAAAGCACCAAAAAGAGAAGAAAAGAGAGACGTCAACCAACTCACTACTCATCTTCTTCAATGTTGTCCCAATCAACATCATCATCTCCACAAGAAGCACGACCGTCACCACCATCATCATCATTGTTGTTGAAAGATACTACCACCCTCCCTTGGTGATGGGTAGTTGAAGTGTGGTGAGAGTGGCGCATCGAGCGCAAAGTAGAGCCCAAGGTCGACTGAAAGTTAAACTCCTCCTCGGTCTCATCCTCATCCTCCTCAGAATCTAAAAAAAATAGGCAAGTCATAGTATGAAGGAGGTGGAGCTGGAGGAAGAGGTGGGAGTTTTGTAGCTGCACGTTGTTCCCGCTGCTCTAACCAAATTGCATATGCTCTCTCAGCTGCATGGGTGCATTTGCTAAATATGGCCTTGATCCACTGCACCATCTTGTTATTCTTCTTCTTCCTTCCACTATGAGAGGATTCAGACACATCTGTGGGAGGGGCAATGGTCTCACTAGCCTTAGCATGTCTAGACTTCTTAATCTTGTATTGCTCATGTAATCCATCCTTGACAAACATATAGCCAGTGACTCTCTCAATCACAAACATAAGGTAGGGAGCATAGGGTAGCCCCTTCCTTGTGTCATCCATTGCCACTCTAATCTCTTGCCACATGAAGTGAGGAACATTAAATTTATCTCCACCTAGAGCAAATCTAGCAAGCACATTCTTCACATATCCATTAGCATCAGATGCAGCTCCATCCTTGGGATTTATTGTGCGCCTGATCAAATTATTGAGAATATAATAGAAGCTTTTTAGACCCTTCACCTTTCCATATGTAGATCTACCATCAAGATACATGAATGCAATCTCTCTAACCTCAACACTTCGCTCATCATGAATGTATGAGAAGCCACGATGTTCCTCATCAAAGCCAAGAATCCGGCAGAATGTGATAAAGTCAACACGGTAGTGTCGACCCTCCGTCATCCAATGTATCTCATCAGTGTCATACTTGTAGAAATAGGTGACATGGAATTGAGCTAGCACCTATATGTTCTAGTTGTACCTAAAAGCCATGATGTCTATCAATCCAAAGTTCTCGCAAGCTTGGATTTCCCTGCTAAAATTAGGATCATTCTTCTCTCTCAGCTCCTCCCAGTCAATGTACTGCATCTTCACAATCTTGGACTTCTTGCTGTTGAAGATGACTGAGGTATATAAGTTGGAATGGAAGACATTCCAAAATCTATAATCAACATCGAGATCTTTTGCCACTTCATATGGGTTTTCTTCCCTTGCTTCTTCCACCATCTTCTGCTTACCCATATAATTGATGACTAGATGTTGATGAATGTCATTTGCCCTCTTTTCCACCACATCCTCATCATAGTCTCTGAGATAGGATGGATCAAACTCATCAAGATGTGGTGGTGTTTCTGGACATGCATCGGGAGTGATGACACGCCCAGCCCTCTCCAAAGCTTCCTCTTCCTGGATCTGCTCATCTCTGCTCCCCCTGCCTCTAGCATCTCCACTGGATCCTGCTGCTCCTCTCCTGCTGCTTGCTGCTCCTCTAACTCGATGAGGGATTGCCTTATCTCTATGAGCATCAAACTTCCTCTTGATCCTCCACCGGATGACATCTATGCAAAAGAGATATGCTAGATTAGGTGTTATTTATGATGAATATAGATTTCATCTATTGGAAATGATTTTAATAGAAGGAGTGTGTCAACGATCGAACCAAAGAACCAATTTGCACAGCAATGCAACATAGGGTGTGGCACTGCCACCCCTAGGTGCAGCACTGCTGCATTGATGGTTTGCTTCCAAAGCTAAAACATTCTCTCTGAAATCATATTAACATAATCTTGCTACACCATCTAACAAACACGAGAATATAGCCTAAAAGGATGTAGCGTCATCTTGTATAGTTATTGACAAATGATAGTATGAATCAAATAGAGGATAGTGTGATGTTTGATTTGAAGCGTGAAGTGGATTCTATAGTTGAGCCCCCTTGGCAAAGTGCAACCTGTTGCAGAAGCAACATGCGGCACTGCCGTGGTCTAGGTGCAGCACTGCCGCACTGGGCCTTAGGCTCCACCAAAGATTTTCACTTTCTAACTCAAATCAACCATCAATCCATTGTCTACTTGGTTCATTCATTCACATGAAATCAAGTACTACAACAAAATGACCTTCAATGCATAGATTGAGGAAGGTTTAGGGTTTCTCCTCTCTATTCGCGGATTGGAGAGAAAGAGAAGAAACTGCTCCTCCCAAGACCAGCAGCGGCGGCCAGCGAAGCATAGGAGATTTGGCAGCAGATGTGGCACCGCTGAAGCGTGGCATAGGGCATGGTGAGGAGCGAGAGCAAGGCATCGGGGTGAACGGGAGAGAGAGAGAGTTACCGCGGGCTAGATGGGGATAAGGAAGAGAAAAGGGCTCCACAGTAACTGGCCATTGTGGCCCAAAATGCTAGGTGCATTTCAAAATGCGGCACTACCATAGCCCATACGTGGCATAGCCGTAGAGCGGCATTGCCACGGCGCAGGTGCGGTACTACCGCATCCTACAACAGCAAGAATTAGCTACAACTAAATAGCTCTACATATATAGGATATAGATGCATATCTCCAGCCTATTATGATCAGCAATAGATAAACAATACAAGCCATGATCATAATACACTAGTTCTTTTCATAAATCATTTTCGACCACTTGAATTTAAACCTTTGCAAACCTTTTACTTATATACTAGTTGATCAAGCAAGGGTGTGCTACAATTCAAACCACATTACGAGAATCAAGTGCATTTAGCTCACTACGCAAACCACAAAACCTTGACTCATCGAGAGGCTTAGTGAAGATATTGGCTAGTTGCTTTTCGGTGCTCACATGGCAAATTTGATATCTCCTTTGGTTTCGTGGTCTCTTAAGAAATAATGTTGGATGTCTATATGTTTGGTTCTTGAGTGGCTTACAAGATTATTTGCAAGCTTTATGGCGCTTTCATTGTCACACACTAATGGGATTTTGGTGAAGCGACATCTGAAATCTTGAAGGGTTTGCCTCATCCAAAGTAGTGGAGCACAACATGCACCGGCTGCAACATATTTAGCCTTGGCGGTGGAAAGGGCTATAAAATTTTGCTTCTTAGAACTCCAAGACACTAGAGACTATCCAAGGAATTGACATGTCCCTGAAGTGCCTTTTTGATCCACTTTGCAACTGGCATAATCGGAATCCAAATACCCAAGTAGATCTAACTTAGAACCCTTAGGATACCATAAGCCAAGGTTAGTAGTGTGTACTAAATATCTCAAGATTCTCTTAATGGACACTAAGTGACACTCTTTTGGCTTAGCTTGAAATCTAGCACACATGCACACACTAAGCATAATGTCGGGCCTAGATGCACACAAATAA
Source organism: Miscanthus lutarioriparius (assembly GCA_904845875.1). Taxonomy (NCBI): domain Eukaryota; kingdom Viridiplantae; phylum Streptophyta; class Magnoliopsida; order Poales; family Poaceae; genus Miscanthus; species Miscanthus lutarioriparius. The sequence continues at coordinate 69,573,060 of CAJGYO010000004.1, read as the reverse complement.
AGTAGAGAGTCGATCATGGAGCGATATACCTTGGTGTCCATGACTTTCCCTTCATTATTGAGATCAAGATGTCGATTAGTTGGCATGGGAGTTTTGATAGGCTTGGCATTCACCATATCAAACTTCTTGAGCATATCATGGGTGTACTTTGTTTGGCTAATAAAAGTTCCATCCTTCACTTGCTTGATTTGAAACCCTAGGAAGAACTTCAATTCACCCATCATAGACAACTCAAATCTCTTGGTCATAATCCTACTAAATTCCTCACAAAAAGTATGATTAGTACTACCAAATATTATATCATCGACATATATTTGGCATACAAAGATTTTTTACCAACTTTGCGAGTGAAAATGGTAGGATCAGATTTGCCTATTTTAAAGTCTTGTTTAAGGAAGAATTCCTTAAGGCATTCATACCATGCTCTTGGTGCTTGTCTAAGCCCATAGAGCGCCTTTTGGAGTTTGTAGATATGGTTGGGAAACTTAGGGTCTTCGAGGCCTGGTGGTTGCTCCACATAGACAAGTTCTTGAATGGGGCCATTGAGAATGCACTCTTCATGTCCATTTGATATAGCTTGAAGTTGTGATGAGTGGCATAGGCTAGAAGCATTCGGATTGCTTGAAGCCTTGCCACCTGTGCATATGTTTCTTCAAAGTCCAAGCATAGGCTAGAAGCATTCGGATTGCTTGAAGCCTTGCCACCTGTGCATATGTTTCTTCAAAGTCCAAGCCCTCTACTTGACTGAAACCTTGAGCAACCAATCTTTCCTTGTTCCTTGTTGCCACGCCATTCTTATCTTGCTTTGTGTGGAAGACCCACTTGGTGCCAATCATGTTTGTCTTGGGTCTTTCCACCAATGTCCAAACATGGTTCCTCTCGAAGTTGTTTAGCTCTTCTTGCATGGCCATCACCCAATCCTCATCTTCAAGTGCGTTTTCTACCTTAAGAGGCTCTAAAGAGGAAACAAACGAGTAATATTGACAAAAATTTACCAAATGTGAATGAGTTAATACCCCTTTTTGAAGACTCCCAAGGATGTTGTCAAAGGGGTGATCTATTTGTATTGTTTACCTTAGTCTTGGGTGATCAATATCTTCTTGCTCATCTTCTAGATCTTCATCTTCTTCTTATTCAAAGATTGGTTGTAGGTTTTATCCACGAACTAGAGTTGAATCAGCTGTTGCTGACTGGATAGGCGCGGCACTGCCGCTCTAAGGAATGGCACTACCGCATGAAGTTGTAGCATGGGTCTGCTACTGTACTGTATCAAGTACGTTAGTGGAAATTGGTGCAGCAGCAAATTGAGGAATCTCCACATCTATAGCTTGATCTTCTTGTGGTCTAATATCACCAATAGCCAATTTCTTGATTGCTTCACATGGTGGATCCTCCTTTCATACAACACTTAAATCAACTTGCTCTACTTGAGAGCCATTAGATTCATCAAATGTCATATCTACCACAATTTCAACTCTCCTAGAGGTTTTGTTGAAAACACGGTAGACATGTTCATTTGATCCATGACCAAGAGGAAAACATTCATCAACTTTAGGTGCAAACTTAGAGGTTTTGGGTTTCTTGTTAAGTATGAAACACTTGCACCCAAACACTCTAAAGTAAGATACCTTAGGTTTGTTACTGTTAGAAGTTTATATGAAGTTTTATTCAACTTCTTGTGTAGGTAGAGACAGTTGATGGCATGACAAGCGGTGTTGACGGTGTCACACCAAAAGAGGTCCGGCGTCTTGTACTCATCTAGCATTGTCCTTTCCATATCAATGAGTGTACAATTCTTTCTCTCTACTACACCATTTTGTTTAGGGGTGTATGGAGTTGAAAACTCATCCTTGATGCCCTCTTCATCAAGAAAGTCCTCAACAAGGGCGTTCTTGAATTCGGTCCCATTATCACTCCTGACTTTCTTGATTGGGAGATCAAACTCTTCAACAAGGGGTGTATGGAGTTGTAACAAATATCTTCACCTTCTCTTGAACTTGACACTTTTCATACAAAAAGAATACCCAAGTAAAATGGGAATAATCATCAACAATAACAAGACCATATTTGTTACCCCCGATGCTTAGGTAGGTGATCGGTCCAAAGAGATCCATGTGAATTAGCTCCAATGGTTGCTTGGTGGTGATGATACTCTTTGGTGGGTGAGGTACACCTACTTGCTTTCTAGCTTAACAAGCGCTACAAATCCTATCTTTCTTAAAGTGAACATTTGTTAGTCCAAGGATGTGTTTGTCTTTTAGAAGTTTGGCCAAGTTCCTCATCCCAACATGGGCTAATCGGTGATGCCAAAGCCAACCCATGTTAGATTTTGCCACTAAACAAGTCTCAAGCTTAGCTTTACTTTTACTGAAATCAACTAAGTAGAGCTTATTCTTTAATTGACCCATAAAGATAATAGAGGAATTGTAACACCCTAGTGTTAGGCATTGCATTTGGCATTTGCATTTCATGAGCACAAGCATCATCCAAGCATTCATGAGCATGAGCATATGAAGTTTCATTTCATTTACCTTCTCTTTATCGCATGTGATGTTTCTTATATATTTACATATGCTTGTAATCATGTATGACCAATGTATGGAATGGTTGTGAGGTCATGAAAACACCTTAGACACATCTAGGATGGTAACTTGAACAATGTTTATATTCATGACAGACCAAATTTGCTTCTAAGTGTTGGTTTCATTTGAAATGCCATTTTCATGATACTAGTTTGACTAAAGTTGAATAGTAGCTTAGAGTGTTTGCATGGCTGTGTGACCTAAAGAAAAGTTGTAGTTCAGATCATGGGTAACAAACTTTATTTAAGGGTCATGTGCTAATTAAGTGTCTAACATGGTTAAATAGAGCTCACAAGTATCAACAAAATGCTATTTTCAAAACTTGAAATTTCGCTATCTTGAAGCTGTTTTTAGTTTCAATGTGGCTCACTTGGGAGCTTTGTCCCTGGCTAACCAGTGAGAATTAGATGATGGTTCCTAAAGCAAAGTTGGAGATCTCACATAGCTCTACAACTTTCACTAATACCAATTTTGCTAACTCGAACTAGATTAGGAGATATAGAGGAACGAAGTAGCGTTGTCAGTCAACTGAATCGGCACTTAGCTGATTTGAATCGGCTGGCCGTCGTGGCCGACCATGCTAGGCCACGCGCGCCGCATGGCGGCAGCACGCCAGCGTCAGCCCGGTGGGTCATGCCAACAAGGGGAGAAAAAGGAGGCGAAGCCACCGCGCTCACTCACTCTTGCTCTCTTGCCCTCTCTCTGCCTCTCCATTACCTGCCAGAGCAAGCCGAGCACCGTGCTGTCATCGCCGCACCTCCGCTGAGCTTGCACGCAACCGCCACCGGGCCATTATGTGATTGCTCACGCACACCGCTCGACCATCACCTCCTTCACCTCACCGACCTATTATCAATGCCAATTGAGCCAAGGTAAAGGCATACGGGCCGTTGCCGTCGCCCTCCATGGCCATGGAGTGCCATCGAGCTTCGAGCTACCATGGCCAGCTCTATCCACTACTCCTCCAATCTCTCTCTCTTAATTCATCTTTGTTGTAGGTTGTAGAAGCTATAGCCATAGCTCATTGAGCCGCTACCACATCGCCGGTGCCAGAACATGAGCCGTACCGCCGTGAGCCTAGAGCGTCGCTGCCATGGACGCCACCATGGCTGTGCATGCATGGTTCTCTTCCTCGCGTGCTTCTAGATGTTAGGGTTAGGTTAGAGCTAGGTCTAGCTTGAGGCAAGAGCCTAAGGCCAATGCTGGCCTCGTCGAAGCAGAACGCTGCCATGCCGCCATTGCGCTCACGCCGCCGTGCTACCATGCACGTGGCCAAGCTTTGCCGCCGCTCCATCCTAACCTAATCCATGCCATAGAGCTTCGCTAGGGTTTGTAGATGTCGTAGCCGCGCCTGCCTAGCCATGCCATCGCCAGTGATGGCCGGAGCACCACCGCGCGCCACCGTCGAGCCACCATGCTCATCTACGAGCTAGCTCTGGTGATCCTCTGAGCAAACCGAGGGTACCTGTAGGTGCGGAATGGGATGGGGAACACGTTGGTGCCGACCTCATCGCTGGTGACCTTGTCGTCGGCGAGTTTTGCCGGTCAAAGCTAGCACCTACCTCTGTCTCTCTGACTTGTGGGGTTAGTTGACCTGCAGGGCCCAATCGTCAGTCACAGCGGGGTGTATACACCGGGTGCACCTAGCTGTAGCGCCCGATTTAAAATTTGATTTTCTTTATTAATTTTTTTCATAGATTTAGTTACAAACTTCAAAAATTCATATATAGAGCTAGGAATATCCAAATAGGGTGAACCAAATTTTATTAGATTCATCTTGAAGTGTACTATTTGAAAAAAATATGAAATATACTGTTTAGGGTATTTTTCTAGAGAATTAAATTGAGCAATATAAGTGCTTTTAAAATAGTTTCTATCTTGTAAATTACATAACTTGAGCTAGGAAGGTGATCATATTGTGATTCTAATTTTGATAGTCTTGTGTTGACATTATATATCTAGGAAAAATATTAAACCTACTGTAAGCATAGTTGAAATATGGTCTTCTGATTGAATCCTAATTAATTGCTAGCTTCTGGTGAAATTAAATGGGGTAAAAATACATAGCACATGATCATGAAATTTTTTACGTAGTATTCTTGTGCTAGGAGGAAAGTAAGAAAAAATATTAAATCTATTGCTTGACACTTTTCATTAGGCTAAACTATTTTTGCTAAAATAAGCCTATATAACTTGTCATTTTAGTAGATATGGTTATACTTATCCAAATGACATGAAATTTGTACAGTAGACTATTAGGGTTATATGGAGGCTACTGTAATTTTTTTAGAATTTATTGAGCAATGGAAATATTTATCCTTTAAATCCCCTTATTATCTAAGGAAATTAATAAATGAATGTAAATTAATTAGTTATATTTAACCATGATATTTTCTGTGGTGCTTGTGATGCATAAGATCTGTTGATATTATTAGTTAGGCTTTGAAGTAATTGGTTGTATGCAACTAGTTAATTATTGCTTTATAATTCAACTAGATGGCTGCTTGTATAGTTTTTGTTGTGGTAATAATTGTAACACCTCTGTGTTAAGCATTGCAATTTGCACTTGCATTTCATGAGCACAAGCATCATCCATTAATTCATGAAAATGAGCATATGAAATTTCATCTCATTCTTATACTGTCACATGGAATGTGATTCATATATATATGCTAATGGTCACATATGCTAGGATTTACATGTGACCAATGTAAAAAATGTTTGTGGGACCTTAGGAGTATCTTAAACATATTTAGAATGTCATATGGAACAACTTTGGTATTCATGACTTGGTCCAATTTGGCCTCTAAGTCATGGTTATAGTGTAGGCTTTTATTTTCAAGTTGTATGTTTGACCTAAGTTGAACTATAGCATAGATTGTTTGCATGGCAGTGCACCCTTAAGCAAAATTGTAGTACTTGACTAGATTAACAACTTTTATTTTTACGTCAAGACCTAATTCAGTGCATTGCATGCTCAAAAATAGCTCCAAGTAGCTAGAAATGTTGTTTTGAAGGCTTGAAATTTTTTCTAAGTCTAAATTGTGTTTACAGTTTCAAGTGCTGCACTTTGGGATGATATTACTCGTGAACCATTAGGATTTAGGCCAAAGTCCTTTTAGCAATGTTGTAGATCTCATGTAGCTCTACAATTCTTGTTAAAGAAGTTTTTGCATTGGACGAACAATTTAGGAGTTACAGTCACGTGAAGTAGCTCTATCAATCACGTTCATCGCCTCTGATAGTCGCGTCCACGCCGCCGTCAGTGGTCGACCATGGTAGGCCAGGTGCTCCACATGGCGGTCGTACATTGGTGTCGCCCTTAAGTGCCGCGCACCCACCATGCTCATTCACTCTCGCTCTCTCGCCCTCTCTGTGCCTCGCCTTCGCCGCGCCCGTGCGGAAACGCAGCGCCGCCATCGCCGCCGCACCTTCACCGAGCTCACGTGCAACTACCACCACACCACTGTCCAATCCATCTCACTCACAGCTTTGCCATTGTCACCTCTTCCACCCTGACCAGCTTGCCCCTCTTGCCGAGCCAGGGTAAGGGCGTATTTTGCTTCGCTGCCCCCGCGCCATCACTGGAGCGCCGCCGAGCTCCATGCTCACAGTGGCCCAGCCATTCCACTTCCCCGCATGCATCCATGTCCTTTGGTCTAGCATCTTGCTCATGTATAGTAGCGTAGGTCTAAGTGAGGGTTGACGCTACTGCATGTCGGTGCCGAAACGGTTCGTCGCTCCACGCGCGGCCGCAATTGCCGTCGTGGCACTGGAGCTCGTCGTCGTCGAGCTAGTCGACCATGTCCCTCTGTACTCTCATGCCTTCGGTAGGGTAACCCTAGGTCTAGCTAACGGCATGATGGAGACCTCTCTCCCATTGCCATCTCGTTGGAACGGGGAGAGCACAGCCGTGCTCCGTGCGCCGCCACGCAGGCATGCCCGCAGTTAGAGCTTGCCATCTCATCAACGGAACCCTAGCCACCTAGGTAGCTCCGATGGGTTACCACAAAGTTGTAGAGCACCTCACTAGAGATATGGTGGCTGGAGGACTTCGGCGTACCGCCACACAACCACCGTCGTCCGCCATTGCCACCAGCGAGCTACTTTCGGTGAGCTTCCAGGCTAGCCGAGCACACCTATCGACGTGGCTTGATGAGACAAGCACGTAGGTGTTGTCTTCGTCGTCGGTGATCTCATCGCCGGTGAGATATCGCTGGTCGAAGCACCTCCTATGCTTCTGTGTGTCTGATGGGTGGGTCCCCGTTGACCGCGGGGCCCCGCTATCAGTGTGTATAAAATTGATTTTCTGATTTATTTCATAGATTTTAATGCATGTTTCAAAAATTCATATCTCAAGGTAGGAGTGTCCAATTTTGGTGAACCAAATTTTGTTAGTTTCATCTTGAAGTTTAGTATTTGATAAAAATATGAGATGCACTATTTCTAGTATTTGCCTAGGAGAATCAAATATAGCTAGATAAATGCTTTTTAAATAGTTTTTGTCTTGTAAAATGCATAACTTGAGCTAGAAAAGTGATAAAATTGTGAGTCCAATTGTGCTGCTCTTTTGTTGACATGCTCTAGATAGGAAAAATATTAAATCTATAGTAAACATACTTTTAATATGGTCTTCATATGTAATCCTAATTAATTGCTAGTTTCTAGTGAAATTAATTGAGGTAAAAATACATAACATATGATCATGTAAATTTTTACACAGTATCTTTATGCTTGGTGGAATGTAAGAAAAATTTTAAATCTATTGTTTGACACTTTTCACTATGATAAACTATTTTTTCTAAAATCAGCCTATGTAACTTGTCATTTTTGTAGAGGTAGTTGTACTTATCCAAATGGCATGAAATTTGTATAGTGGACTATTGAGGTCATTTGTAGGCTACTATAATTTTATCAGAATTTATTAAGCAATGTAATTATTTATCCTTTAAATCACCCTATTATATAAGGAAAATAATAAATGGACATAAATAAGTTAGTTATGTTTGACCATGATGTTTTCTAGGGTACTTGTGATACATATGATCTGTTGATATTATTAATATGGTTTAAAAGCATTTGGTTGTATGCAACTAGTTAATTATTGCTTTATAATTCAACTAGATGGCTGCATGTATAGTTTCGGTTGAGTTGATAATTTCATGATGATAATGGTCTTTTTCTGTAAAATTGGTTAATAACAAAGTTGTAGATAACTTACTGATCTACCTTGTGTTAAATTTTCATAGTCATTGGCCTTATGGTTTAAGAAGTATCGCTGTTAGAAGTTTGCTGTCAGAAATGCTTGCTCTCTGGATAGATCTAAGGGATTGATTTGTTTGACCTATAAAACAGCTGAATCACATTAAGATGATTAAAAGAAAGTTGTAAGAAATTTCATAAGCTTTCCAGAATGTCCACAACCATATAATTTGGATGTGTATAACTCTAGTTATGGTCAAAACAAGGGACTACTGTCTAGTAGTCTAGAAATGGTTTACATTAGTGTTTGTTTAGTTATTAGAAAAGAGAAATGCACCTACCCAGTAAAATAAGTTGCAACTTGCTATTACTTTAATGCAAAGTCATTGAAAACACTTATGAGGATGCATTTATTACATCATACCATATTATACATATCCTCATATATGCATTCATGATATCTTATTCCATGCTCATGCATATAGGATCGTCCAAAGAGATAACTCTATTGGAGTTCAACGAAGAAGAGGAGGAGGATCAGCAGGAGGTGCCTTAGGCCACATCTCTAGGAGAAGAGGAGCCGACTCTTGAAGATCTCCCTGAGTGCCTAGATCACCGACCAACCTCTTTCTTCAAAGGCAAGCTCCGGAGCATTCAAAGTCTCTCATGTTTTACATAATATTACTTGAGTCATTTATGTTTGATGCATTAGGTTATAAAAGTTGATTGGAAACACTTGATGCATAGAACTACCTTGTCCAGTTACATATACCTTTAACCCTATGTAGGTCTAGGATCGAATATACGCTTAGCCATGCTTAGACCGGTAGAAGTCAAGTGATTTCCTGTCACCTACGAGATATAGGTGGATACCGAAGCACGGTTGGCTATATTTGTTATCGTGGAAAAGAACCATGAGGGGGAATGAAAATGGAGGCCAGGCGGAGTCTATGTATAGGTGGACTCATGTGATTCCATCTGTACCGATTAAGGACTGTATCGTTGTTGGCACTTCTGACAAGATTCAACGCATGCCTCTCACTTAGCTGGCTAGATAACTCGTTCCGACCATAAAACCAAATAGCTCAACTCAGGCAGGGCCCCGCTTTGTTAGAGTGTGCACGCTGGATGGTAGTAAGGATGTGCGGGGAGCCAGCCATGAGCCCAAGGGTAGGGTAGTCCTGATCGTCCTGGCAGCTGGTTGTCCCTGATTGTGCGGTGCTGGGCGAACCCACAAAATGTGGACTTGAGTTGTACCAAAGGTGACCTAAGGTGACTATTGATCTGGTCTGCTTAGGTTTGTGTTAGGAATAAATTCCTAGCTGGTTGAAATCAATTCGAATCGCCGTCTCTCCCGAACAGTGAGAAACTTGGCTAGCCCCAACATCGTAGTAATTGTGTTATGGAACATGATGGTTCGGATAAACATGGAATTACTACACCAGCTATGATTACTATTGCATGTTACTAAATGATATACTACATGTTTGGCACAGGTTAGTTGCTAATCTAGAGATGAATAGCTATAATTAACTTGATGACTTATAGTTGTATAACTGAGTTAATCGCTTTTTATGCAAAATGTTGTCAAGCTACCTCCACTTATAAAGCCTTGCGTAATCCTTGGAATCACATTATTTTTGGTTTATTACGGGTAAGTCTAGCTGAGTACCTTCTCGTACACAGGGTTTTATTCCCATTGTTGCAGATGGTACAATTTATCACGGCTATTGCAAGAACTGCTTCTGTCCTACCATGGATGAGTGAGCCCTGGGCAGGCATCTCTTATTAATCCTTCTTATATGCTTTTGTGGGAGTTTGATCATGAATTGGAACTATGTATTTGAACTATGATGGCAGATGTTAGTTTCAAACTTTAATTTGCTTCTGCTACTATTTACTGAACTTGGTTTGTAATAACCGTAATTCGTACTCTGATGAATGAACTGTATTTGTGAACTTTATGTAACATGTGACATGTATGTTGAATCATGTACGATCTTGGTTCTATGTTGATGGTTAATTGAGACCTGTCGTGGTACTCGGCGGACTACCGGGTTTATATAGGCTCAAGTGTGATAATGCGACCGCTTGCGGGCTGCCATTGTACTTGTGCTCTTATAAATTGGTCGGTTCTACGACTGCTGGCATCAGAGCAAGATTCATCATTAATTGCCACATGTGTCTTTAAAATAAAGGTTTTTGTTTTCCAAAACTAGTTTTAGCAACTTATACCTATATATATAGATATTTTAAAACCTAGAGTTTGAATCTAAAGTGTGCCAGTGATCACTTCCTTTATGCCCAGTTAAGGACTTCAGGTGGCTAATTCAGTACTAACTTGGGGGTTTTCCTTTTCGTCGTCCATACGCGTGCTATTGTATGGATGCCATTCATTTGAGTGGTAATGTATGGATCAAATGCCTCTACGCCCAAGGTAAGATGCCAATCATCATCACAATGGCATGACCACAAGTTGTGAGCGTGCGGTCTAATGGGGAGAGTTAGCTTTGATATTGAAGTGTATATATGCTTCATATATATACAGAAGTATTTAATTGAGGGTTAGCTTTGATACGACTGTGTATGCATATTTATATGTATATATAGGACGTATTTACTTTCGGGTAGCTTTGATATGGAAGTATATATACATATATATGGGTATATATATATGGAAGTATTTAAATTGCAACTTAGAGCCCAAATTTACATTCTGCATATATAATTGTGGGGTTGGGCTGAAATGAAATCCTTGCGAAGGTACACAAACAGCAAAACATGTAGCCCGACTAGTTATGCTATATGTGAGAGAATATATGTATGCCACCATGTATGTCATTAGAAATAATTTTTCCTAAGTTTGTAAGGACGTACGGAACATGCATGCATTATGATAAATCATTCTTTCATATTGTTCTTCCCCTTATAAATCTCTTACTCGGTTAAGTAACTGTTATCCATTACGATTTGTCTCACAAGAGTTGCACATGTTGTTGGTACAGATGGCAGCACTAGCTGGAAGTGAGAATTTCCTGTTGATGTTTGGAACTCCTGCCCTACTTTGGAGAGTCTTGCATTATGCGGGGTATTACGAACCGCCCCTCTATTACTGGAATGAAGTATACCTGGAGGGACAACCGTGGTATGAAGTATAGCTGACTATACCAACTCATAACCAAGCACCTTTTTGGTAAGAATGGAAGGCAAAATCTGAAGGAAGAACTCCTTGGGAGGCTGCCCAAGTAGTAGCCTTTGAGGTACTGAGTTAGATTTGTCAGTAGCATAGGGATGAGCTTACCGGCAGTGCCGGTGGTACTTTTCCTCTGGTGGATCCATCCATAGTAGTTTGGGCACAATGCAATAGCAATGCATTAATCCGAGACCGGGATGAGCGAGCAGATAGTTCTAGTCCCGCTATGAGTGCAATGTTTGTAGTTGGGCACAATGCAACAGCAATGCATTAATCCGAGACCGGGATGAGCGAGCAGATAGTTCTAGTCCCGCTATGAGTGCAATGTTTGCAGTGATGAAGATGTTCTATACTTGTTGGGACACCAGGGACTTCTGGCAAGAGTCCTATACCACTTGCATGGATAGGCTCTTGAGAGCCGAAGCTGCACAATGTAAGCTGAGGAAGCGTGTGCACAAGCACAAAAAGGTAGCAAGTGAGGCTCGATGGGAAACTGATCAGACATATATAGCATTGGGAAATCTCCACACCCAAATGGAGCAAGTTGATCAGCAGAGAGCTACCATCCAAGAGGCAAGAGCTGATGATCAGGCAGTGCTAACAGGACTACAGGAGCAGCTAAAGGCCGCTCATGCCAAGGCGCTCACAGCTACGTGCCAGTGGATCCAAGCAAACAACCGTGCAGCCCTGGCAGAAGCAGCATAAAATAGAGCTAAAGCCCTAACCGTGCAGCAGGACCATGTCGAGAGGGATTTGCGAAAGCAGCTTGCACAGACCCAGAACGTGGTGGTTGATCTTCAGCATGAGGTGCATTTTATGAACAACCAACTACACCCGATCCTTGATGAGGAAGAAGAAGATCCAGAAATGATGGTCGAAGATGATGGTTGGGAGGAAGAAGAAGTGGAGCTAGAGGATGAGAACGATGCTATCTCTGACCTTGACAGCAAGCACGCTAAAGATTAGAGTCACCTAGTGACTAGTTAAAGTGCTAGATGTATCCATGTTATTCTTGTAATGGACTTGTAGCTTGAAGTTCAGTATTCGTGATTTAACTTTGGTGTAATATTGGCAATTTGCATGTTGTCTCACTATGGATTGAGCTTTAATGAAATTATAGTTTTGTTTTACTGGTGGATTATGGCATGAATGTTAACGCGTTGCGAGTATGATAAGTGATCAAATTGGTGATGTTATGTTGTGAGAATGAATTATTGTGCCTCTGTTTTATTGTATGAATCTAAGATTCTCTCCAGTAATTTTAGTTTGGCATAATTACACAATTCATCTGCAATCTCTTGACATCATCCAATAATCACTTATTGTTGCAATTTTGTAGATGACTCGCACTCGCACTAGAGTAGGCACTAGCTAGGGTGGCAACGATAGTGACTTACCACCACCGCCGTCACCATCAGCAAATGAATTCTTCACACAGTTCCTAGGTAATCAGAGAGCCATGGAGGATACACTGCGCCTCATTGCGTAGAACACCGCTCACACCCATCAGCAACAACAAGGGCCTGAGCCAAATCAATATAGCTCTTTCTTGGATTTCCATGACACCAAGCCTCCTATCTTCGAAGAGGCCAAAGAATCGCTCTAGGCAGATGAGTGCCTTAACATGTTAGAGCAAAAGTTTCGTCTATTGAGGGTAACGGAGCATCAAAAGGCCGAGTATGCATCTCATCACCTGTAGGGACCGACAGGGATATGGTGGACCCATTTCCTGTCTTCTCTACCTACAAACGCATAGGTCACATGGGAACAGTTCAAGTTAGCCTTTAGGGGACATCACATTCCCCTGGGGCTAATGCGCATGAAAGCCACCAAGTTCATGAGGCTTACTCAAGGGACCAAAACCCTTACCGAGTACATGCATGCCTTCGACGATCTTTCCTGATATGCCCTAGAGTTTGTCAACATAGAAGAGAAGAAAATAGAGAGCTTCAAGAGAGGCATCGGTACCAAGCTAATGAAGACCATGGCCAACTCGAGGTGTACCACATACAATGAGTTTGTCAGTGATGCCTTGACCTAGGAGAACAAGAACAATTTGCACGCAGCAGCGAAGGGCCGCAAAAGAGCAGCTGAGGCAGGCGCCTCAGGATCTTCCTAGTCCAGAGCTCCAGTGGTGGCTAGGCCAAAGTTGTCCACCAATGCCTAAGTATAGGCCTCCTCCACCAAAAGCTCAGGGCAATCGCCCTGAGAAGACATTCCATAGGGCATTCACCATTGCCCTACCCAAGGGAAATGGAGGGCAAGGAAGCTCAGCCAAACCAAGGAACAACCAGCCAAGCTTCAACTACAATCAGTTGGGCCATTGGTCCAAGGAGTGCCCCCATCCCAAGAAGAATGGCAATCAAAACCAGGGTAATCAGAAAAAGGCAAATCCAAAGGCATGTCCTGGATACGTGCATTACACAACTATTGAAGAAATCCTTGTGGGAGAAGTTGTCACTGCCAATATGTTTCTTGTTAACAAACATCCCGCCATTGTTTTATTTGATTCAGGAGCTTCTCATTCATTTATGAGCCAAGCATTTGCATCTAAGTATGATCAAAAAATAATTGAGGTAAACAAGGGTGGTTATAGTATATGTTCAGTTGGGGCTACTATCTCTACAAATCAAATAGTCAGAGATGTGCTCATCTCTATACAAGAGAGGGAGTACACAGTGGATCTAATAGTATTGCCTAGATTAGCCATAGATGTAATCTCAGGCATGAAATGGATGAGCGATCATGGGGTTCTCATTGATACTAGCACTAGAACAATTATGTTGAGAGAACCAAAGAGAGGTAATGCTTTTCTAGTACCACTTCCCTGAAGTTTTGATCTCCAAAACTTGTCTTGTGCTATCCAAGCCACTACCCTTTGTGATATTCTAGTGGTTTATGAGTTTCCTGATGTATCTCAAGAAGACCCTATTGGATGCCACCAAATGAGTTAGTTGAACTTAAAATTCAGTTATAAGAACTATTGGACAAAGGTCCCATTCAACCTAGTTCATCTCCATGGGGATGTCCAGCTTTATTTGTAAAAAGAAGGACAAATCTCTGAGAATGTGTATGGATTATAGGCCGCTCAATGCAGTCACCATTAAGAACAAGTATCCTTTGCCCCGTATCGATATCTTATCCATCAGTTGGCAAAAGCAAAGGTATTCTCTAAGATTGACTTGAGATCCGGCTATCATTAGATTAAAATCAGGAAGAGGATGTACCTAAAACAGCTTTCTCCACTAGGTATGGCCTATATGAGTATTTGGTCATGACATTCGGACTAACAAATGCTCCTACCTACTTCATGTATTTGATGAATTCGGTATTCATGCCTGAGCTAGACAAGTTCGTGGTTGTGTTTATCGATGATATCTTGATTTACTCAGAGAACGAGGTAGACCATGCAAAACATCTAAGAGTTGTTTTGTCCAGATTGAGGGAACATAAGTTATATACCAAGTTTAGCAAGTGTGAATTCTGGTTGAGCAAAGTATCTTTCTTGGGTCACATCTTATCTGAAGATGGAATATCTGTAGACCCATCTAAAGTATAGGAAGTCATGGATTGGAAAGCCCCGACTTTGGTTCATGAAGTTTGGAATTTTCTAGGGCTGGCAGGCTACTATCGTTGTTTCATTCCTAATTTCTCCAAGATAGCTATGCCCATGACCAGACTACTCCAGAAGGATGAAAAGTTCAATTGGACTCCGGAGTGTGAAGCTACTTTTCACACTTTGCGAACCTTGTTAACTACAGCTCCTGTTTTAGCACAACTCGACATTGAAAAGCCTTTTGATGTGTTCTGTGATGCATCGAGTATAGGTTTGGGGGGTGTGCCCATGCAAGAAGAAAGAGTTATTACCTATGCTTCTCGACAATTACAAAAGGATGAAGTCAACTATCCTACACATGATTTGGAGCATGCCGTAGTTGTTCACACCTTGAAGATATGGAGACATTATTTGTTGGGAAACGTATGTCACATATACACTGACCACAAAAGTCTTAAATACATCTTCACTCAACCTGAGATGAACATGAGACAACGTAGATGGTTAGAGCTTATCAAGGACTATAATTTGGAAGTGCACTACCATCCAGGAAAAGCTAATGTTGTAGCAGATGCACTTAGTCAGAAATCTCATTGTAACACCTTAGAAGCCTTGTTGGAAGATGGATTTAAGTTGTTACATCCTGTTGTGCTGCACAATATCACTGTTAGTTGCTCACTTGAGAGCAAAATCATAGAACTACAGAAGACAGATGTGAATGTGTTTCACATCAAGCGAAAGATGAAAGAACATGAAACCAAGCATTTTAGGTTGGATGAAAGAGGTGTGCTATGGTTTGAGGACCGACTTGTGGTACCGAAAGACCGAGAACTTAGAAACCAAATTTTAGATGAAGCTCATTCATCGAAGTTATCTATTCATCTAGGCAGTAGCAAAATGTATCATGATTTGAAAACCTATTTTTGGTGGACCAAGATGAAAAAGGAAATCGCCGCCTACGTCGCTAGGTGTGATAATTGCAGCAGAGTCAAGGCCATTCATTTGAAATCCGCTAGATTACTACAAGCTTTATCCATCCTAGGCTAGAAATGGGAGGAAATAAGTATGGACTTTATTATAGGCCTCCCGCTGACACAACAAGGTCATGATTCTATATGGGTCATTGTAGATCGCCTCACCAAGTCAGCACATTTTGTATCGGTTAACACAACGTATTACGCTAGGAAGTACGCTGAGCTATACGTTTCTCAGATCATGAGGCTACATGGAGTACCAAAGACCATAATCTCAGATCAGGGACCACAATTTATAGCTTGTTTTTGGGAACACTTGCACAAGACCTTGGGAACCAAACTGATCACAAGTTTAGCATACCATCCACAAACTTCTAGACAAACCGAGCGAGTGAACCAAATCTTGGGAGATTTGTTGAGAGCTTGTGTTATATCCTCCAAGGGTTCATGGGAGAAATGGCTACCTTTAGCTGAGTTTTTCTATAACAATAGTTATCAAGTGAGCATCAAAATGGCTCCTTTTGAGGCCTTGTACGACCAGAAATGTAGAACTCTATTGAATTAGATTGAGCCTGGAGAAAGAAGATACTATGGCATAGACTTTGTCACCGAAGCGGAAGAGCAAGTACGCATTATCCAATGGCATATGAAAGTAGCTCAGTCTAGACAAAAGAGTTATGTGGATAAGAGAAGAAGACCACTAACTTTTGAAGTAGGAGATTATATGTACTTAAAAGTTTTGCCCATGAAGGGAGTGCAGAGATTTGGTGTAAAAAGGAAGCTTGCGCCTAGATATGTAGGGCCATACCAGATTATTTAATGGGAAGGAAATGTCGCCTACAAGTTACAACTTCCTCCTAAGATGAGTGTGATTCAATATCTTCCATGTTTCTCAGTTGAAAAGATGTCTTCGCATACCTGAGGAAGCCATTGCACCCACCAACATTAAGCTCCAATCGGATTTAACTTATGAAGAGAAACCAATTCGAGTGCTAGAAAAAATGGAAAGAGTAACACAGAGCAAGGTCATTAAGTTCTACAAGGTGGTGTGGAATAACCACAGTGAACAAGACGCCATGTGGGAATGGGAGGATTATTTACGTGAGGTTTATCCCGCCTTTTATGAGGAATGGTAGGTCTTTCAAATCTCGGGACGAGATTCCTATAAGGGGGAGGGGCTGTAACACCCCAGTGTTAAGTATTGCATTTGGCATTTGCATTTCATGAGCACAAGCATCATCCAAGCATTCATGAGCATGAGCATACGAAGTTTCATATCATTTACCTTATCTTTATCATATGTGATGTTACTTATATATTTACATATGAATCATGAATGACCAATGTATGGAATGGTTGTGAGGTCATGAAAACACCTTAGACACATCTAGTATGGTAATTGGAACAATGTTTATATTCATGACAAACCAAATTTGCTTCTAAGTGTTGGTTTCATTTAAAATGTCATTTTCATGATACTAGTTTGATCAAAGTTGAACAGTAGCTTAGAGTGTTTGCATGGTTGTTTGACCTAAATAAAAGTTGTAGTTCACATCATGGGTAACAAACTTTATTTAAGGGTCATGTGCTAATTCAGTGTCTAACATGGTCAAATAGAGCTCACAAGTATCAACAAAATGCTATTTTCAAAACTTGAAATTTTGCTGTCTTGAACCTGTTTTTAGTTTCAATGTGCCTCACTTGGGAGCTTTGTCCCTGGCTAACCAGTGAGAATTAGATGATGGTTCCTAAAGAAAAGTTGGAGATCTCACATAGCTCTACAACTTTCACTAATACAATTTTACTAACTCAAACTGGATTAGGAGATATAGAGGAACGAAGTAGCGCTGTCAGTCAACTAAATCGGCACTTAGCTGATTTGAATCGGCTGGCCATCGTGGCCAACCATGCCAGGCCATGCACGCCGCGTGGTGGCCGCACGCCAGCATCGGCCAGGCTGGTCGGGCCAGCAAGGGGAGAAAAAGGAGGCGAAGCTGCCGCACTCACACACCCTCGCTCTCTCGCCCTCTCTCTGCCTCTCCATCACCTGCCAGAGCAAGCCGAGCACCGCACCATCACCACCGCACCTCCGCCGAGCTCGCACGCAACTGCCACTGTGCCATTGTGTGATTGCTCGTGCACACCACTCGATGATCACCTCTTTCACCTCGTCGACCTGTTACCCATGCCAATCGAGCCAAGGTAAAGGCCTACGAGCCGTTGTCATCGCTGCCATGGCCACGGATCACCATCGAGCTCCGAGCTACCATGGTCAGCCCTATCCACTACTCCTCCAATCTCTCTCTCTCTCCTGATTCATCTTCGTCATAGGTCCTAGAAGCTATAGTCATAGCTCATTGAGCCGCTACCACATCGTCGGTGCCGGAACGTGAGCCGCACTGCCGTGAGCCGAGAGCGCCGCCACCATGCACACTGCCGTGGCTGTGCATGCCTGGTTCTCTTCCTCATGCGCTTCTAGATGTTAGGGTTAGGTTGGAGCTAGGTCTAGCTCAAGGCAAGAGCCTAAGGCCAATGCTAGCCTCGTCGGAGCAGAATGCCGCTGTGCCACCATTACGCTCGTGCCGCCGTGCCGCCATGCACGTGGCCAAGCTTCGCCATTGCTCCACCCTGACCTAATCCACGACGTAGAGCTTTGCTAGGGTTTGTAGATGCCGTAGCCACGCTCGCCTGGCCATGCGGTAGCCAGGGATGGCCGGAGCACCACCACATGCCGCTGCTGAGCCACCATGCTCATCGGTGAGCTAGCTTTGGTGATCCTTTGAGCAAACTGAGGATACCTATAGGTGTGGAATAGGATGGGGGAACACGTTGATGCCGACCTCGTTGCCGGTGACCTCACCGTCGGTGAGTTCTCGTCGGTCAAAGCCAGCCCCTACCTCTGTCTCTCTGACTTGTAGGGTCAGTTGACCTGTGGGGCCTAGTCGTCAGTCGTAGCGGGGTGTATACACCGGGTGCACCTAGCTGTAGTGCCCGATTTGAAATTTAATTTTCTTTATTAATTTTTTTCATAGATTTAGTTACAAACTTCAAAAATTCATATCTAGAGCTCAGAATATCCAAATGGGGTGAACCAAATTTTGTTAGATTCATATTGAAGTTTACTATTTGATAAAAATATGAAATCTACTGTTTAGGGTATTTTTATGGAGAATTAAATTGAGTAGGATAAGTGCCTTTAAAATAGTTTCTATCTTGTAAATTGCATAACTTGAGCTAGGAAGGTGATAAATTGTGATTCTAATTTTGATAGTCTTGTGTTGACATGATCTAGATAGGAATAGTATTAAACCTACAGTAAGCATACTTGAAATATGGTCTTCCTATTTAATCCTAATTAATTACTAGCTTCTAGTGAAATTAAATGGGGTAAAAATACATAACACATGATCATGCAAATTTTTACATAGTATTCTTGTGCTAGGAGGAAAGTAAGAAAAATATTAAATATGTTTCTTCACACTTTTCATTAGGCTAAACTATTTTTGCTAAAATAAGCCTATATAACTTGACATTTTAGTAGAGATGGCTATACTTATCCAAATGGCATGAAATTTGTACAGTAGACTATTAGGGTGATATGTAGGATACTATAATTTTCTCAGAATTTATTGAGCATTAAAATATTTTTCCTTTAATTCCCCTTATTATCTAAGAAAAATAATAAATGAATATAAATAAATTAGTTATGTTTAACCATGATGTTTTCTATGGTTCTTGTGATGCATATGATCTGTTGATGTTATTAGTTAGGCTTAGAAGTAATTGGTTGTATGCAACTAGTTAATTATTGCTTTATAATTCAACTAGATGGCTGCATGTATAGTTTCTGTTGTGGTGATAATTTCATGATGATAATCATTCTTTATGTAAAACTTGTTAATAATAAAGTTATAGATAACTTACTTATCTACCTTGTGTTAAATTTTCATAGTCATATGTCTTATGGTTTAAGACATATGGCTGTTAGAAGTCTGCTGTCACAAATACTTACTCTCTGGCCAGATCTAAAAGATTGAATTGTTTGACCTAGATAACTGCTAAATCTCATTAAGATGATTAAAAGAAAGTTATAGGTAATTTCATAATATTTCCATAAAGTTCATAACCATATTATTTTGATGTGTATAACTCCTATTATGGTCAAAACAAGTGGCTGCTGTCTTGTAGTCCAGAAAATGATTTACATACGTGTTTGTTTAAGTTACTAGAGAAGAGATATGCACCTATTCAGTAAAAGCAAATGTAACATGTTATCACCTTAATACAATGCTCCTGAGAACACTTATGAGGATGCATTCATCACAACATATCATATTATACATGTCATTATATATGCATCTATGATATCTTATTCCCTGCTCACGCATATCGAATCGTCCGAAGGGATAACTCTTTTGGAGTTCAACGAAGAAGAAGAGGAGGAACAGTAGGAAACACCAAAGGACATAGCTCTAGAAGGAGAGGAGCAAACTCTTGAGGACCTCCCTGAGTGCTCGGATCATAGGCCAACCTTTTTCCTCAAAGGCAAGCCCCGGAGCATTCTAAGTCTCCCATGTTTTATAAAATATCACTTGAGTCATTTATGTTTGATGCATTAGGTTATAAGAGTTTAATTGGAAACACTTGATGCATAGAACTACCTTGTCTAGATAAATATACTTTTAACCCTGTATAGGTCTAGGATCGAATATATGCTTAGCCATGCTTAGACTGGTAGAAGTCGGATGATTTCCTGTCACCTACGAGATATAGGTGGATACTAGAGCACGGTTGGCTATATTTGCTATCGTGGAAAAGAACCATGGGGTAATGTAATTGGAGGTCGGATGGAGTCTATGCGTAGGTTGGCTCATGTGATTTTGTCTATGTTGATTAAGGACCGTACCGTTGTTGGAACTTCTGTTGAGATTGAACGCATGCCTCTCACTTAGCTAGCCGGATAACTCATTCCGACCACGAAGCCGAGTAGCTCAACTTAGGTTGGGCCCCATTTTGTAAAAGTGCATACTCTGGATGGTAGTAAGGATGTGTGGAGAGCCAGACGTGAGCCCAAGGGCAGGCCAGGCCTGATTGTCCTAGTAGCTGGTTGTCCCTAATTGTGCGACGCTGGGCGAACCCGTGAAATGTGGACCTGAGTTATACTAAAGGTGACCTAAGGTGACTGTTGATCTAGACTGCCTGAGTTTGTGTTAGGAATAAATTCCTAGCTGGTTGAAATCGATTCGAATCACCATCTCTCTCAGATAGTGAGAAACTTGGCTAGCTCCAGCATCATAGTAACTGTATTGTGGAATGATGGTTATGATGAACATGGAATTATTATACCGGCTATGGTTACTATTGTATGCTACTAAATGATATACCACATGTTTGGCATAGGTTAGTTGCTAATCTAGAGATAAATAGCTATAATTAACTTGATGATCGAATTATGAATGTACAACTGAATTTGTCGCTTTTTATGCAAAATGTTATCAAGCTAGCTCCACTTATAAAGCCTTGCATGATCCTTGGAGTCACTTTATTTTTGGTTTATGATGGGTAAGTCTAGCTGAGTACCTTCTTGTACTCAGGGTTTTATTCCCATTATTGTAGATAGTACTGTTTATCATGGCTATTACAAGAACTACTTATGTCCCGCCATGGACGAGGAGTAAGCCCTGGACAGGCATCACTTATTAATCCTCTCTTATGCTTTTGTGGAAGTGTGATCATGTGCTGGCACTATATTTAAACAATGTTGCAGATGTTGGTTTCAAACTTTTAATTTGCTTTCGCTACTATCTTACCTGAATGTGGTTTGTAATAACTTTAATTCGTACTCTGATGGATGAACTATATTTGTGAAATTTATGTAATGTGTGACATGTACGTTGAATCATGTATGATCTTGGTTGTATGTTGGTTGAATTGAGACCCTTCGTGGTACTCAATGGACTACCGGGTTTATATGGGCTCAAGTATAACAGTGCGACCGCTTGCAGGCTACCATTATACTTGTGCTCTTATAAATTGGTCAGTTCTACTACAGGAATCCTCCCTTCTAAAGACTTCCACACCCTTATCCGTAAAGAGACAATTGTAGCCCATCTCACACAATTAAGAAATGGACAGCAAATTATAACTTAACAAATCAACATATAATACATTTGTAATTGAATGCTCAAGGGTTATAGCAACTTTACCGAGACCAATCACATCCCCCTTTAAATTGTCTCCAAAGATAATATTTTCATTTGAGTGTATCATCGGGGAATATGATGAAAACATACTCATTTCTCCGGTCATGATTTGTACATCCACTATCAAGCACCCAACTTGATCCACCAGAGGAGTATGCCTGCAAAACAAATTTAGTTCCTTGATTTAGGTCCCCAACTAGACTTGGGGCCTTGCATGTTAGTCACAAGTATCTTAGGAACCCAAATAGAAGTGTTTAGATAAATGTTAGTTTCCTTGCCAACATATTTGGCAATGACTTTTCCACTACTATTGTTCTTCAACACAAAGCATGATGTCAAGCTTTGTCAAGGTGCATGGGCCTTTGGTTGATATGCATACTTGTTCATAGTGCCCCATATAGATTCTTTTGGCTTCTGAGGAACCTGCTTCTGCTGAAACACCTTCATGGGCTTAGTCTGATTAGGAACAGAATGGGTAGCCTTCCCATTTTTGTGGGAGCACGACACTGGCGCTCTAGGATGCTGCACTATCGTGGACTGTGTAGGCTGTTCTACACCTATTCTGTCCTTCCTCTCAAACTGCACACCCTCATAGCCATTCACTATCTTTCTTCCACTTGTCTTGGCTCCTTTTGTGTGCCCGGCCCATGTTTGATTGAGGGATGCCTTCCCTTCTTGTATTGTGGCCCTTTTGGTTCATCCACTTTCTTGCCACTAGCTTGGGCCTTGCCATCCATGCACCCTTTGCCTATTATCTCATTTAGCCTTGGAATCTCTTTTATTGTAGCCTCCATATTTGCAAGGTTAGTGGAATAAACATTCATATCAAGATTATAGCATCTTCCATAACCTTGGGTAGTAGAGGGAGTATAGGTTTCCTTTGCCTTAGAGGGATGTGAGTTGCTATCCCAAAGAATGCCATATTGCAGCTCAAGTTCTTTGTGCTTTTTATCTAAGTCACAATACTCTTTCTTAAGAGCAATATGTGCTTTCTTTGTGATAGCATGGTCCTCTTGCTCTTTGGCCAAGGCCTTGCGCAAGGATTCCACCTCACCTCTTTCTAATGCAAGAGCTTCCTTTCTAGCAATATAGAGATCCTCTTATCTGATAAGAGTTTCTTCTCTAGATTCTAGCTTGACTTGAACACTCTCTAAATCCTCCATAAGCTTAGTGATGAATAATTTGGTCTATCCATCCAAGTTTTTAGTTATGTAATTAATTTCTTCATCACTAGATCCATCATCACTAGAGCTATCACTAATATCACTCCTAGAGATATCACTAGAGGTGGAAGAGGTTTGGCTTTTGATTTTACCTTCTCACCCTTCGCTATGAGACAAATGTGAGGGGAGTAGTAGTCATCATCGGATATATTGTTGAAGAGCCTTGGTGTAGAGGATGGTCTGTGAATAATCACGATTGCCATCTTCTCATCCTCTTCACTTGTGCTCTCTTTAGTTGAGTCCCATTCATGTCCTATGTGAGCTTCTCCCATGTACTTCTTGCTCTTTCTACGGTCGGTCTTGTCCTCTTTCTTGTCCTTCTTGTATTTGTTGTCCCTGATCTCATGTGGACATTTAGCAATGAAGTATTCGGTGCTACCACAATTGTAGCATGTCCTCTTCTTCTTGTTTAGAAACTTCCTCTTCACTACCTTGTAACCTTGCCTCTTTAGTCCCTTTTGATATCTCTTCATAAAGAGAGCAACATCATCAACCTTCACACATTGTCCATCATCACTTTCATCTTTACTGGATGATGATGTTGTCTCTACTTGCTCTTAGACTTGCTTGATTGCCTTCGGCTTGCTTGTTGATCTTGGATTTGTTTGTACAACCTTGCTTGCTTGATTTGTTGGCCTTGAGAGCTACATCCTTGATCTTCATGCCATCTAGCTTTGCTTGCAACTCACCAAGCTTCTTTCTTTCATTTGTTTCTTCTCTTTGCATGGCAAAAGTCAAGATCCTCCCAAGTACATTATTTGGTGTGAAGTAATCAAACTTCTTGTCTCTAATTAGAGTCACCATGGTCTCATTTCTTGGTGAATAAGCTTCTAACATGATTTTGACTAGCTTGTGATCATCTAGCTCATCACCACCATAGCCTCTAATCTTGCCAACAATCACTATCAACCTATCAAACATCTCTTGTGGCCTTTCTCTATCCAAATTCACAAATCGGATGAGCTTGTCCATCAACAACTCAATTCTTGCCTTCCTCACTTTGTCAACCCCTTCATGTGTAAGATGCAAAGTGTCCCATATTTGCTTGGAAACATCAACACCCATCACTCTATTGTACTCATCACCATCCAAAGAACTAAGCAACACACTTGTGGCTTGACCATTAAGATGAATAATGCCCAATTCGGTTGGTGTTGGATTCTTGGGATCAACCGGTGGCTCAAATCCATTGCAAACAACCTCCCAAATGCTAGGGTGAAGACCTATAAGATAGGCTCTCATCAAGTGCTTCCACTTGACAAAGTTGGTCCCATCAAAATGAGGCAACTTCCCTGCAGGCACATTGATGAAAGACCTCCGATCATGGCTAGGCATAGACATAGAAGAATAGTTAAAGGATACAACTGCATATTTGTTGTTGGAGCTAGCTCCACCCTTTAGTTTCTTCTCCTTCTTGCCTTCCTTGGTCACTTGGTAGGACTCATCATCATCTCTATCTTCGGAGCTACTTGATATCTCACTTGATGAAGCATTGGTTGCCTTTGCTTCTTCTTCCTTCTTCTTCCTAGCTTCTCTTCTTTTTCTTCTTGCTTCTCTATTGAGCTTTCTTTCTTCTTTTCTTTGCTTCTTGTCTTGTAGCTTTTGCTGCTCCTTCTTTTTCTTTCCTCTTGCTTCTCTTTTTACTTTTCTTGCTGCCTTTCTTTTTCTTCTTTCTTCTTCATATTGAGCCTTCTCACCATCAGACATCTCAAGCGGTGGTAGAGTGGTGTTGCTTCTTGTAGATGCACTGAGCTCACTGTTCTCGGTCTCGTGCAAGCCCACATCCTCTGGATCAACATCTACGGGCTTCGCAACACTGGATCCTCCTCTGGCTCCATACCTCATGCGGTGAAGCATATACAAGGTAACCTGCTCTGATACCACTTGTAGGATCTCTAGTTAGCCTAGAGGGGATGAATAGGCCTGTTAAAACAAAACTTGAATAGATGTCAAATTCCACCCGTGGCACTGCCGTGCTGCGGCACTGTCGGGCCAGTACAGTGGCACCGCCGCACCTACAAACAACTTTGAACCACGGTTCAAAATCTATGAAACAAAACTTAGATCAGATAAATTACTGAGCTTCTTGCAGGTGTATAGATCATAGATCGATAGCTAGAAGTTGTAGGAGAAGCACATACAAGTAGATCGACACCAAACCCTAGAAACCAGCTCAACAACAATATAAAATGCAAGTGAAGTAAATCAAGCACACGGTGACATAATGATTTATCCCATGGTTCAGTTCGCCACTAAGACTTGCCTAAGTCCATGTTATTAAGGTTAGCCACAAAGGCTTAAGTCTTTGCAACCCTTCCTCATTCTCAAGCCAAGAGACTTAACTCTTGAGATAAGGGTGAGTTTACTAGCTTCAAGTGATGGTTAAAAACCTCCCATGGCTGCCACACAAGTTGGCAAGCTCCATGAGCGATGCTCTAGCCGGCTAGGAGCCAAGCTCCAAGAGTAACAAACACAACCGTCGGCCAAAACATGAACCAAGTGCTCATTAGAGTTGGGGAAATAGTGGATCTGCTCTCTAATCAAGTTTGGATCCTTTTTCTCTCAAGGATTGATGGGGAAATCAAGGGGAAAGCTTGAGAGCTTGAGGGCACCAATGGAGGAGAGAGAGAATGAGCACTGAATAGCTTTCTATCGGTCTAAAAGGCTAAAGGTCGAAGAAGACCATTGAGTGGGTGAGGGAGAGGTATAAATACCTCCCCTATCCCCAACGGTCTGATAAGTCTTGGCAGTGTCATGGCCTATATGCGGCAGTGTTGTACTATGGCATTGCCTCCCTTCAGGTACGGCACTGCCACACCAGGCTAGACAACAAGGAGTAAGTAAGTGTTGAGCTGGTTGACTTGGCTTTTATTGAGGATGCTTTTGTAGAAGTTTGAACACTTAGTTGCACATCTTAGCATAAACATTATGTCTCCCTTTGTAGTATGGCTTTTCCTATACTCAAATTCAAAATATAAAATGAAATAAACCTCCTTTGTGCTCGTTGCCGTCATATTTTGCAATTGGGGGCTCCTTCGTTATGTATAACATCCTCTTTTATGAATCTCCTACTTGTCATCTCGATAAATCTCATTAGTTCTCTAATTGTGTGGTCATTATCACCAAAACCCACAATTAGGGCTTGATTGAACTTACAATGCTCCACCACAATCGTCACCTGACGAAAGATCAGGAACCCCGTCCCCATTACTAGGCATGCTAGACAACCTAGGGCAACTCGGTGACGTGCTTGTCCCGATGGGGTCCCTCCCTGGTAATAGCTTCAACGGTTCCTTTGCTAGTTTGCCCAAAAACTAGTCGTTCTTCACCATATAAGCATGATTGGTGTTGGTGTTTCTTAGCGTAAGCAGAGGAATCCACAAGTGCATAGATACACTGTTGTAGCACTTCACCCAGAGATATTCAGGATATCGTATTTTCCCAAAGGAACGAATGTGTGAGTCTCTTAGCTAGTTCACCTAAAGAAAACAAGAGAAAGGTAGCTTGGGTAGTGAGGTTTTTCTAAGTATAAATATCCTAAGCGAAGATAACTCTGACACTATAGACTTGTTTTGGACATCGGATCACACCTGGTCTGCCAGGCGAGGCCGGCCTGTAACCTACGTGGAACCTGGACACGGGGGAATACAAAGGACGGATAGGGCTGTCACCACCTACCGCCTACCCCTCAACCATGGGGAACAAGGTAAACGAAGATAGCTTCTAGCCTAGACACCACGTCTAAGCTATAGACTATTACCCTAGCGTGCATGCAAGGGTTATCCGTCTCTATCACGGCCCTTCTACTAGAGTACCCGCCACAAGGACGGACAATGAACCCACAAGTTTATAATGAACAAAGGCAGCTTTCTTAGTATATCAATGCCAAAGTTAAACACGAACTTCTTACGTCAAGTAGTAAGTTGCTCGTAGAGGTACAAGCAAAGGAGTACCTAGCTCCGACATGCTTCCGCTAAGTGTAGCGAGTACACTAAGGGAGGTTGCCGACAGCTCTGACACTTCTCCAACTCTTTCCTTACTCCACCCTTATTCTAGCTAAAGCTAAGCAAAAATGAAACTATCCCTCTCTTCCTTGCTCTCTTTATTGTCTTGTAGAGGGGAGCCCTACCCCTCTATTTATACAAGGAGGATGGCGGTGCTTCAAGCTATTCTTGGCATGAAATAGGAGCTTCACCACCTTAGCATGGTGGCATGCCACCGTCGGAGCGTGGAGAGGCAGGGAAACGTCCGAAGGAGGTTGCCCGCCCCCTAGGGTCAACCACCCCTTGACCACTACCTCTAGCCACTGCCTTCGCATGGCAGGCTTTGGGCTAGACCTAGATCGCTTCTCGATGGTGCTTTGCTCTGTTTGAGTTGAGTTTGTAGGTGCCTTTATCATTCCTTTGCGCAATTCAGTGTCGAAAAGCACCTTTTGGTGAACTTCTCTATGCATTTTATGTTTGTAATCTACAAAACATGCTTGTACCAAAACTCATGGAAAGTGTGAGTAAAAAACCATAATTCTAAGTTTTGCTGTTTTACATTTTGCTTATTTTTTGTTTAAATGTTGGTGGTAGGATTACAAGTTAAGCATCACCAACAATTGGTTATCCTTTGGTGGTTTGTTCATAAACTCACCATTCACACCATGTAAGTGTGATATCTACTACCCTAGGGTGTTCTTGGGCTCAACCTTACCAGCCAAGTTCCCAGAACGTAGGGAACATGATACGGGAACGTGGTATGTGGTACGCCATTGTTAGAAGCTGTGGAATGCAATGGGTATATAGCTTCGACTTGTTCTTTTAACTAGCAGGACATGTATCAACTGTTAATGGAACGCGTCAGGGACGTGGTGGTTGGTCCAAGCATAGTGTCGTTTTGAAATGTATCGAGTTCGACTCTCCTATGCGTCATTTTCTTTCCTAGCCTTTTTTTTTTTTGTTTTATATATTGGCCATTAGATTTTCATCCATCACTCAATGTCTAAACCCTAAAGCCCACATCAGGCCATGAGCACATGTTAGAATTCCTAGGAAGCTACACACCGCCACCCACACACACCATCGCCGCCCACGCCACCACCCACGCACCATGCTACGGCGCTTACTGCCCTAGCTAAAAGGTCCCTATGTGGTTTTGGTAATTGAGTGACAACCTAGGTGGACTAATTGTGTTTATGTGAGATACACAGGTGATTAGTCCATAGGTACATGTGTGTGAGCAACATATGCCATGAAGGTGAAAATGGCTTAGAGATGTTGCAAATCTCACACATGTGATGATGAAGAAGCTCATTGCAAATGAGACATGACATTGAGTCATGTGATCAAGGTAGACAAGATCAATACATGACTTGCTTGATGGACCGGTTGCAAGCCTGAAGGGCAAGTTGGAGGCTTTGGAGCGATGGACCGCGTGGCGGTGAAGCTTAAGCAAGACTTGGCGCCGATGGACGAAGGCATCGGTGAAAAGCAAGTGAAGTCAAGATCGATGAACCAATATGATCATGTGATGATATGAAGTGGATCATATCATTGTTGATCATGTTGGTGCATGTGTTGCATCAACATTGGAGGAGATGGAATGGCATGCGCAAGGCAAAGGTATAACCTAGGGCATTTCATTTCACCGGCCATAGGTGTGTAGAGAAGTTGATGACTGGTTTAGGATAGATGGCCGTACTCTCAAGAGGGTCAAACTTGTTTGCATATCGGTCATCTAGTGCCACTTGAGAGATCTAACTTTGCATCGTCGCTAGGATTGAGTGGCGTGGCAAGTTGAGTGGCTAATCCTTTGGAAAATAATTGTGAAAATGCTAACACACATACACATGGTGGTGTACACTTGGTGCTGTTGGCACATTTATAAAGGAGATGAAGTTGGAGTTGATGTGGATCAATTCGGTGATGGAACAGAGGCGAGAAAGGTTCGAAACTCCACCGGTGGAGTGTCCGCCCATAGAGTGCGGATAGTCCGATGGTGCCACCGGCCCCCTGTACAGAAAAGACAAGGTTTCATAGAGTGCACCAGACGCTGGTCAAGTAGTGACTAGACACTGGGGTCCTGCGTCCAGTCAGTGGCGATAGACAACGCGCAAGCGTCGGTCTTCGACCGAACGCTGGCGTTGAAAGTGACCGGACACTGGCTGAGTGCATCCGGTCGCACTAGTGTGGCAGAACATAGAGGAGATAGTGAGTGACCGGACGCTAGGTGAGTCTGGTCAGGCGTGATCGGACGCGTCCGGTCGTGAGTGGAGGCTTACTGGAAGTGACTGAACGCTGGGTCCTACGTCCGGTCATACACTATGCTGCGTCCGATCGCAACTTAACCATTGAGATCGGGCACTCAGTATTTGAAGCCAGGGATGACGTGGCAGCCATCCATTGACCAGACGCTAGTAGGGTGCGTCCGGTCGATCTGATCGGCACGTATGGCCAACCTAAAAAACGCCCAGTGAAGGGGTAATGGCTATTTTAGCCCGTGGGGCTATAAATAGATGGGGGTCTTAGCCAAGGCTTGTGCAGAGCACCTCGGGGGACTTTGTGTCCATGCTTGAGAGTGCTTAGGAGCCCTCCATCTCACATATGCTTGATAGTGATCATTCGATTGTGTGAGAGAGCGATTCTAGTGCGATTGCATCGTGAGGTTGCATCGAGTGGCACTAGGTGATCGAGTTGCAAGCCGGTGGTGCTAGTTACTCTTAGAGGTTGCCACCTCCTAGATGGCTTGGTGGTGGTCTCCGTCAAAGCCTACAAGAAGCTTGTGCGGTGCTCCGAAGAAGAGCTTTGTGAGGGGCATTGTGCTCGCTCCGCTAGAGCCGCGAAGAGCAACTCTAGTAAAGCATGTCATTGAGCTACCCCCACTTTCGGGGAAGGTTCTTGCGGTGCCCAACATGCGGGCTTGGCGGGTGATGCCAATTAGCCGCCGAACCACCAAGTGAGCGGTCGACACAACGGGGACTAGCGTGTTGGCAAGCACGTGAACCTCAGGAGAAAAATCATCGTGTCAACTTTATTCTTCTCGTTGGTTTGCATCCTCGTTACACAAGCTTATAATTACTTTCATATACATTGTGCTTGTGTAGTTGCTCTTGTAATTAGTTTGCTTGTATAGCTCACTAGTTACCTTCTTGCTTGTGTAGCATAGAGGTAGCTCCCTTAAGTGACTAATTTGGTTTGTGTAACCTTGTTAGTCACTTTGCTTAGTTTGTGTAGCTAAGTATTTGTGCTCTCTAATTTGGCATTGGTTGCCTTGTTATTGAGCATTGCTAGTGAGCTTAGTTGGCTTTGTGCTTTTGCTTACTAGCATGTGTAGGAGCTCCCCGTTGGTTAAAGTACTAGTGGCATAGGTTTGTGTGACCTTGCTTCTAGAATTGATTAGGTGAGCTCTAGCTAGCCCGACACCTTTGTTGCTTAATTAGGATCTTTCCAAGGTGCTAGAGAACATAGATAGAGGGTGTAGTCTTGGCTAGACCAATAGTTTTAATTCCCACTTGTTTCGGTTAGCTGACGCGATTAAGTTTTAGAAACGACTATTCACCCCCCCTCTAGTCGCCATCTCGACCCTACACCAGCCAGCGAGAGCCAAGTGGTGCTGTGGGAGAGGAAGATGTGGCGCTTCCTAGCCAAGCGGCGCTGCGGAGAGGAAGCTGCGACGCTTGCTACCGTTTAGAGGCTCGGCATCTAGGCAACCGGCGAGAGCCAAGCGGCAAGCGACGAGCCAGCGACCCCAATGGTGGTGAGTCATGTTCCATTGCCTATGGGAACAGCGTCCCACCATGTCCCCGTTCTGTGAATCGGAACGAAGTTCCCGAAACGGGAATGTGGGGAACGTTCCCGTCCCCCGACTGCTAAGGGCTCAACCCGAGTTAACCGGCTAGGTCAGTTTTGCTAGAACTATGCCACAACATTATGTCTATGACCATGCGTTCTAGAACTTTGTGGTGTGTGATCGATCTTCATGTCAACAAAAGGTTTACTTCCCAATTACATATTATTATTTTGAACAAACGTGCACATATCATGTGCAATATTATTTGTTTTCACTGTTATGAATTTTTTATGCCGATACGTGCGTGTCACGAGAAAATTGGAATTTTTCCCTCTTGCCAAGTGGGTTTCACCCAAATACCATCAAACTTGTGGGCTTTGTCCAATCGCCCATATGAAACTATTGACGCAAAAATGTGGCGATGCGCGTGACACACAGCAAGCCAGAACGATTTGAGCGAGGTCTGTTTACACCAGAATTTGGAAAGAGGATTTCAGAGGCTCGAGAGCTCCCAAAATCATGTCAGCAAGGGATCCAATGCGTATAGATCGAAACCAGCTGGTTCGGATGCAGCACTAGAATCAGCTTTCTTCAGATAGCGCCAGCAGGTAACGACAGAGGCTATGATCGGCGCTTGGGCGAGACATGTTGGACTCTACAAAAAGGGAAAGATTAGAGTCCAAGTTATCTTAAATTAGGAATGTTTTTGTTTCGTACCAAAGATTGTAACAAATCGAGCTCACGTAGGATTCATGTCTAGACTCCGGGTATAAATATCAAACCCCGGCTATTGTAAAAATCATCAATCAATCAAATACAAGTCAATTTACTTTTTTCGGCTCCGGCCACCCCTTAGGAGTAGGAGTAGAGTAGATCTCGGCGAGTTTTTCAGCGAGTACGGCTGCATCGATCCGGTCGACCTCCACTGCTTGTCTGTAAGTACCGTCATGGTTTATACCTCTGTTCGTATGGCTGCATCAATCCGGTCGACCCCCACTGTGACTCTGGTATAGGCTAGTTATCGACTCTTGTCTAATTAAAGTATGGCCTGTTTGATTCTGCCTCACACCCCACTGCTTGAATTAGATCAAGGTCAAGTTATCGGCTCTACCTTAGAATGGCAGTCTTTGGTAGATTCATTAAGTTACTGATATTGCTTATTGCTTTCATTGTTTATCTAATTACAGCAATATCCCTCTGCCCTTTGAGATTGATCTGGATCGGCCTTATATCATATTTAACCCATCGTTTGCTAATCTAAAATTGATCTAATCTACACTTTGAACGATGAGTTATGTTTTATCGACTGTTTTATATCAATCTCAATCGTGCATAGCGTGCGGTTAAGGCATTTTCGATCTTGAGTAGATCTATTGGTTAGCGAGAACTGTTTCATGGCCTGTTATCATGGCCTGTGGGATTCTGCCTCTCACCCCACTGTTAGCACCATGGAGTGGGGATCGTTAGTTGGTAAATCCGTTCCTGAGAAGGCATGACCTTAACTGTGCGCTATGCCTGAATCGGCTGTTTAGCCAATATTGAGTGCTTTCATGAACAGTTCACATTATGAGATCATTGAAGTAGAGATAGGTTGAAAGATATGTTAGCCCCATGATCTTGTTATTGTATTATGGCCTGCATGATTCTGCCTCATGCCCCACTGATATTAGTAATGAGTTAGGGTCATCGAATCTATTCTTGTTTCTATGGCCTGCATGATTCTGCCTCATGCCCCACTGGTTATGGCGATAGATAAGATCTAACATGTTCATTAGATTTATCTTTATTAAATGGTTAAGTGGTGTTGAACTGTTTCTTTATATAAAAAGGGGTTCGGTTACTTGTAATCATTGGCTTAGTTTAAATCGATCATCATTGATATCTTATTGCCATTGATTAATTTTTGCTCGAATTATATTTATCCTAGATGATAGCTGATTCTTCTTACACAACCCCATGAGCTTTAACCAATTTATTCTTATGAATATGCTGGAATCGACTATTTAGTCGATCTCTCATATCGACTCTCAGAGCCGCACATTCGGGACTGTCTGGCAACACCGGCATGTTCCACCCTTAATTACTGATAAGCTTTCTCTCCTTGTCAATTGCAGGGTCAAATTGACTGGCACGTCTCGGGAGGATTGCGCAGGATCGACCACCCTTGCGCTGAAGCTAGGCGGATCTGCTCCATCGAGCGGACCCTTCTGGCTTGCTGCGTGTGTCCTCGGCACGGGACGAAATTATGTGTCGACACACGTTTCTTGCACGCTCGGTGGGACACCACAATCATCATGGTGGTTCACAACAACAACAGCATCCTTATGGTACATTATGAAGACCTACCTAATGAAGATAAGGATACCATCAACAAAGCTACAGAAGAATTTTAGAAGAAGTGTTTGTTGTCCTACACCAAAACACGTGACAGCACCATTATTTAGAAATTTCCACTACCAAGAGTTCTACTACACAGGCAGATAGATACAGTCGAAGCTAAAGAAAGGCGTTTCTTTACAAAAGCCATAGACAAATCAGTTCAGGATGCTCTATCAAGCCGCAACGAAGCTTTCGTTGATGCATTTCACAACGCCATGAAAGAGGCGATTCATGGAATTCCAGTTAGTCAGGTTGGATCGACTTGTTACAACATTCTAGATCCGTTGACCCAAGGAACTAATCAAGTCGGCACCAGCCATCAAGAAGCAGCACCAGCTGGTAATGGTGACGTCCAGGCACTTCAAGGTTCATCTAAACAAACTCCAGGTATTACTACAAATCAGATACAGTACAATCTTGGACCGTCAATACAGCATGTGCAATAGCCAGCGGAGCAGAGTCAGAACCAGATGATCAATTTTAGCACATCAGGCCACATACCGTCGTCGGCTCAAAAAATAACACCATCAATTCAAAGGATCCGTAGAGATATAGATCCTTATGTCTACAATCAGAGACTTCAAGCAGCAAGCCAGTAGAAGAACCAGCAGATTGAGATTCCACAAGGGTATGACTATGGCACAGATTATAACACTCTCCACATGATGCCAAATCGAGGATATTAGGGCACG
Source organism: Miscanthus lutarioriparius (assembly GCA_904845875.1). Classification (NCBI taxonomy): domain Eukaryota; kingdom Viridiplantae; phylum Streptophyta; class Magnoliopsida; order Poales; family Poaceae; genus Miscanthus; species Miscanthus lutarioriparius. The sequence goes on along the minus strand of CAJGYO010000004.1, from coordinate 69,539,283 downwards.
CGGGATTTCAATCCACAGATAGGTCAGCAAGTACCGAGAAATCCAAATCTACAAGCTGACGAGTTGCTGTTGAAGGTGACCAAGATGATGCAGAATCAGTTCGGCCTGAAGCCAAAAGAGCTAACCTTTTCGTACAAACGCCCATATCTAGAGTGGTATAATTTGGTCTCTCTTCCTACAAATTACAGGCTCCCAGAGTTTGCCAAGTTCATTGGTCAAGACAGTACAAGCACGATAGAGCATGTCAGTCGGTATCTTACACAATTGGGTGAAGAATCAGTTAAGGATGCCCATCGAGTTCGTTTCTTTTCCTTATCCCTGTTAGGGCCAGCCTTCACATGGTTTTTGTCACTACTAGTCAACTCCATTGCCAATTGGGCTGACCTAGAGAAGAAGTTTCATACATATTTCTACACTGGGACTGGGGAAAAGAAGATAACCGATTTGACAGCCATGAGACAGAGGACTAATAAATTGGGCACTGAGTTTCTTCAGAGATTCCAAGAGACTAAAAACTTGTGCTTCTCATTGAGCTTGGCAGATGATCAGCTAGCTGCTTTAGCTGTCTAGGGAATGCTGCCAATGTGGAAAGAAAAGCTTCTAGGACAAGAATTTGACAACTTGGGTCAGTTGGCTCAACGAGTAGCAGCGCTCAATAGCCAATTCTAGAGCATGCGCAGAGATACCCGATTCTAGAAGAGTACCAGCATAGCCGAAGCTTATGATCCATATTTAGTCGATGATGGCTATGAGGATGAAGAAGAAGAGGTTTTTGTAGCTGAATGGAATTGGGGCAAGAAGACAGTGATGGTGCCAAATCCTTGGGGAAGAGGAGTCGAGAAGAGCTATGACTTTGATGTCACAAAATCGGACAAGCTCTTTGACTTCTTACTTGAGAAGGGTCAGATCAAATTGCCGGACAATCATGTAATGTTGCCCCCTGAACAATTAAAGAATAAGAAGTTCTGCAAGTTTCATAATGCTACTTCTCATTCCACCAATGAATGTAGAATTTTCTGGCGGCACATACATAGAGCTATTCAGCAAGGGAGGCTCAAGTTTGATACACCTCGGAAGATGAAAGTTGATGATAATCCTTTCCTAGGAGATTAAAATATGGTTGATGTCGGGCTATTCGAAGGAAAAACTAAGGTTCTAACATCGGCCAAATCAAGAGAAGAGGGGACAGTTGATCCCAAGATATCGGCCGATGAATACAGAGAGATTAGAAAACGTCGTGATCAGCAAAAGAGCCGATATGAATAGGGGGAAGCGTCAAAGGATGGGGCGACAAAGCCACGAGTTACATCTCGAATCTTGTTGAATAAGTGGCAGTGGCAGAAGAAAAAGGATTATCAGCGATGGTTAGAGGATCAAAAATACCATCGTCAACTGGAAGAAGAAAGGTATGAAAGGAAACAAGCTGAATCGCACTGGAATTGTCCTTTCTTCAGATACTGCTGGAACAAAGGTTTGAAATTGCCTACCAGACATAACTGTCTAGAATACAGCAATCAATATTGGGAGTTTAGGCAATCTCAAATCAACCGCCGGTCTATCCATACCCAAGATGCATATCATCATAATAACATGGATCGGTGCTTAAAAAATAAAAGTGTTCATGATCGATTGGGAAAAAGAGTTGTTGGCCAAGACTGGGCTGATCATGAAGAAGGAAGCAACCAAAGGGAGCATGTCTGGTAGGAAGGCCAATGGTGCCCCGGAGGATTGACAAGAAGCCAGAAGAGAAGGGTGCAGCGCCTAAGGGATAAAGAGTTAGAACAGGCTCAGGCATCCAGTAAAACTCAGGTATGGCATGCCAAGCAAATAGCCGATAGAAAGCAACCATCGACTAATATTCAAATGGCCTTTTTGTTGCCATCAGAATTCAGAATCGATGGCGAAAGCCAACAGCCGATCCAAGCAGTTGACTTTGAAAATTTGTTTTAATGGATAATCCAATAGATGGTACAGATGGTAAACTGGGACATGGCTTCACATCGGCTGATGAATTGGAAGAAGTGGATATTGGTTCTGGAGACAGGCCTAGGCCGACATATGTAAGTGCTAAATTGGATCCAGATTATAAGCGAGAATTAATTGATTTATTAAAAGAATTTAAAGACTGCTTTGCTTGGGAATGCTATGAGATGCCAGGTTTAGACCGGTCAATTGTTGAACATCGGTTGCCAATCAAACCTAGATATCGGCCCTTTAAGCAAGCTCCAAGGAGATTCAATCCGAATGTGCTTGATGATATTAAAAAGGAGACTGAAAGGCTACTAGAGGCAAAGTTTATCCGACCATACCGATATGCAGAATGGATATCGAATGTTGTCCATGTATACAAGAAGAATGGAAAACTAAGGGTTTGCATTGATTTCAGGGATCTAAATAAAGCCACACCCATGGATGGTTATCCGATGTCGATAGCTGATATGTTAGTAGATGCAGCAGCCGGGCACAAGGTTATTAGCTTCATGGACGGCAACGCAGGGTATGACCAAATTTTCATGGCTAAGGAGGACATAGCGAAGACTGCTTTCAGGTGCCCCGATGCAATCGGCTTGTTCGAGTGGGTTGTGATGACCTTCGGTCTAAAGAATGCTAGTGCCACCTATCAAAGGGCAATGAATATATCTTTCATAAGTTGATCGGCAGGATTGTTGAAATCTACATTGATGATGTGATGATAAAATCAAAAGGATACGAAGAGCATCTAGCTGATTTGCGGGAGACTCTAGAATGCACGAGAAAACATGGTCTGAAGATGAATCCTAATAAGTGTGCTTTTGGAGTATCAGCTATACAATTCTTGGGTTTTATGGTCCACGAGAGAGGAATCGAAGTTGGTCAGAAGAGCATGAAAGCAATTGACGACGCAGTGCCCCTGATTACTAAGATAGAGTTGTAATCTTTGCTTGGCAAAATTAATTTCATCAGAAGGTTTATTTTGAATTTGTTGGAAAGGGATCTGCCATTTTCTCCCTTGTTGAAATTAAAGAATGATCAAGAATTTAGATGGGGTGACGTACAACAAAAGGCGTTTGAGGAGATAAAAGAATATATGAAGCATCCACCCGTGCTGGTCCCTCCTCAGCAAGGTAAGCCTTTTAGGTTGTACATATCAGCCGATGACAAAACAATTGGATCGGCCCTGATACAAGAATTCGAAGGAAAAGAGCGAGTGGTTTTCTATCTAAGTAGGAGGCTTTTAGATCCAGAAACAAGATATTCTCCCACCGAAAAGTTATGCTTGTGCTTATACTTCTCTTGCACCAAGTTGCGGTATTCCTTATTATCGGCCAAGTGCACGGTTGTTTCCAAGGCTGATGTGATCAAGCACATGTTGTTGATGCCAATACTAAATGGGAGACTAGGAAATTGGATTCTCACGTTGTCAGAGTTTGACTTGAGGTATGAATCGGCTAAAGTAGTTAAAGGGCAAGTAATAGCTGATTTCGTCACCCAGCATCATAAGCCAAGCATGAATCAAGTAGAGCCGGTGCCCTGGACGTTATTCTTCGATGGGTCATCATGTAAGCAGGGTGGTGGCATTGGTATTGTTATTATTTCGCCTTGGGGGCAAATTTTGAGTTTGCTTTTCCAACCGAACCAGTGGTTACCAACAATCAAGCAGAATATGAGGATATTCTAAAAGTGATTCAACTTCTTCATGAGGTAAAGGCCGAAGCGATTGAAATATTTGGGGACTCATAGTTAATTATTAATCAGTTGATTGGCCTATATGAGTGCAAAGAGGATACTCTAAGGAGATATTATGATGAGTGCCAAAGGTTGCTCAGGGAATTTCCTCATGTCTCATTTCAACACATTCCGAGGGCGCAGAATTAGGAAGCTAACTATTTGGCTCAAAGTGCATCAGGTTATTGAGTGATTCAAGAAGTCCTGAGTAATGAAGCCTCGGATAATGATTGGAGAATTGAGATAGTCGACTACCTTTGAAATCCATCACAAAGTTACCAGAAAGCTAAGGTATAAATCGACTAAGTATGTTTTACTGGATGATCAGTTGTATTACAAAACAATCGATTGGGCATTACTCAAATGCCTAAATCAAGAAGAAGCCAAGGTTTTGATGGACGAAGTGCATGAAGGGATATGTGGGGCTCATCAATCGGCTTATAAGATGAAATGGATTATTCGCAGAACTGGAAATTTCTGGCCAACAATATTAGAAGACTGTTTTGAATACTACAAAGGATGCCAAGACTGTCAATATTTTGGTAATATCCAGAAATCGCCTGCATCGGCCATGAACCCAATAATCAAGCCATGGCCATTTCAGGGCTGGGGAATTGATTTGATTGGCCAGATCTTTCCACCCTCAAGCAAAGGGCATAAGTTCATATTGGTAGCAATAGACTACTTCACCAAGTGGGTTGAGGCAGTTCCCCTGAAAACGGTAACTTCAAAAAATATGGTTGATTTTGTCAAGGAGCATATCGTGTATCGTTTTGGGATTCCTCAAATCATCACTACCGATCAAGGGACCATGTTCACATCAGAGGAATTCGGAGATTTTGCTGCCAGTATGGGGATCAAGATGCTAAATTCATCTCCTTACTATGCTCAGGCTAATGGCCAGGCAAAGGCGTCCAATCAAATTATGATTAAGCTGATCAAGAAGAAAATTGAGGAACAGCCAAGGAAGTGGCATTCAACGCTTAATGAGGCATTATGGGCATACAGGATGGCCTGTCATGGATCAATTAAAACATCACCTTATGAACTTGTGTATGGCCATAACGTACTTCTTCCTTGGGAAGTTCAGACTGGATCGAAGCGTGTTATGTTACAGAACGATTTGACAGCCGAAGTCTACAAAAATCTTATGATGGATGGCTTAGAAGACTTAAGTTGCCTTTGGTTGCGCGCTCTCGAAAATATTGAAGCCAATAAACTAAGAGTCGCAAAATATTACAATAAAAAGGTCAAGAATAAGTAATTTTTTGAAGGAGATTTGGTCTAGAAAGTGAAATTGCCGATCAGGTCAAAGGATAGCAAGTTCGGCAAATGGTCACCCAATTGGGAAGGGCCTTATCGGATCAAACGTTGTGCTCCTGGTAATACGTATATTTTGGAGACACTAGGAGGAGAAGAAGAGTTCAGCCAAGCAATCAATGGGAAATATCTAAAGAAATATTATCCCAGCGTTTGGATTAACAGTTAAATAGCCGATTTGTTCGATTGACAACTCTAATAGCTGATGTCAGAAAGGTATCACCTTTAGCGCAAAAATGAACCCAAAAGGACAAAAGCCGGTACAATGTGTATCACCTATAGGGGGAAAGCAAACATGGATGAAATAATATGCATAACATGAAGTGTGAAACAAAGAAAAATCATTCAGGGCGAGGGAACTGTTTGCTAAAAAACCACTCACTACATCATCGGCCGAAGTATTGAAAGCTACAGAGTTGGCGGCGCTAAAGAATTCCTCAATCAAACGCTCATAATCCTCGGAGGGCACTGCATCCGGGAAACCATGAGGAAGAAGCAGAAGATTGTGGCCAGAGCGGGCTTGTGCAGTGGCCAACGTTGTGGCAGCACCATGGCGAACACCATGGAGAGCAACCTCCTTGACGCGGTTTCGAATGTCATGCAAATGGGCTGCCGAAACAGCGCCCCTAGCATTGACAAATCCTGCCGCGTGATCTGCGGCTGATCGAAGGCTTTCCAACTGAGCAGTTAGATCTAAAAATTCAAAGGAAGGGATGATCAGAAAATCTCGAAAGCAAAGTTAAGAAAAGCTAAGGAAATTGTGGTAGCCGTCTCACCTGTGATTCTGGCTTCAGCCCTGGCCAACCGTTCCCTCAGGTCGGCCTCGGAGGATGATCGGATTTGAATCATGGCCAGAGCCGATTCCACGAGGGAAAGGCAGTTGGATAGACTCTGATCAGTCCGATCGATGGAAGCGATTAGATCGACATTATCGATCTACCTCCTCGGATAACTAGGGAGCTGGCGATGAATCAGTGTTGAGGATGATCCCAAAGGCTGAGCCAGGTTGACCCTGTGCTCCGAAACGATGGGGACATCCCGAGTGGCACCTTCCCGGCGATGAAGGCACTGGCGTGATGATGCAGGCCCATTAAGAGCCTCCTCAGCAGGCCTCTTGCTGTTCTCCATGATCTCAAACCTACAAAAGAGCAGGAACTATACTAAGGACGCAGAAGGTTTGAGATGATATGGGTAGCTTTCTGAGCCCTAGCTGTGGTCCGTATATATAGCCTAGAGAGGCGAGGAGATGGATTTCGCCGGGGGTGTGAAAACTGAAAACAGATACGGAAATGGATCGGCACTCCGGGATTTCAGGGGACAGATAACGAAGAGATAACAGATTCGGACTTATTGCTTCCCCAGATTATGAAATGTCATAGGATGGGTACAAAGAATTTACATTGACCAGAAATTAACCCCCCCCCAAGACTTCTTTGGATTGAAGGGAGTTTGGGTCCCCATGAGGCCGAAAGTTATCATGAATTGAGTCACATCGGCCAGTTAGCAAACTTATATCAGAGGAAAGGGAAAGGCCACCCGCTTAACAGACGCCTAACCAGTTTCTCGGTAACTGGGAACTGCGGGAAAGAAGCATGTGGCTCTCCCAGTGGGCGTTTGATGAAGCAAACGAGGGGAAGGTGTCCACACATTTTAGCCCTTGCAAACACTAGAACAGCTTTGTGAGCATGGAGAGAAGACTTAGGTGGTATCACAAGACTTCTTCTAGCCGCAATAGCTGATTCTCTTGCTTGACAAGGTGCTAGAATGAGCGACACGATCACCCTATGCACAAGAATTCATCTAACCACTCAAGATCTTCATAACAAAGGGATGAACCATGGAGGGTCCGGTGAAGTCAGAGCTCGAGAGGGTAGGAAGAAGAGAAACATAGTTGAATAGTTGAGTTGCTCTCAACGGGGTCGGATAGGCATTTTATAGCCGGCCTGGAAGGATGAATCCAAGTGCTCGTGAAGCAATGATGCTCTCGTAAAAGTTGTGAAGCATGGGCTCATGAGCTGACATAGGCGACAGCAAACAGTAAACCCCAAATCAAAATTCTCTACTCATGACTGCAAACCCATCAAAGATGAAGACGTGATAATTTTGGAATAAAATCACTTTTATCCTAAAATTGGGGGGCATGTGTTTACACCAGAATTTGGAAAGAGGATTTTAGAGGCTCAAGAGCTCCCATAATCATGTCAGCAAGGGATCCAATGCGTATAGATTGAAACCAGCTGGTTCGGATGCAGCACTAGAATCGGCTTTCTTCATATAGCACCAGCAGGTAACGATAGAGGCTATGATCGGCGCTGGGGCAAGACATGTTGGACTCTACAAAAAGGGAAAGATTAGAGTCCAAGTTATCTTAAATTATGAATGTTTTCATTTCGTACGAAAGATTATAACAAATCGTGCTCGAGTAGGATTCATATCTAGACTCCGAGTATAAATATCAAACCCCGGCTATTGTAAAAATCATCAATCAATCAAATACAAGTCAATTTACTTTTTTTGGCTCCAGCCACCCCTTAGGAGTAGGAGTAGAGTAGATCTCGGCGAGTTCTTCAGTGAGTACGGCTGCATCGATCTGGTCTACTTTCACTGCTTGTCTGTAAGTACCATCATGGTTTATACCTCTGTTCGTATGGCTGCATCAATCCGGTCGACCCCCACTACAACTCTGGTATAGGCTAGTTATTGACTCTTGTCTAATTCAAGTATAGCCTGTGTGATTCTGCCTCACACCCCACTACTTGAATTAGATCAAGGTCAAGTTATCGGCTCTACCATAGAATGGCAGTCTTTGGTAGATTCATTAAGTTATTGATATTGCTTATTGCTTTCATTGTTTATCTAATTACAGCAATATCCCTCTGCCCGATTGAGATTGATCTGGATCGGCCTTATATCCTATTTAACCCATCGTTTGCTAATCTAAAACTGATCTAATCTACACCTTGAACGATGAGTTATGTTTTATCGGTTGTTTTATATCAATCTCAATCGTGCATAGCGTGCGGTTAAGGCATGTTCGATCTTGAGTAGATCTATTAGTTAGCGAGAACCGTTTCATGGCCCATTATCAGAGCCTGTGGGATTCTACCTCTCACCCCACTGTTAGCACCGTGGAGTGGGGATCGTTAGTTGGTAGATCAGTTCCTGAGAAGGTATGACCTTAACTGTGCGCTATGCCTGAATCGGCTGTTTAGCCGATATCGAGTGCTTTCACGAACAGTTCACATTATGAGATCATTGAAGTAGAGATAGGTTGAAAGATATGTTAGCCCCATGATCTTGTTATTGTATTACGGCCTGCATGATTCTACCTCATGCCCCACTGATATTAGTAATAAGTTAGGGTCATCGAGTCTATTGTTGTTTCTACGGCCTGCATGATTCTGCCTCATGCCCCACTGGTTATGGCGATAGATAAGATCTAACATGTTCATTAGATTTATCTTTATTAAATGGTTAAGTGATGTTGAACTGTTTCTTTATATAAAAAGGGGTTCGGTTACTTGTAATCATTGGCTCAGTTTAAACCGATCATCATTGATATCTTATTGCCATTGATTAATTTTTGCTCGAATTATATTTATCCTGGATGATAGCTGATTCTTCTTACACAACCTCATGAGCTTTAACCGATTTATTCTTATGAATATGCTGGAATCGACTATTTAGTCAATCTCCTCTCATATCGGCTCTCAGAGCCACACATTCAGGACTATCTGACAACACCGGCACGTTTCGCCCTTAATTACTGATAAGCTTTCTCTCCTTGTCAATTGCAGGGTCAAATTGACTGGCACGTCTCGGGAGGATTGCGCAGGATCGACCACCCTTGCGCTAAAGCTAGGCGGATCTGCTCCATCGAGCGGACCCTTCCGGCTTGCTGCGTGTGTCCTCGGTACGGGACGAAATTATGTGCCGACACACGTTTCTGGCACGCTCGGTGGGACACCACAATCGTCATGGCGGTTCACAACAACGACAGCATCCTTATGGTACATGATGAAGACCTACCTAATGAAGATAAGGATACCATCAACAAAGCTACAGAACAATTTCAGAAGAAGTGTTTGTTGTCCTACACCAAAACACGTGATGACACCATTATTCAGAAATTTCCACTACCAAGTGTTCTACTACACGGGCAGACAGATACAGTCGAAGCTGAAGAAAGGCATTTCTTTATGGAAGCCATAGACAAATCTATTCGGGATGCTCTATCAAGCCGCAACGAAGCTTTCGTTGACGCATTTCACAACGCCATGAAAGAGGCGATTCATGGAATTCCAGTTAGTCAGGTTGGATCGACTTGTTACAACATTCCAGATCCGTTGACCCAAGGGACTAATCAAGTTGGCACCAGCCATCAAGAAGCAGCACCAGCTAGTAATGGTGACGTCTAGGCACTTCAAGGTTCATCTGAACAAACTCCAGGTACTACTACGAATCAGATACAGTACAATCCTGGACCGTCAATACAGCATGTGCAACAGCCGGTGGGGCAGAGTTAGAACCAGATGATCAATTTTGGCACATCAGGCCACATACCGTCGTCGGCTCAAAAAATAACACCATCGATTCAAAGGATCCGTAGAGATATAGATCCTTATGTCTACAATCAGAGACTTCAAGCAGCAAGCCAGCAGAAGAACCAGCAGATTGAGATTCCACAAGGGTATCACTATGGCATAGATTATAACACTCCTACTCCTAAGGGTTGGTGTGAAACCAAAAAAAGTAATTGTATTGATTGGTTGTTCGTCTTCACAATAACCGGGGTCCAATATTTATACCCGGAACCTAAACATAAATCCTACTCAAATACGACTCATTACAATTCTTAGAACAAAAGAAACATTTCTAACTTAAAAATAACTTGGACTCTAATCTTTTTCTTTTTATAGAGTCCGACATATTTTCCCCAACGCCATCCGTACGTAGTCCATTGACGTCGTCTGCTGACGTCATCTATAAAATAGCCGATTTCGACACTGCATCAAAACCAGCCGATATCGATTCACATCTAATCGATTCCTTGATGATACAATCTTAGAAGCTTCGAGTTCCTGCTTTCTTCTTTCCTGATTTTGGGATAAAAATGGTTTTATTCCAAAATTTCTATTTACCTGCTCACCATGTCGCAACCGTTTATTCCAAAATATATGCGCAACTCCTGATTTCTCGGTCCGAATTTTATATAATACCCCCAACAGTATCATTTTCTACTCTTTTAGCCTATTCGCTTTCCCCTTCTCTCTCAATCAAGCCTCAACAACTAAAGCCGCAATCGCCAAGGCCTTAACCCTAGCAAATCCTCTACTCTATCAAGCTGTTATTCAAGTAATCTTCCTTAGATTTAGTTCCATCTTGGCTGCAATGGCGACCAGCGACCACATCCCTGAGGTATGCTTCCAAGTTCCCATCTTCCAAATATTAGTCGTTATCTTGTATTTCCTTTCTTCTCAAATTTATTCTATCTGGTTCCTAGGAAATAAGGAATGAAATCTTGATTCTCGTCGGTTGTTGTTCCCAATGTTTATTATCTTAGGCCTATGGGTGACCCTGATCTATCTAACTTTATTAGACAAGAAACCAACCAAATCCCCTTTAAACAATCTGTAGTAGATTTGTCCTCCTGGAACACCAAAACTCCCTTTAGAAACTAGCCCAAAATGCCTAAGGGATGGAGAGATTGGTTTTGTAGAGTATCGGGGGAAAAAGCTGGAGATTGGGAGATTTATGACTTGAATCAATGCTTGACACTCTCACTATCTGGAATGGAGAGGAATGATTCACTTCTGATTTCTGCATCTTACTTCTGGTCCAACACCTTAAATACTTTTGTTTTTGGTCATGGCCCAATGACCATCACTTTAGCCGATGTTCATTTGTTGACCGACCTTAGAATAACAGGATCAATGCAACCTTATGACTTCTTAAGTGCTAGATCCAAGAAATTAGCAAAAATATCAGACTGCACAGGATGGGAAAGCTACATTCTAAACCATATTGGAGACGGATCAACTATGGCCGAAAAGGAACATGTAGCTTTCTTGAACATGTGGCTGGAAAGATTCATCTTTTGTGGGTCATCTTGTGGTCCAACTTTCAATCATAAATACCTAGCAGAGCATCTAGCAGCTGGCAATGAAATCCCTCTTGGGAAATACCTGCTAGGATCTGCTTATCATCTAATGCACTAGGTAGCTATCCAATTGCTGAAGAATGAACCAGTGCATACCATTAGTGGCCCTTTGAAAGGACCTAGGATGCCGCCTAGAGGGGGGGTGAATAGGCGTTTCTGAAAAATAACACCTTTAAATGCGGAAACAATTAGAAAGGGGAGTTTCCAAAGATGGAAACTCCAAATTAAGAGTACTACCACCCCTCACAAGTTAGCCACAAAGTAAACAAGGTATAAAGAATATATCTAGAAGCTACAACCCTGCAACACCAAGTTAGAACAGAAAATAAATATTTTCAGTGCAGGCAGGAAATACCGGACGTGTCTGGTATGAATACCGGACGTGTCCGGTATACACGATTTCTACAAATCGGCCCCGAACTTGCTCCTTTCGATTTCTATCTTCAAACCAAACTGCAGGCACCTAATGGAGATGACAATATACACAGAGAACCTGCAGAACAGCTAGAGCAACACAAATATCAAATGAAATGCGAATTTAGACACGATATTTGTTTTACCGAAGTTTGGACTCGTTCGAGTCCTACTCTCCGTTGAGGGGGCTGCGGGCGACCCAGCGAAGGTCAGCCCTAGAGGGTACCACGAAGGTCACTCTAGCTGGAGTCTTTTCCAACTCCTTTTCCTCCTTCCACTAATTTGATTCCGAGACGGCGGAATCGACCGTTACAAACTTTCCGAAGCAACCACAATCTCTCGGTTGCTCTCCGGCGACGCCTAACCGTCTAGGACCGAAGAGTCCAAGAGTAACAAATGCGAATCACGAGATTGACAATATGCACAAGTGCTCAAGTGGTGGCTTGCTCTCTTTTTAAAATTCTCTCTCAACCCACAAATTGATTTTGCAATTTGGATCACACACTCACTAAGAGAGGGTTTAGGAGAGTTGGCAAGGCTCAAAAACGTGTGTCTATCTCAGCAGAATCAGCAGCCTCCAAAGGTGGAGGCTTGGGGGTATTTATAGCCCCCTTGAAAAACTAGCCGTTGCAATACCGGACACGTCCGGTATGACTCAGACTGCGCCAACGGTAACTAAGTTGCAGTGATGTTGTGAGGCGTCGGAACTCCCGAAGTATGCCGGGACTTCCGACCGTCGGAACTCTCGACTCAAGTCGGAACCCCCGACCCTCAGCAATTTTGAAAAACATGTAACTGAGTTAAAGTTAGTGAGGTGTCGGAACTCCCGACGCATGTCGGAACTCCCGACCCTCACGGCTTTTGAAAACTAGCCGTTGGCTTCTGGTCATCAATACGGACACGTCGGTGTGAATACGGACACGTCCCGGTATGACCAGAACGATGAAACCTCTAAGTCTGTTGAAGTGCGAGGCGCCGGAACTCCCGACCCATGCCGGGACTCCGGCGGTCGGAACTCCCGACCTACGTCGGAACTCCCGACGAAGCAACCCGAGAACAACAATTTTACAGCTGTTGGACAAATACCGGACACGTCCGGTATGAATACCGGACACGTCTGGTATTGCCAGACCAGCAAGAAATCAGTTAGCACATTTGTCGCTCAAATAATCAAACCTCACATGGGTTGGCTTGAGCACTTATGAAACATTATCTATCAACATGATGCATCCCTCTTAATAGTACGACATACCTATTAAACTCAAGATCAAAGGAAAAATGAATTTATACCACTTGAGTTGATTTCTTTTGAATTGATGCCGTCCTTCCAATCTTCATCAAGTAAGGGTGCTAACAAGTTGATGTTGATCTTTTCATTTGAGCATAGCCATCTTGAGCATGTGACTTGATTCCATTCATCAAATTTGAATAACCCCAAATGTATCAAGTCACTTCCATCAAATACTTCATTATAGATTTGATTCTTCACATCAATATGACCATCTTAGCTTGATTAGTACCTCAACTAAATGCAAGTACTTTCTTCTTCACCCTAGCTAGGTTCTTCTTGACGCCAAGCCGTCCGCTTGCCCTTCACCCTTGCTTAGTACCTCGAAGCCTTTCCTTGCTATCTTCACCATCTCAAGCCATCAAGTCACATCTTGTGTTGAATCATCCATTCATATGTATTGTTATCTTTTTCATTTTAATTTAGCAAGCTTCAAATATGAGACCATTCCATATGCAATCCCTCATGTCTCATTAACTAATAATCATGAGCTTGCTTTCACATAGTACATGGAAATCCCACAAAAAATAAGCCTTCACATGAATTCCATTTGCATTGTTGTCTTGTGCTTGAACTAGATTGTTTATACAACAACACATCATTTTGGCTTTCATTAAGTACACGTGAGATAACCTATTACTGTTCACACTTAGCAAGCAGGTTAGTCCTTTAATCACGTTGTCATTCAATCAACCAAAACCCACTAAAGGGCTAGATGCACTTTCAATCTCCCCTTTTGGTGATTGATGACAACTTGATTAAAGCTTACAAAAATGATATAAACATTTAAACTTTTGGGTTCAATGATTTATGAGAGGCTCCCCCTAATATGTGCTTATGATTAGAATTCACAAAATGACCTCAAATGTCAATTGCACATACTAAAACAAATAGGAGACTCCCCTAAATCATTGCATCCGTAGGGGTGCATGTGTGTGTGACAAAGAGAAACCGTGATGCATATGACAAGATATATCATACAAGAATAAATATAAAGGCATCACATCAAATATTTTCATTCTAGCATGCATAGTCCTTATGAAAATAAATATGACACATGTAATTCATACATAGCACTCATTACAAATTTTCTCAAGTCCAGAAACCAGCGATATATAGATAAAGATCATGTCTCAAGAGATACATAGATAAAGCATAAGTCTCATCTCTCACAAGATATAATCTCAATGAAGCTCAAAAACAAACTACTGACCTGTAGTACATGTCTTGAGTACAAAGATAAGCAAATGAAATTATCCTGAAGCTTTAATCAGTCTCTCTCCCCTTTGTCATCAATCACCACAAAGGTCCAACAATGACATACTAAGGACAAAGGGGCTACAAAGTGTCACTAATCTCTGGCATCACTCATCATCATCATCATCTCTCCCATCATCTTAGCTATCGAGGCGGGTAACACCAATGGGGACGAGAACCACCGGCACCAGATGGGTCGTAGCCACAGAGCAGTAGTAGTAGCCGCCACCACCTATCAAGTCACTCCACCAATCAGTAGCATAGTCGTCGGCGGTCTTTGGGGCGTGGTGAGAGTGAGTAGGCACACGAGCTTTGAAGTGGTAGAGTGTCGGGGTGTTCAGTGCTCTTCTGCTGCTTCTTTGTCATTTGTATGAACTCAACATACTCTCTATCATATCTAGCTTCTTGCTTTGCTCCTCGGTCTCGGGCTCACTAGCTGCCTCATCGATAGAGGAGATCTAGGAGGATCAAGCTCAAGATTAGAAACAATTTGCTTCAAAGTCCGAGTGTCCTTCCTCCTAGCCTCCCTCTCCTTCTGTTGCCTAGTCACGGATGTCACGGCACATCCCAAATATGGAATTGAAAAGCCTGCGGATAGGCGGGGAGGACTGCCACGGCGTGAAGTAGAATGTGAAGGAGCACGTGGTGAAGGTGAAGCTCCTCTTTGGTGCACCACTTGAGGTGCATCTACCTCACAGTCTTCTTTGTTGCTCCTCCTGGTCTGCTTTGGAGGTAACCTGTCTCGAGCAGATCTGCAATAATCTTGAGGGCCTTGTGAATCTTATCATACTCAAAAGTGTGCCCAGATCACTGCTCAATCATATGCATGATATAAGGAGCAAAACCACAGCCCTTGAGGGGCCTCTCTCCAACACTCTGATCTCGGACCAAATAAAATCAAACACGGCTGAAGGGCCGAGGCATCGGGTGCCATCTGTGGAGTAGGTTCCTAGAATAATCTGCAATGTTGCCCTTGTCTCCACCCTTGCAGTCAACAGTCTTTTCTGAACATCCTGTCCCGGTATCATGTAGGTAGGGTGAAGACCTAGAACCTTCCCATGCTCCTCTCTCACCACCGAGGAGGATACATATATGCAAGGCTGCTCGAGGGGGTAACACCGCTCGGTGTGGATCTGCCCCCTCTGGAGATCATCTCTCGAGAAGCCAAGGTGGGCGGCAAAAACATCATAGTCAACTTTGCGCACTTTGGGCCTCAAGCATCCGGTGCATCCGCCGCTCATCCTCCTCAACAAGCGAGTAGCATAGAGGCGAGCTACTACCTCGTGTTCCAGTCATCTTTGGAACTCCATGATCTCATAAGCCCAGTCTTGTTGGCAAATAGCAATGGCATGATCAAGCTGAAGCCTTACGCAACTCTGTAATGTCTTGCCGGTCAATCCACTTTGAGACACGGCAATCACAGGGTTCCTTGTGAGAATCTTTGGAGTAGAAATCGGTGAAAGGTCATGTCGGAAGTGGTGATCGTCTTGAACCTTAGGTAAGCCCCTCGGATCAACCCTTCGCTCATCTCTAGCTCTCCTGGTCATACCCTTTCCTCTGTAATCAACTCGGGAACATAGGAGGGTACATTGGGCGAGGCGTGTCTCAAGGAGACCATAGTGCATCCCCGACTAGGGTGGTGCTTTGAGCCCCTGGAGGAACTGGCTCCTCCTCCTCCTCCTCATCTGAGCTGTCACCGTCGATCCTCTGTCGATTGCTCTTCCTCTTTCTTTCATCTCTAGACTCCACTCTGAACTCATCAGTGTCTGTGTGAGAAGAAGAGTTCCCGGACCCCTCTGCATACTGAGCTGCTGCACTAGAGGCAGCCCTGGTGGTCCTCCTGCTGGTCGGCTGAAATCCAGGATGCATATCCTGTCTCGCCTTCTTGTACTTCTCAAGTCTTTGGATCATGCCTGTGCTTGGACCTCGGCTCTGTCGTCCACTCATGGCTCTTTGTCACGGAGAGAGGAGAGAAGAGAGAGCGATGTGAAATCAAATCCACGGGCCTTCAATCCTTGATCCAAGCCTTCTCCAATGCAATCTCCCTCTCTCTCTTTTCCTTGGTGAAATCCTTGGTCGCGCCCTAGGTGGGAAGAAGGGCATCGGGTGGTTGATTTGGAGGAGGCAAGTCTGTTTGGGCGAAGGGTATGCTCTGTTTTTATAGTCCCGCTCATACTGGGACACGTCCGGTAGAATACGGACACGTCCGGTATATCTGTGGCTAGCCCAAATAATTCAAGATGTGTTCTCACTCTTCCAATCCCTTTCTCTGTTGTTGCTCGGTCCAAAAGGTGTATGATCTTGATCCAAACCGAGTACTATTACTTTTCTTATCTAATGCCATCAATTTATTTTCTCTTTTCCAAATAAATGGCATAATCAAGAATTTGCTTGCTTGAGAGAGATAAAGTGAGACAAAGTAGATTGTGGACTTAAGAAAAACCATGTCATGTGTGATTAGCCGATCAAACAATCAAGGAGAGCCATAATCACCACATGATGAGGCTAAATCGCAAAGACCAAGATTCAAATAGTTTTTCAAGTTCACACCACCTACACATGCTAGTTATGGGTTTTTGAAAAACATCTCTCCTATGTCACACAAATGCACATTCTAACATGTAAAGGGCCTTAGATGCACTTACAATACATGTATGTAAAACATACCTTTGCCTTGAGCCCACAAGAATACCACTAAGAAGATACATGGCATGATAATCTTTATGTTGACCTTGATTGCCAAGTAATCATGCTTGATGCAAATTCAATTTTTCATTCAGAGGACTACAAAGAGTGCTAGATAAATTTGTTAGTCCACAATGGTGCAAAATAGAAATTTAGCTCCCCTAAATAAGTGCTTCAAGTATTTTGAATGACTTTCAACAAGCACTTTTATTACGATAAGAAATTGAGAGCCAATTTTCATTTTGACCATAAACCAAATAAGATTGCCATATTTAAAAGTGAGTTTAAGAGATGCTCACAATCCACTTAGATTTGATAAAACACAAGCTTACGAGTATGTTAGGGATATATGAAAAATGTATGGATCGAATACTCGGTTGCAACTTTGACAATTAGTGTTACGGTCCATGCAATCCGGACATGTCGGTAGTATACGGACACGTCCAGGAATACACAGACGGAAACACTTGACTTTTCATCCACAGCCATACCGGACATGTCCGATAGTTGCAAGACAGAACCAATTAATTTGCTGCTTGTGATTCTTCGTTTTAAATGTAATATTTATTTATTCTATACTTGCATCTCAACAAATAAATTACTCTACTAGAGAGCTAATAAAAGGCATCGTAAGGCAAATATGATAAACATCAAGTAAAACTTATTAACCACTTTCAATATTTCACAAATATGTCTATTTGTGACCTTTTGTACCTAAACCGAACAAAGTGGCTATGATATAAAGTTTAGGTACTTGTTACCAATGATGAGGATGAAATAGATGATATATTTATTGAATTATCTTGAATTGAGGACATATTAGGGATTATGATAAGAATTGGTTGATAGATTGAGTGAATATTATCAAGTTGCTTGCTCAACCACCCGAAGCTTTCATCTCACCACCAAGTACCTATATTATCAACCTAAGCACATTTTGGTACCCAACTCTTGTTGGGTCCTTTTGGGTTAGTCAACAAGTGTTTAGGCACCCAAATGGCCTTAGTACTAGTTTGTGGTGAACACATCACCTTGCTAGTGCTAATTCCATTTGTGGTCTTCCTAAGCATATTATCATAAATAATTGTGTTCGGCTTAGGGATGTTACCATTTGGGCAATCATAGCTTAGATGCCCCTTTCTTCCACAAGCATAGCATATGCGACCTTTGTTTGCCCTATGCTTGTTTTTTTGCTTGTATGGACATCCATCAACCTTGTGGCCCATCTCATTGCACCCATAGCATCTTCTAGTTGCAACTTGGGCTTGCTTTCTTGCTTCTTTGTTCATTGGGTATTTCTTGGTAGGATGCCCCAATTTCTTGCTCATGAGACAAGCACATTGTCCATGACTCTTCACTTGCTTGGCCTCCTTGGTAGAAGCCTTTTGATTTGGCGGCTTCAACCTTGTCGTCATTAACTCTTGTGTGGACACATAGCCCACTCATGTCCATACAATCCACAACCATAGCACATCCTTTTCCATGTTTCTTGCTCTTGGTTGTGTTGGCCTTGCTTGAGATGTGATTCTTTTGTTGGGCTTTGGAGGAAGCAAGGTTTGAACCCTTCTCAAGCTTCTTCACCATGTTATCACGGTTATCTTGAGAAGGTTGTGCTTTCTCCTTACCCTTCAACCGAATCACATCTTTCTTTAATCTTTGCACTTCTTCTTTGAGCTCTATGTTTTCTATAAGATTTAGCTCAATCGAAGATTGGCTTGCTTGAGGAGCACACTCATTAGTACAAGAAATATTTATTTGAGATGGTGTACTAGTGGCGGATGTGTGAGAGGTTGAGAGAATTTTACCGATGTAATCACAACCTCATGAGCCACCTCAAGCATGATGCTTGATTCTACTACTTCCTCATGAGAGCACTTTAGATGAACATAATTTGCTTGTAGCTCATTATACTTGCTTGATAGTTCATCTAGCCTTGCCTTGAGCTCAAAGTTTTCCTTCTCTAGTTGTGAAACACTAGAAGAGGAATTAGTAACTAAAGCATGCTCGATTGATAATTTTTCATACCTCTCATTTATTGCCTTTAGCTCTTGCAATTTGGAGATGAGAAACTTTTCTTGATTTTGAAGCGATTGCTCTTGCTTCTCAATCTCTTCTTCAAGCTCATCATTCTTTTCAACTATCTTCATGATGATGAACTTGTCTTTATGGTTGAGATGATCAAGGTTGTAGTTGTCTTCAATTTCAACATCACTCTTATCTTGATCATCTACTTGTGCTTTCTCCTTTTCTTGATCTTTCTTGTTATTCTTCTTCTTGCTTTTCTTGGCCATGAGACACAAGTGATGAGTATCATGAGATACTGAGGTTGACTCATCACTTGGTCGCCATCGGGCTTGAGCATCGCTACAAAATTTGCTTCTTTGGTTCTGCTGCCTCGGCCATCTGGGACACGTCCGGTAGGGCATCCGGGACACGTCCGGTACACATGCAGCGAACCAAGACAGGTCATCTGTTGCTTGCACTTCTTGCTCGGCTCGGCACTCTTGAGGTTTTGTGAGGCTTCTTGTTTGTATGAAGACACAATGGATATTCTTTCCATTGACACGATCTCAAGTGCATCATCACATTTGGATTTTCCATATAAATCAAAAGTCTAGTCCAAATGAGATGAGCACTCTCCGGAGGTGGTTGTCCATTGAATATTGCCTCATCTTGAACCTCTACACTTAATGTACTCAAAATAATATTAATAGCTTGAGCATTGAGTTGCACGCATATTTCTTCCTCTTTTGATAAATTTTGTAGTTGCTCCAATCAACTATAGAAATAGGTATGCTTGCATCTACAATATGCTCAACAAGAGGACTAATATCTCTAAAAGCATTGAGTACATGTATTGACCAAATTAGAAAGTTTGAACCATCATTTTGGAGAAGCACTGGCTCCAACTCGATAGGCGTCGACATCCTTTTCTCACGGCGGTGAAGCTTTAGGTGAGAACCTCGCTCGATACCAATTGAAAGGACCTAGGATGCCGCCTAGAGGGGGGGTGAATAGGCGTTTCGAAAAATAACACCTTTAAATGCGGAAACAATTAGAAAGGGAGTTTCCAAAGATGGAAACTCCAAATTAAGAGTACTACCACCCCTCACAAGTTAGCCACAAAGTAAACAAGGTATAAAGAATATATCTAGAAGCTACAACCTGCAACACCAAGTTAGAACAGAAAATAAATATTTTCGGTCAGCAGAGGAAATACTGGGACGATATGCGGTATGAATACTGGGACGTGTCCGGTATACACGATTTCTACAAATCGGCCCCGAACTTGCTCCTTTCGATTTCTATCTTCAAACCAAACTGCGGGCACCTAATGGAGATGACAATATACAGAGAACACTGCAGAACAGCTAGAAACAACACAAATATCAAATGAAATGCGAATTTAGACACGATATTTGTTTTCTAGAAGTTTGGACTCGTTCGAGTCCTACTCTCGTTGAGGGGGCTGCAGGCGACCCAAAGAAAGGTCAGCCCTAGAGGGTACCACGAAGGTCACTCTAGCTGGAGTCTTTTCCAACTCCTTTTCCTCCTTCCACTAATTTGATTCGAGGCGGCGGAATCGACCGTTCTAAACTTTCCGAAGCAACCACAATCTCTCGGTTGCTCTCGTGACGCCTAACCGTCTAGGACCGAAGAGTCCAAGAGTAACAAATGCGAATCACGAGATTGACAATATGCACAAGTGCTCAAGTGGTGGCTTGCTCTCTTTTTAAAATTTCTCTCAACCCACAAATTGATTTTGCAATTTGGATCACACACTCACTAAGAGAGGGTTTAGGAGAGTTGGCAAGGCTCAAAAACGCGTGTGTCTATCTCGGTGAGAATCAGTGACCTCCAAAGGTGGAGGCTTGGGGGTATTATAGCCCCCTTGAAAACTACCGTTGTTGCAATACGGACACGTCCGGTATGACTCGAGCGCGCCATGCGGTAACTAAGTTGCTTGATGATGATGTTGTGAGGCGTCGGAACTCCCGAAGTATGCGGGACTTCCGACCGTCAGAACTCTCGACTCAAGTCGGAACCCCGACCCTCGGCAATTTTGAAAAACATATGGCGAGTTAAAGTTAGTGAGGTGTCGGAACTCCCGGCGCATGTCGGAACTCCGACCCTCACGGCTTTTGAAAACTAGCCGTTGGCTACGGTCATCAATACGGACACGTCCGGTGTGAATACGGACACGTCCGGTATGACCGAGACGATGAAACCTCTAAGTCTATTGAAGTGCGAGGCGCCGGAACTCCCGACCCATGCCGGGACTCCTGACCGTCGGAACTCCCGACGAAGCAACCCGAGAACAACAATTTTACAGCTGCTGGACAAATACCGGACACGTCCGGTATGAATACCGGACACGTCCGGTATTGCCAGACCAGCAAGAAATCAGTTAGCACATTTGTCGCTCAAATAATCAAACCTCACATGGGTTGGCTTGAGCACTTATGAAACATTATCTATCAACATGATGCATCCCTCTTAATAGTACGACATACCTATTAAACTCAAGATCAAAGGAAAAATGAATTTATACCACTTGAGTTGATTTCTTTTGAATTGATGCCGTCCCTTCCAATCTTCATCAAGTAAGGGTGCTAACAAGTTGATGTTGATCTTTTCATTTGAGCATAGCCATCTTGAGCATGTGACTTGATTCCATTCATCAAATTTGAATAACCCCAAATGTATCAAGTCACTTCCATCAAATACTTCATTATAGATTTGATTCTTTACATCAATATGACCATCTTAGCTTGATTAGTACCTCAACTAAATGCAAGTACTTTCTTCTTCACCCTAGCTAGGTTCTTCGGCCGCCAAGCCATCGCTTGCCCTTCACCCTTGCTTAGTACCTCGAAGCCTTTCCTTGCTATCTTCACCATCTCAAGCCATCAAGTCACATCTTGTGTTGAATCATCCATTCATATGTATTGTTATCTTTTTCATTTTAATTTAGCAAGCTTCAAATATGAGACCATTCCATATGCAATCCCTCATGTCTCATTAACTAATAATCATGAGCTTGCTTTCACATAGTACATGGAAATCCCACAAAAAAATAAGCCTTCACATGAATTCCATTTGCATTGTTGTCTTGTGCTTGAACTAGATTGTTTATACAACAACACATCATTTTGGCTTTCATTAAGTACCTGTGAGATAACCTATTACCTGTTCACACTTAGCAAACGGGTTAGTCCTTTAATCACGTTGTCATTCAATCAACCAAAACCCACTAAAGGGCTAGATGCACTTTCACCCTTGGTAGTTGATACAACTATGGCTGAATCTATATATGCACAAGATTGTAAGACCCGATCTTAGAAAATTGAGCTTTCCTTCTTCCAACTTTGCTAAAGATTACAAAGGAAAAGAAGGAATAACTCGACAGTGCCTGAAATATGGTGAGGCTGCATCAACCATAACAATTGTTGTAGATGTAGGCCATCTCTTTAAGAAATTCTATAGAGGATTTGATGCAAACATCTTGACTTGGCTGTCTTGTGATGAAGATGAAGATAATGAATTAGTTCTGTCAGTCAAATTTTGGTTTGAATCAGGCTGCTCAGATGAAATAGCTGTAGCAATTTTTAGTTGCATCATCAAACCCTGTGTATTGCCAGCTGAATTTCACCATGGCTGTGGCAAAATGGCTACCGGTTCTTTTCTTCTAGAAAATCTTCCAACTTACAAATTCTACAATCCTTGTTTCGTGGCCCATCAATTCAGCCTTGGTTAGCTACCTCCTTAACTGTTCTTCAAGAACACACTAAAGTCAAGAGAAGGTATCAGTGAAGTAATGAAAGCCTCTAGAGTCTTTCAACTAGGATCACATCTTCCTTCCTTTTGCTTGCATGACTGGACAAGAGTCACATTCTCTTCCAACCTTTTTGACTCCTGGTGGCAAGAATGGCACTCCCATCTCTTCTGTGGGTCAGTCCATCCTAACTGCATAGCTCTAGATGAAGATTTCACTTCTGACAGTGAGGTAACTTACCATTCCTCTGCTAACTGTTCTAACAAACTTTTCTAGGACACCAAATTCGATCCCCCAAGCATGGACAGGAAGGGGCATCCCATAGAATAATATCCACCATGTTCAGCCTTAAGAATGGGATCCACAGCACACATCCTAAAGAAGCTGATGAAGACCCCAGCTGCTCCAGCAATACTTACATACCAGTCTTCCAAACGCAAGGCTGCCAGAGATGTAACTCAGAAAACCACCACAAGGAAAAGACTATGCAGAACCAAACCATCAGCTACTCAGGTAAATCAACTGATCTTTTTTCTCACATTGATATTTAATGTCTGATCCAATCCTCTTTTGTAGCCATCAAGTATTGTATCCCAGTCTGTTTTGGGTGCTAAACTACTATCCTAGGCACTTGAATCAGTATCCACCAACCTCTCATCAGCTGTTCCCCCTAAAGAGCCGATTACAGTTGAAATAACTGATGTTTCTAATAGACTTTAGGTGACAGAAGACAAGCATCTCTCTAATTCACCTCCAGATGCTACCAAGGTAATATCCACGCAAGAACAGAAAATTGACCGTCCATCAGTCCAAGACAACCCTATTAACGTTGACACCCAGGCTGTCAATTCCCCGGTTCAATAAACAATCGATGACAAGAAAATCATATATTTATTTTATCCTTTCGCAACAGACATGAATTGAAAAAAATTTCTTGATGTTTGCAGATACTAATGTTGAAAGTTCAGAGCCAATTCAACCAGATACCATTGGTGCATCATCAGTTGTTCCTTCTCTTCAACTAGAGCCTCCTCTAGAAAAGGTACTATGTTTACTTCACCATTTATCTTGTTATCAACTAATTCGATCCTCCTAATAAGATTTCCTTTGCTCATATATAGACACTTAATTCTCTAGCTCTAAGCTATTCCTTCAACTTTGAAGAATGCATAGACAAAGGTGAGATTAGCTCATCAGCCACCTCCCTACAAGAGACTTTATCAGAAGAGACCAGAAATCGGCTAAGGGACATATTGCTAATGCTTGAGAAGGATATAACTGATTTGGTCTATGATGCAGATTCAGTCAAAAGAACTTTCCTAGCCATTAAGGGTAACTTGCCTTCAAATCTTGCTGAAGATCTAACACCTTTGTCCAACATTGAGGATCAAGCTCCAAGAGTAAAAAGGGCTCAGAGAAACCTAGCTGATCACGAAGCTTTCTTAGCCAAAAAGAACTCCAACAAACAAGAGGCCAAAGAGCTAGCATAGCTAATCGATAACTTGAAGAACTCCTCCCTTAGGATCGAACCAGAGCTAAATCAACTAAAAGCCAAGCGTGCAGAACTAGAGAATGTGTAGGCTGCCATTGATCGTCATGAGTCCAACCTGGCTCAAATACCTGATGTCATCAAGCAAAAGAAACAAGAGATGCTGACCAAGGTCAAAGAAGGCAATGTCATTCACAGCAGCCTTGAGAACATTCCTGGATTAACCGAAGAAGACAAACAACAAATCACAGAAGTCGATGCTATCTAGCTAAAAGCATTGAAAGTAATCCAGGATGTTCTAAACTTGTAATCTGCATACCAATATTTGTAATATATATCTTGTGTGGAACCAATGACAACCATATTTTCTGCTGATCTATTGTATCTCTTATCTCGGCTAGAGAGCCGATTTGAATATAGCCGATTCCAGACCTCTGACCTTAATCCAATTAAGTCTGAAAACATGGCCTCTACTAAGAAAACTCCTCAATCTTCAGTCCTCAGTTATCAATGCCGCATTTTCTTCGGCATTATTGGGGCGACGCTTTGCCTTCTACTAATTGCGGTTGCTTTTTGCACGTCCTGAGATATCTACTACCTCACTTCGTGACTAAAAATACCCGCCAAGGGCTCTAGCCTCAAATACATCTACACTTGCAACTATTTCTGTTTTCTCCACCTTCATAAACACTATAGCAGTTCCTTCTCCTTCCATGATCTAAACCAGCACCCAATGGTAGGAGAGGATCATCGTGGCAAGCGCGCAGCGGAAGATCTCCTAGAGGAGGAGGTCCCGGTCGGCTAGCGACTCTACCGCATAAGGTAAGACCGAACACTCCTGTCCATAGCAAGAATCATCCACTAATGCATCTGCAGGTTCATCCTCAATGATAGACTTCCTATTCCTCCTAGGGTCGGCGAGCCTTCTGCCGCCACTTTGCTGCTGCTGTGCCAGATTCGTCGTCGGACTCCTCTGACTCCTATAACGGCGACGACGCCCGGCGTTTCCTCTAGGAGTGGAGGGTGGACTAGGACCGTTACTCCGAGGCAACTTGGGAGAACGGTCAGCTTGAGATCCACCTTGGGGCCTCTCAAGCCGCCCTCCTCGCCGCTAAGGAAGAGGCCAGCGCTGCTCGGGCGCTGTTGGCCGAGTACGATGCCATGGTGGTGGGTAAGATGAACTCCAAGAAAACCCTTCTTTTAATTTTCACTGTCCTTGTCTTGATAGCCCTTTTGTTTCTGTGATTACCAGCGCTAACAGTGCAGTTGGAGAACCTCCAACTGGCGGTGAATGCAGCTACGGCGACCGTCAATGCCCGGGGCCCTCTCCTCAACAACCGCCTGCACGACATCCTAGTGCATGTCCATGAGATCGCCCTTCATGGCGTTCACCGCGACACAGCAATGGCCCTAGCCGCAGCGCAAGTCCAGACCGGGCATGATCTCCGCACCATGGAGCTAGGCTTCTCGATGGCCGACGACCCTGACATGCACGAGGATTTGATCGAGGACTTCGATGACACGGCGGAGGCCATCGTGGACATCATATCCGCCTAGGATATCATAAATAATGTCTTTGATTAGTCTGTACTTAGGGGCACACTGATCAATAAACAAAACTTCTATTTTTATGAATGTGTCTCTGTGAATGCACCGTGATATGAATGTCTTTGTGTGTTTTTGCTCTATAGGCGATACATATTGTATCGGCTTTCACCCCTTTGGGTTAATTTTTGAACTAAAGGTGATACCCTTCTTGTATCGGCTATTAGAGCCGATGACTGAACAAATCGGCTATCAAGCATCAACCCAGATGCTAGGATAATACTTCTTTAGATGTTTTCCATTGATCGCTCTATCAAATTCTTCTCTTCCTTCTAGCATTTCTAGAATGTAAGCATTGCTAGGCGCACGATGACTAATCCGATAAGGACCTTCCCAATTAGGTGACCATTTGCCAAATTTGTTGTCCTTGGACCCAATCGGTAATTTTACTTTCCAGACTAATTCTTCTTCACCAAACTGCTTGTTCTTGACCTTTTTGCTATAATGCCTTGCAACCCTTAACTTATTGGCTTTAATATTCTCAAGAGCACGCAGCCGATGACAACTTAAGTCCTCTAAATCATCCATCATTAGATTCTTATAGACTTTGATTGTCAAATCATTCTATAATATAACATATCTTGATCCAGTCTGGATTTCCCAAGGAAGAACTGCATTATGCACATATACCAACTCATAAGGTCATGATTTAATCGATCCATGGCATGCCATCCTGTATGCCCACAATGCTGATTGAGTGTTAAGTACCACTTCCTTGGTTGCTCCTCAATTTTCTTCTTAATCAATATAATCATAATTTGATTGGACGCCTCTACTTGGCTATTAGCATGAGCATAGTAAGGAGAAGAATTTAATAACTTAATTCCCATACTGATAGCAAAATCTCTAAACTCTTCTGATGTGAACATTGTTCCCTGATTATTAGTAATAGTTTGAGGAATTTCAAAACGATACACAATATGTTTTTTGACAAAATCAACCATATTCTTTGAGGTTACCGTCTTCAAAGGAATTGCCTCAACCCATTTGGTAAAGTAATATATTGCTACCAAAATAAACTTATGTCCTTTACTTGAAGGTGGAAAAATCTGGTCAATTAAATCAATTCCCCAACCTCAAAATAGCCATGGTTTAATTATTGGATTCATAGCCGATGCAGGTGATTTCTAAATATTACCAAAACATTGACAATTCTGACACCCCTTGTAATATTCAAAATAATATTCTAGTATTGTTGGCTAGAATTATCCAGATCTGCGAATAATCCATTTCATCTTATAAGCCGATTGATGAGCTCCACATATCCCTTCATGTATTTCACCCATCAACACTTTAGCTTCCTCTTGATTTAAGCATTTAAGCAACACCCCATCGACTGTCTTGTAATATAGCTGATCATCCAACAAAACATACTTAGTCGATTTATACCTTAGTTTTCTAGTAACCTTCTGTGATGGATTCTTAAGGTATTCGACTATTTCAACTCTCCAATCATTTGTCAAGGTTTCACTGCTTAAAATCTCTTGAAACACTCGATAACCTAATGCACTCTGAGCTAACCGATTAGCCTCTTGATTCTGTGCTCTTGGAATATGCTGAAGACAAATATAGGGAAACTCTTTGAGTAACCTCTGGCATTCATCATAGTATCCCCTCAGAATATCATCTTTACATTCATATAGGATGATCAACCGATTAATAACTAACTATGAATCTCCAAATATTTCAATTGACTTGGCCTTCACTTCATGAAGAAGTTGAAGTCCCTTAAGAATAGCTTCATATTCTGCTTGATTATTGATAGTCATTGGTTTAATTAGAAAAGCAAACTCAAAACTTGCGCCCCAAGGTGAAACAATAACAATACCAATGTCACCACCTTGCTTGCACGATGATCCATCAAAGAACAATGTCCAAGGTATCAGTTCTACATAGCCAATACTTGGTTTATGATGCTGCGTAATAAAATCGGCTATTATTTGCCCCTTGACTGCTTTAGCCGATTTGTACCTCAAGTCAAATTCCAATAATGCAAGAATCCACTTTCCCATTCTCCCATTTAATATTGGCATTGATAACATGTGCTTGATCACATCAGCCTTAGACACAACCGTACACTCAGCTGATAACAAGTAATGTCGCAATTTAGTGCAATAGAAATATAAGCATAATCATAACTTTTCAATAGGAGAATATTTTGTTTTTAGATCCAAAAGTCTTCTACTTAAATAGAAAACAACTCGTTCTCTTCCTTCAAACTCTTGCATTAAGGCTGATCCAATTGTTTGGCTATCGGTCGACACATACAACTTAAAAGGTTTATCTTGTTGAGGAGGGACCAGCACAGGTGGACACTTCATATATTGTTTTATCTCCTCAAACGCCTTTTGTTGTACGTCACTCCATTTAAATTCTTGATCATTTTTCAACTTCAACAAAGGAGAAAATGGTAGAACCCTTTCTAACAAAATTTGAAATAAACCTTCCGATAAAATTAATCTTACCAAGCAAAGATTGTAATTTTGTTTTAGTAGTCGGGGATACTGCCTCATCAATTGCTTTCATACTTTTTTGACCTATTTCAATTCCTCTCTCATGGACCATAAAACCCAAAAATTATCCAACTGATACTCCAAAGGCACACTTATAAGGATTTATCTTTAAACCATGTTTTCTCATGCACTCCAAAGTCTCCCGAAAATCAGCTAGATGTTCTTTGTACCCTTTGGATTTCACGACCACATCATCAATGTAGATTTCAACAATCCTACCGATCAACTTATGAAAAATATAATTCATTGCCCTCTGATAAGTTGCACCAGCATTCTTCAAACCAAAAGTCATCACAACCCATTCAAATAAGTCGATTGCGCCAGGGCACCTAAAAGTTTTTTTTGTTATATCTTCCTCAGCCATAAAATTTTGATTATATCCTGCATTGCCATCCATAAAACTAATAACCTTGTGCCCGGCTGCTACATCTACCAACATGTTGGCTATTGGCATCGGATAACCATCCATGGGTGTAGCCTTATTCAGATCTCTAAAATCAATGCAAACTCTTAACTTCCCATTTTTTTTATATACAGGAACAACACTCTATATCCACTCTGCATAACGGCACGGTCGGATAAATTTTGTTTCTAGTAATCTTTCAGACTCCTTTTTTATATCATCAAGAACATTTGGGTTAAATCTCCTCGGAGCTTGTTTAAATGGTCGATATCCAGGTTTGATTGGCAATCAATGTTCAACAATTGATCGATTTAGACCAGGCATCTCATAATATTCCTAAAAAACAATCTTTAAAATCCTCTAATAAATCTATCAACTCTCGCTTATACTCAGGATTTAACTTAGCACTTACATACGTCGGCCTAGGCCTATCTCTAGGACCAATATCTATCTCCTCTAATTCATCGGCCGACGTAAAGCCATGTCCTAGTTTACCATCCGTACCATCTATTGGATTATCTATTAAAACAAACTCTCAGAGCTGACTACTTGGATTGGCTATTGGCTTTCATCATTGATCTTAATAAAGCCTTCTTCCCAGTGCTTGCAAGAAAAACACTCGAAATCTTCTAGTTCCCAATACATTGGGTCAGTTGTTGCTATACTCACAGAATCATCAGCATGAACCAGCTCAACATCATCTCTATGCCACTGAATCAAGCATTGATGCATAGTCGATGGTACACAACAATTTGCATGAATCCAATCATGACCAAGGAGTAAACTGTATGAACCCTTTCCATCAATGACAAAGAATGTAGTGAGCAAAGTCTTACTTCCAATTGTTAATTCAATATTTATTGCCCCTGGTCTTGGATGCATTACCCTCAAAATCTTTAAGCATCATGTCAGTCTCAATCAAATCTCCTAGTCCTTTACCAAGCTTACGAAAAGTAGTATAAGACATAAGATTAACAGAAGCACCTCCATCCACCAACATTTTGCCCATCGGCTTCCCATCAACTAAACCTTTTACATATAAAGCCTTCAAGTGCCGAAGCTTGACTAGCTTATCAAATATAGCTTGTTGTATCACTGTCAATTTGGCAACCATCCCCTCATATTCCGATTCATCAAAATCTGAATAGACTTCTTGATCTGCAGGAGCTCTAAATTCTGACAGCAAAAGAAAAGCCATTTGAATATTAGCTGATGGTTGACCCTTATCGGTTGTTTGTTTAACATGCCATACTTGAGGTTTACCAGATTTCTGAGCCTGTTCTAGCTCTCTATTCCTTATGCATTGTACCATTTTTTCTGACTTCTTTTTAAACCTCCTGGACACCATTGCCCTTTCTGCCAAACATACTCTTCCTCATCACCTTCTTCTTCATAATCAGCTCAATTTTGATCAACAACTCGCTTCCCAAGCCGATCATGAACACTTCTAATTTTTAAGCTCTGATCCATATTATCATGGTGATACCCGATTTGAGCATGGATAGATCGGCGGTTGGCTTGAGATTACCTAAATTCTCAATTTTTAAGTGCCGATCCATATTATCATGATGTAACACGTGGCCTCATTGTCTTGTTTCTTGATGTCCCTCCCTGCTCATATCGGCTTTTCTGTTGGTCACGACGTCTTTTAATTTCTTTATATTCATCAGCCGATATTTGTATCTCTAGATCAACTGTTCCAGTTTCTTTTGCCCTAGTTGATGTTAGAACTTTAGTCTTCCCTTTGAGCAACTTAGGATCAACCATATTCTGATCTTTTGGGAAAGGATTATCATCAACTTTCATCTTCTGATGTGTATCAAATTTAAGCTTCCCTTGCTGAATAGCCTTCTATATATGTTGCCAGAAAATTCTGCACTCATTAGTAGAATGAGAAGTAGTGTTATAAAATTGATAAAACTTCTTATTCTTCAACTGATTAGGGGGTAATATGACATGATTGGTGGGCAATTTGATCTACCTCTTCTTAAGCAAGAAATCAATGAGCTTGTCTGATTTTGTGACATCAAAATCATAACTTTCTTTTAACTCCTTTTCCCCAAGGATTTGGAACCATCACTATCTTCTTACCCCAATTCCATTCAACCGCAGCAATCTCCTCTTGGCCCACCATTCGGCAATGTAGGCGTGGTCCTGTTGCGGCAGCTGCACCATGAGATTTTCCCAAGATAACCCTTGGCCCCAAACGGCCTTTGCAAAGGGGCAAAGCAAAGAGAGATGAAGCCCTATCTCCAAAGGTCCATTACACAAAACACAATGTTCCTAATGAGGCCATCCCCTCTTTTGTAGGTTGTCTGCTGTTAGGACTTTGTTGTGCATTAGGATCCAAGCGTGCACTTTGCATTTGTTTTCTGCTTGCGCCTTCTACATGAGTTCATGCTTGAATTTTCGATGGGATCCTCTGAATTGAATCAAGTATGCCGAACATGTGGAGTAAACTCCATCGGCTGTCCAC
This sequence comes from Miscanthus lutarioriparius, assembly GCA_904845875.1. Classification (NCBI taxonomy): domain Eukaryota; kingdom Viridiplantae; phylum Streptophyta; class Magnoliopsida; order Poales; family Poaceae; genus Miscanthus; species Miscanthus lutarioriparius. The sequence goes on along the minus strand of CAJGYO010000004.1, from coordinate 69,508,192 downwards.
TTTCAAGTGATTGTGTCCTGCACATCAGACTGCAGCTGCACCCCTTGCAATCTGATCCAAAGCCCAATAAATTCTTGGAGCTGTGTTGTTGTTGTCACATACGCCCACAGTGATCGTATCCAATTGCCATTGCGTAGTTCCTGACTCACTGTCCTGTTCTTCCTACGCACTAGTTGGAACATGTGTGGTGCCAAGTATCTAGGCGCCTCTCCGTCAAGCCAACTATGATGCCAGAAGCGAGCCTTGTTACCGTTTTCCGATTGTGACTATGGTAGAGGAGTTGAAAAGGAGGCGGTCTGTGTTGTTGCACGGTACGTCCATTCCCACCCATGGCTTTGAGTCATCTACCCATTCCTGCCACAGCCATCGAAGGCGAAGAGCTCTCCCAAATCTTTCCAGGTCCGGCACTCCCATTCCTCATAGCTCCTTAGGCTTGCACACTGTCGGCCAATTCACCAAGCAGTGTCCCCCATTGGCTTTCTCATCTCCTTTCCACAGGAAGGATCTTCTGATTTTATCAATCTTCTTTCTTGCCCAAGCCACAAGTGGGAACACTGTGAGGTGGTATGTCGGCATCGAAGATAGAACCGTGGTGACCAAAGTTAGCTTACCCGCTCTGTTTAGCATCTTGCCTTTCCAACCTGGTAGCCTCTGGCCGATGCGCTCGATGAGGGGTTGTACATGGACCTTCTGCAAGGATCTTGTATGTAGCTGTAGCCCCAGATAGCGGCACGGGAAGGATTCTCTTAGCCCAGTGAAGGAGGCAAGGACATGGTCTAGGTCAATATCTTGGCATCTAATCGGGTGCACTGAGCTCTTCTGCAAGTTTATGTGCAAGCCCGATATTTTGCTAAACTCATGCAGGATGGTCGTGGTGGCCTCTAGATCTTCCTTGAGTGGGTTAATGAAAATTGTTGCATCATCAACATACATGGAAGTTCTCCATCTTGCTGCTGGCAGGGGTAGGGCGGTGAGGACACCGTGCTGTGTTGCCATGTCTAGCAGGCGCTGTAGCGGGTCCATGGCGAGAATGAACAGCATGGGCGACAGGGGGTCCCCCTGCCGGACCCCCCTCCTATGGCTGAAGGTCAGCCCCTACTGTCCATTTAGCAGCGCTCTCGACGAGGTGGTACGGAATAAGATGGACACCCACTCGCGCCATCGCGGTCCAAAACCTAGGGTCCTGCATAACCTCTAGAAGATAGCTCCAGCTGACCGTGTCAAAGGCTTTGTGGATGTCGAGCATCAAGAATAGGGCCGGCAACTTCATTTTCTGCAAGGTCCGCACCATTGTTTGGACGTAAAGGAAATTGTCGTGGATGCTCCTTTTTTTATGAAGGCACTTTGGCATTTTGAAACTAGGGAGTCCAGCTTGGGCGCTAGTCTGTTTGCAAGAAGTTTGGCAAAAATCTTCACGAAGCTGTGTATGAGACTTATTGGCCGAAAGTCCGTTACTCGAGAGGCATCCGCTTTCTTTGGGAGTTGGATAATGTTTGCTGAGTTCAGCAGCTCGAAACCTTGGGAGTTAAGCATGAATAGGCTATTCAGGGCAGCTGTGACGTCCTCCTGAACAATGTCCCAGCAAGTTTTAAAGAAGGCGTCTGTGAAGCCATCTGGACCTGGTGCTTTATCAGATGGTATGGAAGTTATTGTGTCTTTGATCTCCTCTTGCGTGAACGGTGCCTCTAGCATCGAGATCTCTTGGGACATAGCCAAGTGCAGACCAGTTGAAGGTCGATGACCTCTGCATGACCGAGCCAAGGTGGCTTGAGAAGTAATCTGCAATCACCTTTTCTTTATCACCATGGGTAACAGCTACTCCCCCCTCCGAGTGCAGGCAATGGATGTAGTTTTTCCTCATTCTTGTGCTGGCACGAATGTGGAAAAATTTTGTGTTGGCATCTCCACTGTGGATGTATGTTAGTCTGGAGCGTTGTCTAATTCTTGATTTTTCTATGGCTGCTAGTCCCATACTTCTTGCTTTTAACCGGCAGCGCAAGTCAAATTCATGTGCCGTGAGTGTCATGGTTTCCGGTGCTGCTTCAAGCTGTAATAGCACCTCCTTCACAATGGCAAGTTGCAGCCGTGTGTCTCCAATCTTTTCCTTGCGCCATCTCTTGATGCCTTTTGCCACCCTTGCCAACTTTATATGCAACCGCTTGATAGGCAAGGCAAAGTGGACGGCTCTGTTCCAAACCTGTTCCACCAATTTCTTGAAGCCGTCCATGTGTACCCAAAAATTTACGAAGCGAAAGGACGGGTTGCGGTAGTGCTCAAGCTCCCCCTGCAGAAGGAGGGGTGTGTGGTCTGACATGAGAGAAGGCAGGGAGTGGAGGAAACACATTGGGAAGGTTAATTCCCAAACCGTGGTGCAGAAGAGTCTATCAATCCTTGTGAGTGTCGGGTTGTCTTGTTCGTTGCTCCATGTGAAACGGCGGCCAGTTAGCCCGATCTCCTTTAGGATTTACTATAATTACAATTTACAAGTATCAATATGCCTTCTCCTCTTTTTTTTTGAGGAAATATGCCTTCTCCATTTCACTAAAATCAAATTCTAGGCTTATAGATAGATTGTGCTGCTATCTATGGCTATCATGTTTGTTCTTTGTAAACAGTAGGCTTACATCTGAACTAGGTGTTTTATTAGTAGATGGGTGCTGCACACGCAATAAAACTTCGGGGTTTCAGTAACTCTAGATTCTTACTAATTCACTACAACTACAAAAACACAACCTTTGAGCGTTTAACTACTTCAAGAGCTAATGGGGGAAAACAGAATTATATTTTGTTTACTCTGCTGCATTCAGCTGTGCTCTCCTCATGAAGCATTCTACTTTACCTATCCATGGCTTAGAATGTGATCCCCATTTATAGGTCATCATTCTATATTGCTGGAATCTGTATATAAACTACTGAAAACACCTAGTTCAGATAGGCAAATGCCATTGACTGGAGTTCCTCAGTACAATAATGCACATTCTTTTGCACGTCCTGTTGCAGATTGGAAGAAAACATGGCGGGTGAAGGGTCATTGTCATTGTTGAAGTAAGCTGCATATTCAGGCGTGTACTTATGTGGGCTATGAAGCTGGGGGGATTGCATAGAAGTATAAGTCAAAGTATCACGGTCAAAGTAGTGCTGGCCTTCATCATTGACAGGAGTGCAAGATTCTGCAGGATGTAGCGCTCTGCTTTCTCCTTTCAGGTAATCCATGAACTTATTCTCATAAATATTGTCTTGTTGAGTGCTTGACATCGAATACCCATTTGTGTATCCTTGTAATGCTTGAGCTTTGAGTGACGCCAGCTGTGATTGCAGAGTTACTACCTGTGAGAAGAGAACATTTACATCCTTCAATGTTACTAATTTCTCTGAGGTGCAGAAAATTTTGAAATATAATTCCATCTATTATATGGCAGTTATAGTATATCTGCTCACTATGGATAGATAGCAAAAGTGTAGTTGAAATAGTATTTCACAGCAAGGAACTCACTTACCTGCTGTTGAAGAGCAAATATATGTGCCACACATCCGTATACTGGGTCACGAAGCCTCGCCTGTGCCTCAAAGGAGATGGTGACTGCAGCCTCGCTACGAGCATTGTCTGGGAGATCCATAAGGAGCTTTGAGGCATTGCTTGCACCAAAGACCTTATGAATGGCAGCAAAATGCACAGCCCCTTGGTCATGGCAGAAGTATGGTGCAAAGACACACCCCTTCACGCACTTTCTGTGGAGGAATTTGCATGCACCGCATGAAGAGCCAAACCCTGTCATCACTTTGAATTCCTGGAAATCGATGCTGCTACTGTATTCTTATTCCTTCCAGCTTGTGAAATGAAGTGAATCATCATCCTTCCCCATTTATAATGGATGCTACTATAGCTGTGGGGTTAGCTTAGTCTGTTGAATATTTATTTGACATGGTCTCCCTAATGGATTACAGGCTCCACTGTCCTAAAGCCAGTTACCAATTCTATAATAGTCTGGGACTCCTTTCAGAAACTCTGATCCAACCCAATTAAGTTTGCTTGAAAAATCTTATTTTGGTATAAATTCACTTCAGAAATCCGTGAAACAAAAACAGTAGCACAAAAGGGGAAAATGTGTCAAGCAACTCCCCACTTATATTTTAGGGCAGTTTTTTATGACTAGGTTCCCCTAACCAAACGTGTCATGTTTCTGTTCCAAAAAGAGAAATAACTCAACGCCGGCATATGCTGCCGACTGCCTAAGTCTATCGATAATGCTTGGTTGAGGGCATCCGTCCGTCCGGACGGACTAACCCACCCAGCGTGATGACAAAGAAAAGAAAAAAGGGGGCGCATGTTGCAGTTACAGGGTCCGCACTTGTCCTTTTCCCTGGTCAGTGCATGGGAGCACGTTTGACCTGCCCTCGACCGCCGCGTGATGCAGCAGCCAGTCCGCTAGGCGAGCCAGGGCCCTCTGGTCAGTCCTCCACTTCACCTGTTCCTCGACTGCACAAGCCCCCGCAACGTGGGACTCCGTCATGCGCACGGGCCGCCGGTCAGTGCCGTCTGTCCAGAGCAGGTATGCGGTAGCGCAGTGGTGAAGGTTTTGTTCCCTCTGCATCGTCGTGCTTGGGGCGTGCGTACTCGAGCGCGCGTACCCGAGAGAGAATGGGAGTTCATGAGAGGAACGCGGGGCCCGTGGGTATCGAGCTTCGCGTGTCGACATATGCGTTTCATGTGTATGTTTCATCTAGATGTTGCATGTGTTGCAATGGCAATACATGTATGTTGCAAATGTATCTTCCAAATGTTTCAACTGTTTCATCTGGATGTTGTATGTTTTTATTTAGATGTTGCATATGTTGCAGTGGCTATACGGGTATGTTGTAAGTGTATGTTCCAAATATTTCACTTGTTTCAGACGTATGCTGCAAGTGTTTTATCTGAATGTTGCATATGTTGCAGTGGCTATACACATACGTTGCAAGCGTATGTTTCAATTTGTTTCACCTTGTTTCAGAATGTTGCAGCAAGTGCTGCTCCCCACGTGCTCTGACTCGCGGGCACGCACGCACTGCACTACACGCACCCATCCAGCGCTGCCTATCTCTGTCATACGGGCCAGCTCCAACAATTGGACGTGCACGCAACTCAAACGGCCGAGCACTCTCCGGTCAAAGTGCATACACGCATACATAGCTCCAGAGTGGGCTAGCACCCAACGGACGCAGAACCAAGCGCCCGCTTGGCCCTCATGGTGCAGCATGCAGCTGGATCAACGCTTGGGTACGCGTGATGTGCTCTCTCTCTTTCTCTCGCATGTACCTAGGTGGGCCCCATGCATATGCTATAATTAGTGCAGATGTAAACAGGAAGGAGGAGTATCTCGGTTCTAGGCGTGGGCAGACGCGGAGCGCAGCAGCAGAGGCGGCGCGGGAAGCATGGCCCCAAGTCTATAGCACTATTTGCATCGTGTCCCTTCCCAGTTCCCAGTATCCATGCATCCTATCAAATGCTTCACGGTTTACATTCTCTGTCTAAAAAAAACTTTGGTGTTCAGAGAAAATGAATTTCAGATCAGTTTACTTATAGGACTGAGTATCTTTCAGAGCAGACCATATTTTAGTCCACTCAATGCATAGGACCAATGCAAGTATCTTTCAAATAGAATATATATGTATTCTTTAGTTGCTTTAGATTATTGACAGCTTCTCTCCTATATTCATATCCACTATATCTAGGCATCATTTCTGCACATATCTCGATTAACCATGAAAATTGCTTTCATCTAACCTGTCCTCCCAAATTAAATGCACTTTCCTTGTAAAATGGACTAGTTGATCTAGGTCATCAAGGAACCACTATGCATTATTAACATACTTTTGTATAAGTATGTTTGCCACATAACCACTACATATGTTATGTCTTGTTTGAGACATAGAAGAGAGATGCAATTGTATTCACTTTATTTTAACAAAGAGTTGCTTCCGGCAGTGGGTATATAAAAATATTTGTTTAGTTTTATTGGCTCCTAACTGATACCATTGTAGTCCGGCCAAAACACAACTAATGATGATGAGTGTTCCTATTGATATTTTACACCTTTCTTTTGAATCCCCAATTCTCAAGCTATTTTTTACTTAAAGGAAAAGGAAATTAAACTGATATCAATCGGTTGGTGTCACTATGAGATGACATAAGAAATTCCTTCACGATTAGATAATGGCAACTTGAGTTTATGTCATGCAATGTGACTGTTTATCCACGAGTCTGTAATAAGCTTAGCTCATGAATTAGCATCTTTTGGTTGTAAATTGCCTAGTAGCACTCATGCTACTTGGGATGCTGTACCTCAATTTCTTGAGGAGTTTGTATCCAGCGATTTGGCTGTGACTGAAGAGTAATGAAAGCTCTGTTTCAAAAAAAGAAAACTATTGTACGAGCTAAGCTAGCTAGCTAATCGATGTTTTCAGTTTCAAAAAAAAAAACGAAGGCAAAGAGAGAGAGAGAGAAATATTAACCATAAAGAAACGAAAGCAAGTGAAGTGTATTGGGACCCAAAAGCAGCAGTCACACTACAAGCCTACAGATACCAGAGTGGGGTCGTTGGAAAGCATACTTTGATATGGAGCTTTTGTGAGTATATATGTGTTGAACTCATAATATATGCTTACAACTGCAAAATACAACATTTTCATAAAAGTGAAATGTTCGAGCATATATGATTGCATTCTGCACTTCTCATTGATTTGCTTGTGTCTTGCTGTATAGGTGGCCTGAACATTTTGCGCATTATAAATGTAGGAGCTAATTTTCCAGATTACTGTTAAAGATTGATCATGTCAAGGAAAAGTAATACTATTGAAATGATCTAACGGTGTGCATTGTGTTAGGAAATTTGAAGTTTGCAACAATAATTTCTTTCCCCACACTCCCATAAGAAGAGCTAGGATATCAGTGTGAAGTTTAGTTTAGGTAAACTTAAGTTTAGAGATGGATCACAAATCAGGTTCGGAGAAGATATCTAGTTGGGTCTATCTATCTCCTCTTAAGTCTCAATTTCCAAACCTGTACAACTTTGTTTGGCGAAAATAAGCTATTATAGCAACAACTCTTGCTGTTGTTTTGCTTAGTGTCTCTTTTACCACGGTATTAGTTGGGAATAAGTTGTTAGAGTGGCAAAATCTAGTAGCTGGAGGGAGCTTTTTTTGCCTTTAAAAAGTAATAGTTCCTTCACGGTAAATAAAATGTATAAATATCTTGTCATCACAGGAATCTATGTATCCATGAAATTTGGTGGCTGAAGATAGCACTTAAAATTAAGATTTCCTTGTAGTTCCTGAATCCCGAGGAGGAAGTTAACTCTATCAAAAGATAATTGAGCTTGCTAGCGTCAGACGTCCGGACGGACGGGACGTCCGGACGCCCGCGCCTACGGTCCGTTTCCCACGCTGTTTCACACACCCACGCAGGGCCTGCGCAGCCCCGAACATCACCAGCATCGAGAAGAAGGGGAGGGGACGGCGGATGCCCAGCCGTCACTGGGAGGAGACACCAAGGTGAGGCAACAGAAGGTGAGGAGGGAGATGTAACACCCGATCTACTTTTGAAATATCCAGATGCAACATTTACAACATACGTCTGAAGACAGATAAAAACTTGAAACATTCATCTGAAACACTCATAAAAACACCTGAAAAAGCAAGTTAAAAAAACACCTAAAAACACTCAAGACCATTGTAAAAACATAGGCAACATCTAGATAACACACTTGCAACATATGTGTGAAATATAGCAACATCCAAATAAAAACACTTGCAACATATGTTTGAAAAAATAGATGAAACATTGGAAACAGGAGTTTGCAACATACGTGTACAACCATTGCATTATATGCAGCATCACGATCTACTTTTGCAACATCCATATGAAACAATTACAACATTCCTCTGGAACACTTGAAACATACATCTGAAACACATGAAACATGCAGAGCTCGATGCCGGCACGGAGCTCAATGCCGACGTGGAGCTCGATGCCACGGAGTGGCGTAGAGGTTGCCGATGTGGAGCTCATCAACGGCAAGGACCTCAGTAGTGGCCTCGGATAACTGGATCCTGCCCACGGCTCCATGCTTCGCTAGGCCCCGCTGGCCGCCGCACCTAGCACTCAACTCCGAGGGTACACCGGTCCAAGCAGCCTCTAGCTAGGTCTAGGACGTGACAATGGATGGGGAAGGATAACGGACTGGGAGGGGCGCGAGTCGCTTGACACTGGGAGACAACATCTCGTGTCGGGCTGCAACGGCGGATTGCGATTCGCGGGCGATGCGGGCCAGCGGGTTGGGATCCGTCCGTCTGGATGCTCTCCCTCAATTAAGCATTACCGAAAGATAATTTAGCTAGAAGAAACTAAAATGGTAATAAGTTTTGTGTTTTCTACTTTACCAATGAAATAATTCAATATCTTTTTTTGCCAATAAAATAATTCAATATATGTAGTACTAGTGGGCCCAACGGACCTACTAATAGGCCAACTAAGGCGCCGTTCGGCTGACATGAACGGCAGGTGAAAATCACTGTTTGGAGCTGAAAACACTGTTCACTCTCTCACAAATTCCTCCAGATTTATCTAGATTCCTCCAGATTCATCCGAGCGAACAGGCCCTAACTATTAGCTAGGGGGTTTTAACTAGCAGGTTTTTTTTGGCTCCACCTATGTTAGCGATATATTAGTAGGTGGATCCAAATAGGGTCCCAGATAATAATTAGTTAGCTAATAGTTAATGGCATTAGCTATTAGCTAGCTATCCATTAGTACTAATGGATCTAAATATGTTTTAACTCTAGTCTATCCAATACATTCCCTAAATTCTTGATGGATTGTTGCATATAGTCCCGTTCATCCCAATCCACTAGGGTCGGGAACATTTGAGCTCATCGGATTGGGATGAATTGGCCAAACAGCCCTAAGGGCAGTTTAGAAGACGGAGAGGTCTACTCTGCTACTTTTCAGTCATGGAATAGTGTTTTTCTCTCACAACATTTCAGCATAAGCATCAGCATAAGCCAAATTTCAGCATAAGCGAACAGGACATCTCTGATTCTTTGGTTTCCACGCCACGGAGTGGGTACATGAGGATGCCAGGAGGTGATATTTTTTATATTTTTTATTTTTACTAGCAAATATGCATGTGCGTTGCAACGGGTGGGGAAAAAACTCTACCTCTCATAGTTAACAGATTCTACACGGGATTTCAAGGAAAGGGCCAGTGTCCTTGATAATGGCTTTAGCCATGCTTACTGCACCTTGGTTGAGTAGGGCTTTATCTAAACTTGTCAATATTCTGGAGATCATTCCAAATTGCTCATATGATGGGATATTTCGGTATTAAGTATTTGTAGTTGCAGAATACAATAGAGACAACATGATGAATTTAATATTCTGTGTGTTTGTGTAATATAAATATAAAAACACCAATATTTTAAAATTTTTCTTGTAATGTGTGTTATATGTAGTTGTTAGGACAACCTTAAGTCAAATGTTTTCCGTTTCTGTCCCAAATTCAAAATTCACAACTCCAAAACTTTTCGCAACAAACCATGTGTCATGGAGTTGACCAATTCGTCATCATGATAAGAGGTATTTTCACATAAAATGCTTCTTGGCAAATATAAAATTTTGTTGAATTTGAGCTCACTCTTCAAGATGAACCACCATACCTGACATATGTTTTCGATATAATTTCTAAAATTGAAGCCTTAACTCTGTGGCATGCATACAGTATGCTTGTGTGTAACATACTTGAACAACACTAGTACTGTTACTTAGAGGGCCACCCGCCATTTGCGCTTGTCAGGGCGTCGCTAGCGCTCAGACGTCTGGACGCTAGCCCCCCGTCCAGATGCCCACACCGCTGCTCCCCGTCCCACGTCCCGCGCCTACTGGCCCACGTCTCGTATATTGCGCCCTCCTGCTCTAGTGGGGACCCGCTGAAAGGTCCTAATATGGCTAGAGGAGAGTGAATAACCTATTTAAAAAATCTACAAGATCACTAGAGCAATTTGATTAATATGACAAATAGCGAAATACAAACTTGCTCTAGCTCTATAAGGGTTGCAAGCCACCTATCCAATAATTCTAGTTACTATAATCACTAGACACACAAATGGCTAAGTCACTACTCACTAAGAGCTCTTACACTTGCTACACTAAAGAGCTTCACTAGATGGTCATAAGCTACAAAGCAAGCCCTCAATTCTAGTTATACTAAAGAGCTTGCTACAACTAGTTTGCGCGAATGTAAACGAGTGAGTAGGGTGATTATACCGCCGCGTAGAGGAGTGAACTAATCATAAGATCAGTATCAATCCAATCACCGGGACATTACCAAAGGGCAAGAGACAACCAATTTTTCTCTTGAGTTTCACGTGCTAGCCGGCACGTTAGTCCCCATTGTGTCGACCAACACTTGGTGGTTCGACGGTTAAGAGGTGTTGCACTAACCTTGTCCACACAATTGGACACCGCAAGAACCTACCCACAAGTGAGGTAACTCAATGACACGAGCCATCCACTAGAGTTATCTTTCGGCTCTTCGCCGGGGAAGGTACAAGACCCCTCACAATCACCGGAGCCGGCCACGAACAATCACCAACACGTGCCAAAGCTCCTCCACTGCTCCAAGCAGTCTAGGTGGCGGCAACCACCAAGAGTAATAAGAACTCCGCAGCCACAACGATCCCCAAGTGCCACTAGATGCAATCAATCAAGCAAATGCATTAGGAATCACTCACAATCTCACTATGATGATGAATCAATGATGGAGATGAGTGGGAGGTGTTTGCTTAGGCTCACAAGGATGTCAAAGTGTCAAGAGAGAGAACCCAAGGCCGACCATGGTCTATTTAAAGACCCCCAAACAAAATAGAGCCGTTAGGCACAAGAGGGGGCTCCCTGTGCAATGACCCGACTCGCTGGTTGGGATGACCGGACGCATCAGGTGCATTGTTGCAATAGCCTACGATGCAAGTTGCGGTAGTGTCCAATCGAAGTTGTAGTAGTGTCCGGTCATTGTTGCAGTAGCATCCGGTCGCAGACTTATTTGAATTCGATCATTGGCGCCCAACGGTCCTCTCGTTGCAGTAGCATCCGGTCATTGTTGCATCAGCGTCCGGTGCGATCTAGAGAGGTTCTAGAGAGGTATTTTGGCGACCAGACGCGTCCGGTCACTACTGACCGGACTCACCCAGGTCAGGTCATCCAACCACGTGTGTTGCCTGTCTGTGCACAGTTGCACAGGTGCGTCCGGTCACATGTTGCACTAGTGTCTGGTCAATGTTTCAATAGCATCGAACACATGTTGCACTAGCGTCCGATCCAAGTTGCAACGTCCGGTCACACCTGAAATCCTCCTTTTCAACTCAAACTTCACCACCCTTGCTTCCATGTGCTAACCACCAAGTGTATCACTAATGTGCATGTGTGTTAGCATTTTCACAAAGCATTTTCAAGGGTAAATTGTTAGCACACTAGGTACCTAATGTATATGCAAGAATCATGTCAACTAGTGGCACTCGATAACCACTTAGCCAAAGATTTTCTCTCTTTATAGCATGGCTATCGATCTTAAATACACTCACACCCTCTATGGTGTCTTGAGTGCCAAATCAAAAACTTATTTGATACCTCTGCCTTGATTATCTTGGTTTTTGTTTTTCTCTTTCTTCTTTTCCAAGTTGAGCATGGTCATCTTCAACACATGTCCATCTCCATCTCCATGGACTTCATCACCATGCTCCATCACTTAGTATGTACCAACCTTGCTCACATGACACTCATGACAAAGATTAGTACCTAGGTTTCATCAATTAGCCAAAACCAAACTAGGGCTTTCACTGGCTTCGCCTGTGCTTGCTTCCCGCGCCTGACACCGAGGCAAGACAGCAGAAAGGCGAGAAGGGAGATGCAACACACGATCTAGTTTTAAAACATCCAGATGCAACAATTGCAACATACGTTTGAAAACAAATGAAACATGTGCCCGAAACACTTGCAAAAAAACCTAAAAACACTTAAAACCATTGTAAACATACGCAACATCCAAATAAAACACTTGCATCATATGTATAAAAACATATGCAACATCTAGATAAACACACTTGCAACATATACGTCGGAAAAAACAGATAAAACATTGAGAACAGGAGCTTGCAATATACGTATACATCCATTGCAACATATGAAACATCATAATCTACTTTTGCAACATCCGTATAAAACACACTTGCAACATACCTATGAAACATTAGAAACACTTAAAACATACGTTTGCAACAAGGGAAAGGCCGGGGCCGGTCGATTGCAACCATTGGGGTCGAAGCCGGCGACGAGCAGCGGCGCACGAGCACCACCAGCACCCAGCACCAGCGGCGCGCGCGAGCACCACCACCAGCCAACGCCACCAAAGATCGGGCTTGGCTTGGCGAAGCGAAGCAGCATGAACGGTAAGAAAGGCAAAGCGAGGCCACCGACGGATCGAGTGGGGCCAGCGACGGGGAAGCGAGTAGCGTAGCGACGATGTAGCGAGGTGGAGTAGCAGCCGCGATGGCCGGACGACGTGGTGGAGGCAGTCGCTGCGTTCGTGAGTATTGATACAATCTCGATTACGCGTAGGAGATGGGGAGGCTGCCTGGGCCGGTCTGTAGGCCCATTAAGCAAGCGCCTGGGTGGCCGGACCACTGGTGTAAGCATTTCCAGGCAAGCTTAACCAGTCAGCATCCTATACGTCTACATGACTATGTCATTGCATCTGCACAATCGATTACGTTTTATGGACAAAGCCCTCCATTTTTTTCATATAGCTTTTACACGTGTGTCGTTTGTACATGTTTGCTAATCTTAAAAGAAGTCAAGATTTCATATATTCATAATATTATATATTTGTTATTTATTTTTAATGTTTATAGAAATCGGACAAAAACAAATAGGAGATCAACAAAAAAAAGTAAAAAGGAAACATAACGTGGCAAAAGGAAAAATAAGAAGGCGCAGAAAGAAAAGAAAAACAAAAACCGTACATGAAATGTGGAGAAAATGAAAAAGCAAGAAGAAAAGAAACGGAAACCAAACGTAAAAAACTACAGAAACCGTACTGGAAAAAAAACTGAGGAAAGAAAAAGGAAACCGGGATCGACACGACTCGGATCAGAATCGGAGGACAGAAAACGAATGTGGAAAATAATATGATGGGTGTTTTATGTTGGGATCCGAGAAAAATAAAATTAGAACTCGGTGAAAAAAGAGCGAAAAAGCTCTTCGTGTATATAATACATTTAGATAAGAAATAAAATTAGGATAAGATTTGTCTAATTTTTACTTTTCTTCATTTCTACTTAGATTTGGATTAGGATCCCTATTCAACTTAGGTATCTATTTGATTAGGATTCCTAACAATCTAGGTTACCTATGTAATGAAAATGCACCATATGCTCATTTACTTTAGATTTTGGTATTTGATGACCAACACAGCCAAATTAGACTAATGAATTTATAAGTAATTGTTTTGTAGTTCAATAGGGTGCAAAATGTGACTTGGACGAAGGCGACATGATGATCCGATGATCAACACCATGTTCGCATGATCGTTTCTGTGGCTTATAAGCCGACTGATGCTGCTTTATTGTGAGAGAAAAACACTATATCATGGCTGATAAGCATGGCTGATACGATCAAGCGAACAGGGTGATCACCATAAGTAAGACCCTAAAAACATAAGAAAAGACCCAAAATATAAAGTAAAGTCTAAGTACGAAGATGGGAACCAAGCTGGATGCAAGGATCGTGAAAAAACGAATGAAGAAGTGGCTCGTCAGAGACAACCGGACGCTGCCACGAAGGCACCGGACGTGTCCGATCGTTGCCCATGCAACCGCAGTGACCGACGCGATGACCGGATGCTGAGCAAAGTAGTGACCGAACGTACATGTGACATTGTTCATTATCACGGCAACGTTCTTAGCGTGACTGGACGCGACGACACGACGACCGGACACACCAAGAAGTAGCGTCCGATCATGTCTAGAAATGTTTTAGAGCGGCGCCAGCGCGACCGGATGCGTCCGATTGAGTGAGACCGGACTCGGCCCAGAGTCCGATCAACGCGCGCGCTCCAACGGTCAGGACGACCGGACGTGTCCGATCAAGGCGTGACCCGCGTCTGGTCGCTAGCTGAAAGCTAGGTTTTTGCCCCCAACGACTAGTTTCAACTTGGAGCTTATAAATAAACGTCCCAACCAGCCATTTGAGGAGCGAAGAGCTGAGAAAACATACCAAGGGTGTTGATACACCATTTTAGTAATCTCCACTTACATAGTGCTTAGTGATTCATTAGGTAATTAGCGTAGGTGCTTTGCGAAGTGCTTAGATTGATTAGACCACCGCTTATGCGCTTGCTCTAGGTTTAGGCCTATTGTTTAGTGAGGTTTGCACACCTCTTATTACTCGATGCTTGCGCGCACTATTGTTGTATATTGGAGGGGCTTGTAGTCTTACGAGATTACACCAATCATGTTTGTGGTGTGGTCGCCATCGTGTACTGAAGGGAACAAGACCCGCGGCGGTTTGTCTGGAAGCTTGATAGTAAAGACGGTGGAGAGCGGTCCGGGAGAGGCTTATCGGAAGGCACATCGGAGACCCACTTGCTTGTGGGCAAGGCCCGGGGGCTATCCATGGAGTTACCCGACCGGGAGCTTGACCCTTACGAGGGATTCCTTGCGAGGGGCTCCAACGAGGACTAGGGGAATCTTGAGCGCTTCTCGATACCTCGGTAAAAATACTAGAATCGTCGACGGGAGTTTGCATCTCTACCTCATCTTTACCTTTCGCATTTACATTGTTACCTAGGTTGTGTACTTTACTTTTCTAGCTTAGTTGATAGGGTTGGAACCTAGGTTGCAAGACTCTTTTGTGGTAGAGATAGCAACGCATTAGCAAAACCGTAGTTGCAAATTTAGATAGATTACTTTCTTGCATATGTTTTGCTAGGGTGGAATTAGAGGCCATAATTTAGAGTAGATTTTTAAATTGCCTAATTCACCACCCTCTTAGCGTCACGGTCCCTTACAACCTAAAAAGTGTGTCAAAGTCATACATGTTTCATAAAATAGGAGAGTTGTAGAGGGACGGACATAAATAATATTCACATTCACGAAGTTAGTACAAAAAAATGGGTACCAAAATAATAGGCTAAAATTTTATCTCTTTATTATTAAGTATATATATATACAATATAATATAATATAATATAATATAATATAATATAATATAATATAATATAATATAATATAATATAATATAATATAATATAATATAATATAATATAATATAATATAATATAATATAATATAATATATATTGATATAGATTTATTTTTACAAAAATATTTGTCTAATCTAAATCAAAAAATTGCAAAACTATACTGCTACCGCCATTTGAAGCGGTGGGAATTATGTATAGCTGGTTGAACCGACACAATAATTGTTACCGCCACATCAACTGCAGAATTTTTCTTTCTGTCAGCCCATCTTAAAAAAATCATAACTTCTATACATGAGCTCGGATGAAGAAAAAATATATGAAAATTTTAGAGAAAAGAGACCTACAATTGTGTAATTTATAACCTTTTCATTTGAGATTGTTATGAAACCTAAAAGATTCATGTAATGTTCAGATCTATATTCATAGATCTAAACATTATATCGATTATTTTGATACTGGCTTCAAATAAAAATATTATGAACCAAAAGGTGGTAGATTTCATCATCAAATACAATTCTTGTAGAAATTTTATCTTCATATGTGACTATATGAAAAAGTGATAATTTGCTGAAGATGTGCTATGTAATGGTGTGAAGTATCCACGAGCTAGTGTAGCAAATTTTAGAAAAAATCGTAATTCTTCATTCATATAACCTCATATAGGGATAACATTTATACAAATATTGTAGCTGCATAAGAGATCTTTTAGTTCACAATTTTTTTAAAAACCGTCTTGATACCTAAATAATCTGTTTAATGTTTAGATCTGCAAATACACATCTAAGCTTTGTATTAATTTTTTATTGGTATATCAAAATAGCCTCAAATGAAAAGATGAGTTACTACCTCCATCAGGCCGCGCTAGGCTGATCGCAGCTTCAAGAAACAATTTCGGCTTGTTCCCACGAAAATGGCGGCCCATTAAAGCCCACCTCCTCTTCTCTTGAAAACCCTAAACCCCTCCTCCCTTTCCCTTTTATCTTTGCTTGCCTCCCCTGCCCACAAGCCACAGCCGCCACTGCCTCTTCTTCGCGGCGCTGCCAAGAGTCCAAGACCGGCGACCTGTTGAGCTGAGGTGAGCTAAAGTCTCCTTCCTCCCCTTCCCCTCACCTTATCTGATTGGTAGATATTCAGGTACTCTGTTCCTTTAATTAATTTACTACCTTGTGTATGTTTCGTCCGGGATTTGATTTCGAACTGTAAGCACATATCGAAGGCTTTCTAGGCGTCAATCGGCCTATTGAGCTCAAAGCTTGTGCCATATGAATCGTCCTCGTCATCTCCACTTCAGATTGACATGATCTCCTGCCACCTTACGTGGAGGTCAGGACTCTCTTGGTCATGTCATATTTAGGATGACGCTGCACATGGTTCCCTTGAACAGCAAATATTTGATTTGATTTCTCCCGTATGCTTTATTTGACCTGCTTCCGACCGACGATGACACTCCCGTTTGCATTGACGCTTGACAGAGCAGAGCAAAGCCTAGAAGGCATCCGCCATGGCCAAGAACCCCAAGGTGTTCTTCGACATCCTCGTCGGCAAGTCCAAGGCCGGCCGCGTCGTGATGGAGCTCTTCGCCGACAAGGTGCCCAAGACGGCCGAGAACTTCCGCTGCCTGTGCACGGGCGAGAAGGGCCTGGGCTCCTCGGGGAAGCCGCTGCACTACAAGGGCTCCGCCTTCCACCGCATCATCCCCAGCTTCATGTGCCAGGGCGGCGACTTCACCCGCGGCAACGGCACCGGTGGGGAGTCCATCTACGGCGCCAAGTTCGCCGACGAGAACTTCAAGCTGCGCCACACGGGGCCGGGCGTGCTCTCCATGGCCAACGCGGGGCCCAACACCAACGGCTCCCAGTTCTTCATCTGCACCGCGCAGACGTCCTGGCTTGACGGCAAGCACGTCGTATTCGGCAAGGTGGTCGATGGCTACGCCGTCGTGCAGAAGATGGAGGCCGTCGGCTCTGGGTCCGGTGCCACGGCTGAGACCGTGCTCATCGAGGACTGCGGCCAGCTAGCGGACGACTGAGTGCCTCGATGAGCTGTCTCGAGTTTCATTGTAGCCAAATGAACGGATAAATAAATTTGGTTAGATTAGATTTGCTTTATGATTTTGTATACCACATCGGCATCCGTTGGAAACATTGTAGTATTATCTAGAAAAAGAATGCTTTTGCTACCTATGTCCATAGTCTCCATTGTTTAAACCTTCGGCCGAGAGACCAAGGAGCACCGCTTTTCCTTAAATCGCCGTGACCGATTAATGCCGCTAAAATCTCCGTTTTCCGCACCGTGCATCGCGCGCTCACGCAGCTGCCTCGCGGGGCCGCTCTTAATCGCGTGCTCCACCTCTCCCAAATTCTTTCCCGCAAAACTCCATTAGATGTCTGTCATCTGTGCAGCCAAAGTTCAAAATTCAGCCATGCGTGCATCAAAATTTCGTTGGCGCCACTTTTCAATTTTACCATGGCCTATATAAGTCACCCAGGAGGATCACAACGTCCAGGTAAGTTCAGTGATCTCTCCACCGCACCGCATCTTCTTTCTCCACCTCTATTCATGCTGGATTAGATGCCTAGATTAGAGATTGATTTGAATGAACAGCCACCTGAATCTGGCGATTTGTATCCCATAGATTGGGATGACATAGTTGAGTATGATGGGCCGGCACACCAGCTTGATTATGACATGGTTTGGGATGATGGAAGCCAAGGTGCAAATCTACCAAGATCTTTATTTTGCCTTCTGTTACTTCCGTCCTTGAGCTTATTCTTTCTTTTTCTGTGTTGCAGCATTTGGTGAGCAAGGAGATGATGCAACACAAGGAGTGCAACTACCTGAAGCCGATGGTGAGCAAGGAGATGAAGGTGATGCTGCAACAGGAGTGTAACTACCTGAAGCCGATGGTCTGCAAGGTGCATCAACAAAAGGGGGTGATGCTTCAGGTATAATTTGTCGGATAACCAATAGTAACTGCACTTTGTAGCCTGGTTTAAGAGTAGTCCGGTTAGTCCATTGTCGGACAACCAAAAGTGTACATATTGTCTGTTATTCAGTGTGCTTTTCAGTAATCAGTGTTTGCACACTCATTTCAGTCATGTGTCTACATATTCAATTCAGTCACCTATTTGCAGGTTCTAGCGACAAAAAAGAAAGTTCTACCCTGATGATCTAAAGATCGCCATTTACCTAGAATTGTTAGCAAGAACAGATCCTCCTATTCTTCGTCGTGGAGTTTCAAAAGCAAGTTCATGTAGCTCTGGCCAGTTGGGAGTCCGGCACCTCGGTGTCGGCGACAAATGAATCAGCCACAAAACGCACCTCACTCTCAAACATACCGATCATTTCCTCTCCTCCTACAGCGGCCAAGTTCTCATCGCCACGGACGATCTGGCCAACATCCTAGTCGTCTTCTTCCTCGCAAGAATCCGGAGCCCAATTCACTCACGCACGAATTCCTCCTGAACGGGGACCCTTTGGTGTTCCATCAAAGGAGCGTGTTTGGTGGTTGTATCCGCCAACAATCAAGGATTTGTGAGAGGTTTGGATCCTACCTCGCGGGGAGCAAAAGGATACTCTAGTAAATTACGCGTGGCTTGTTGGAGTGCCTCTCTAGTGTGGTTCCTACGGCATCCGTGGCATGGGCTTGGCGTGTGATGCCAATTAACACGTGAACCACCTAGCTTGGACTCGCCACAACGAAGACGTAGGTTGCTGGCAAGCGACCGAATCTTAGGGATAAATCTTGGTGTTTGTTGGGGGTGTGTCATAATGTTTGGGAACCCCACCATCATATTCAGAGCCCAGTTACGCCGCTTAAGGCTCATAAAGTAATTTTAGGGGCCGTTGGTAGCCTTTAGTGGTATTTTTTGTAAATACAAACTCCCCTAGGGTCCATGCCCCTAGTGGCGTTTTTGTGAATACAAACTCCACCGAGGAGCATAAAGAGAACCTCCTCTCTCACCTCCCCTGTAAAAGAAGGAGAGAAGGAGGGGAGCTGATCACTCGGCTTTTCCCTCTCTCTCTCATTTGCCCTTTCACTATTTATCCTTTTAATTTTGTTGGCTAAACCAACATTGGTGCCCACCGTTTTGGCTCAAATTTTTTCACGACCTAGCACAAAATATTTCGGCCATTAGCGGCGAGACTCAGTTCGCTCCGTCGGAGTCGCGCGAAGATGTCAACAGCCCCCAAAAGCTACGAAGGCAACTTCGCCTCTTGCCAGCACAGGCAGTACTTCTCTGTGTACTTTGCAGCATTTCGCTCAGTTCAATTCAGAGCATATTCGTAAGTTAATCAGTATCAGACTAGGGCCTTGTTTAGATTGCCTCAAAATTCCAAGTTTTTTCATTCTCTCTCCATCACATCAATTTTTGGACGCATGTATGGAGCATTAAATATAGGTAAAAAAAATAACTAATTACACAGTTTGGTTGTAAATCACGAGACGAATCTTTTGAGCATAGTTAGTCCATGATCGGTCAAAGTTTGTCAAATATAAACGAAATATGCTACAGTGTCCAGATTGCAAAAAATTGCAATCTAAACAAGACCTAGGCATAAGATTTCTACTTCAGAGGCTTCACCAAGAAGGAACGCTTTCGTGCTAAAGACTTCGATGTTTTCACGACCAAGTCAAGAAAAGGCATCTGGACATAGCGACGAAGCGCTCGTTTACTTTCTTGGCTTTCCGAAATAACAAGGCTGCATTCGTTTGCAACTTCACCGAAATGACAGATACTCAGAGCTTTGGTCTGCAGCACCTACAGCTCAAGATAAGTGTTGTTAGTCACTTTCAGCTTTTACCTTTCGCGCGAAACAGCACTTCTTTGTTGTCACAGTCAAGCATTCTCATTTATTTAACTAATATTATTTTATATGGGAAGCGAGGCTTCACTGTTCGTCACACTTCTACACATGTCTATTCTCTTAATCCTGTTCTAGACAGTCCATAGCTGCTGGGGTGAAACGTAAGATATTATTCGCCGAAGCTGCCGCAGAGTTTCTAGCCCTGATACCCAGCGAAGGGTCACCGGTGACCTCGCCAGCGAACTCATGAGGACAACATTGCCTAGATACATGAGCTTATTTCCTTTCGGGAGCCAGGTAAGTAGTAATAAAGATAAAGAGAAATAAAGAAAACAGTTCAGGTTGTCTTAGATACAATATTAGATACAACATTTGCCTAGCATATCGTTTATCAAAGCTAATGAGTTAAGTTTACGTGAACCTGCATTTTTATATCTTGAATATTATATTAGATACAATATCTTTCACCTAGATTAAAAAACCTCACGCCAATAGTTGAATATCTTTTCTGGATGCATGTGCTGTATCGTTTTGCAGGAGCAGCTCAAGCAAATTCAGGAGAGCAAAAGCAAACACTTCCCAAGACGATCGCCCGCGACATGGGTCATCATTTCGCCAGCACAAGCGGCGACAGCTGACGACAAGAACCCCGCGAATGAACGAAACCTCGTCAGAGCTCAGAGCGTGGCGGCACGCACACTTCGGAAATGCACACAGATGCCGCGAAAGACCAGCATTCAAAGACGGCGAAGTAGAGGTGTTCACAACCTGGCCCCGAATGGGAATACAACGTACCTTTCGCTGAGCCTTCAGCAGTTGCAAAATCTAGTTCGGCAAAATGTAAAGTCATCATCAGCATGCAAAGTTCGGCAGCGCCGAAGCCACCATCAGCAAGGCAATCAGCAACAATCCCCAAGTGTGAAGCAAAGAGGCAACGTAGCTCAGTGACGGCCCAAAAGGGAAGTTTTCCTTTCGCTACTATGCCCCTTTTCTGTCAATCCGTTTTAGCTCGATCCCGAGATCCAGCAGCACCTGCAAACCAGAACCAAAGACGGCAATTCCGTATCTGCGTATGAACCCATGCCTAGTAAGATACACCCGGCACCATAACCTTTCGCCAAAGCAAAGGGGTAAAGCCCCATGCTGCACCATTTTGCCGTGGCGAAATGGCGGCAACCGCTTGTCAGTCGATACCAGGCAGCGTGCTGGCTGATGCCAGCCCGTCATTTCGGCCATGCGGAATGACGGCTTGTGCTTAAGTAAATCTGTCGTTTCGACCACGCGAAATGCTGTGTCGTGTCGTTCCGCTAGCACTTGACGGTCTAGGGCCGACCGGGGTCCCTTCGGTCCGGAGCATGACCATCTTTGTCACTGTACTGAAGATTGAGACCAGCACTCAGTTTAGCAAGATTCTAGTCCCCACTTTTAGCGGGCACCCCCTTATTTTAATACATCAGCCCAGGCGAACGCTCAGCCATCTGAAACACTCGCGACGAGATGCGTGGCACTCTCAGCACCACCTAATTCTTCCGGATTACGTACTTCAACACCTTTTCGAAGGAGGCTAACGCGAATAGCCTACTCCAGCTCTAGCTGCATGCTCACCATATGTTCCCGAGCAATGGTTTTTTTTTCCCGAGAGATAAGTGCCCGTTTTAACCATTGCTCAGTTTTGGCGCTGTGAGATGCAAACACCTTCAGCTTTCGCAGCCAGTCACCGAGCATGCCGATTTCACAGTTCTTCACAAAGCAAGCCATGAAGAACGTTTCGCAGGACAACAAACATGGTTGCAGCGAAATGAACCATCCTCGCGCCATTCGCAGATCAAGATATATAAACCAAGCTCGGACCATTTCGGCGCTCCTGAAAGCAAACAACCTTCGGTCATTTCGGCAAGGGCATGCTCATTTCGGAAGCAAAGACTCCTTAATATTGGTGTGGGTATTCGTATCCCTCCCTCACTATCCAGTCTGGGACTCTTTGGGAGGCAAAAAAAAAGTTATCCTCAGTGCTGTTCGGAAGGTCTATGGTTGCGCAAGATAAGTAGCCCATCCTTTCGATCCTTCCTCAAATTTAAGCCCGTTAGCTTGGGCGGTTTACTATATTATTTATCCTCCTATTTGTTAGCAAGTTTCACTTTGGAAAAAGCTACTGGGAAAATCCGAATACTTGCTTTACCTCCGAGGATATTTCCCAACTTTCGTAGTCATCCGAATTGTTTGTACTGATCTTCCTTTGCATTCCTATTTGTTAGCGATACTTTCGACTGTCCCTCCTTCCAGAAAAATATATATAATAATAAATAATAATAAAATAAACATAATAAAAATAAAAAGGAAAGAAGAAATGTGTCACTGATTTTCCAGGCGAAATGTTTGTCTCATCTTCATCTTTCTTCGGGATTGACTCTCAACCTACCATTGTAAGCTGGTGTTCGTCGGCTCTACGGAATACCTCATTAATTTTCCCCTACCAGTTTTCTGTTCACCTCTCCAACAAAGATAGGTGTCATATATTCGCTCGGTCTAAATCCTTGAAAATAATATTTGTTTTGAAGGCTACTCCAATCACTTCGCTCTGTTTTCTCGATTACTAAACACATGCATTTCGCTAGCCATAAATCATGATATACAGGTCCAGAAAAAAGGGCGGAATTACTCCCGTTTGAAAGTGGAATTGGCGAATGAGCTGGCGAAATGTGCGGCAGGCACTCTCGAAGAAAAGACAGCTACTTCGGCGAAATGGCGTGTCCGCCCGAGCCGTTATCGTGCGGCGTCGAAGTAACTCGTGTCATCATTTCGCTGGAGCGAAATGACGGACCCACTCGCGTTGTTATAGCGCACAGTCAAAGGGGATTCCTGTCGGCTTCATCATTTCATCCTGGCGAAATGAGGAGCTGCTGGCCTTCGGCACGACGAAATATGGGCATCAAGTTATCGCTCGGTATTCAGAGGCACAGCGGTGAAAAGTCTCCGTCCGACAGGGGGATGGACATTGGCATCATCCGAAAGGCTGGACTCAGTTTTCTTCCAATAAGATCTTGGTAATTTTCAGTGCCAGCAAAGGGTTGACGGCTATCAGCAGCGAACACCTAGTTCTTATTGGGTCCCTCTAAAAGCGAATAAATGTTTTCTGTCCGATGTTACTAGCTCCAAAAGCTCAGTTTCCCACTGAAGTTTCAGCTCAACAAATGGTGTTCCATCATTTGGTTGTTATGGAAGATGTATTCTTTTCGGGAGGGTCTTCGCTTTCTACCTCAACAGTATACAAGACATATTATACATTTTTTCAGAACGACCAGAGAATGACGCTATATATTCTCGTCTGCTCAAGCGCTCTTTCTCCATGAATTGGCTTCATAGTCGTTATCACGGAGAGGCTACCTTCAAACACAAATTGACATATATTGCACTTGAGAACTCATCCTTTCAATTAATATTGTTCTTCTTTGCTTAATTCGCTCACTAGCACATTTAATGTTATCATTTCGGCACTAAATTTTTTTTCTGAATATTTCCCTTATACTATTCATACACACTCCATTGTCTAGACATTCCAGCCTATGGAGCCTCCAAAAATTATGCAAGTGTGAAGCTAATAAAAAAGCCTAAGGGTTCAAGACTTCGACACTCAAACACACATGAGGGTGAAACTAAAGGAAAAGATTTCCTATTGTGTTTGTACTTATGAACAATGCATCTATCAGCATTGTGAAATTCATTCATAACATCCATTCACCTTATGAGCACTTCGCATGAGCCAAAAGGGGCGCCTTAACATCATAAGGCCCCCCAATATTGGCAAAACCATATTTGATGAGATCAAAACGACCGTAAATCGCTGCATGCATCCTTTTCAATCTCTATGTATACAAAAATCTCATAAGAGCTCAATGTTTTCACATTGCCAAAAAACATACAAACAAAGCGCAATGATGTCATAAAAGCTTAGACACTTCACGTTGCAAAAAAAAAAGAGAGCAAGCTGAAGTTGAATAATTTATAGAGCTCCACAGCTTTGCGTCGCCACTACGGGGGTTGGCGCCAAAATAATCTAAAAGCACCGAAAGGCTCGTTCTGTGACTCCCCGCCCCATCGCATCTAAAGGTACGGTGTCAGAACCAAAGCAAACTAAAAGCCGAGGGGCTCATTTCACGATCCTTCACCCCTCACCCGAAAAGGTGTGAGGGGTTGACGCCTAAGTAATCTAAAACTAGCGCCGAGGGGCTCATTTCGCGACCCTTCACCCATCGCCCGAGAAGGTATGAGGGGTTGGCGCCTAAGTAATCTAAATGTTAGTGCTGAGGGGCTCATTTCGTGACCCTTTACCCCTCGCCTAAAAAGGTGTGAGGGGTTGGCGCCTAAGTAATCTAAAAACTAGCGCCGAGGGGCTCATTTCGCGACCCTTCGCCCATCGCCCGAGAAGGTGTGAGGGTTTGGTGCCTAAGTAACCTAAATGCTAGCGCCGAGGGACTCATTTTGCGACCCTTCACCCCTCGCCTGAAAATGTGTGAGGGGTTGGCGCCTAAGTAATCTAAAAACTAGCGCCAAGGGGCTCATTTCGCGACCCTTCACCCATCGTCCAAGAAGGTGTGAGGGGTTGGCGCCCAAATAATCTAAATGCTAGCGCCGAGGGGCTCATTCGGTGACCCTTCGCCCCTCGCCCGAGAAGGTGTAAGGGGTTGGTGCCAAAATAATCTAAATGCTAGTGCCGAGGGTCTCATTTCGTGACCCTTCGCCCATTGCCCAAAAGGGTGTAAGGGTTGGCATCAAACCGATCTAAAAGCGTCAAGGGACTAATTATCCGAAAAAAGCCGAGGGTTCTCTTCACTGCCTCCCGCCCTAATAAAAAAGAGAAGAAAAGAATAAGACACCAAAGCGGTCATATCAGCACTAAAGCACCGGATCCTGTTAGATCATGAGTATCGGCCTTTACCTTTACTTTCATATTCTTTACATTTCGCATTTAGTCAATTTCTGATACAGCCTCAATTTAGCAACCGTGTTATCGCAAGAATGGTGAGGACTTACATCTCACAAACTCGAAGCATTTTTATTTGTGTCTTCGCACGATTGAAATTATTACCCTAAGTATTATGCAGCTTATATGCCTCAGAGTTCAAAGGATAACCTATTATTCGTAAATAGTGCGTAACCCAACAATTCATCTCATGTAGGAGCTGTTCTTTCGCTTATCGCATATTATTCCATGTGTGAATTATAAACGAGAATCACCCAAGCAAATATACAAACGCTGAAAGAAGGCCCTTACCTACGTAAGGACCACCAGTATCAACAAAAACATGTCTGGCAAGGTCAAAATTAATCAGAGTTGCAGAGCATCGCCTACATTCATTTTGACCTTTATGTACGCAGCGATATATATAAAAAGAGTTCGGTGACCTCACGTTGCCGCGAAAAAATGCAATAGCAGTAAAGTGCAACCCAATGTTTTGCAAACCTTGCGTCACAGCCAACACTGCATATCATCGACCAGATTTTCATCAACATTTCGGCAACGGGCTTCACCATTGACATACCTTCCTCAACAATAATTTCACCGATAATTCCGACGTCAACAACACAGCCTTTCGACAATCGGGTCTCGCCAAAAACTTTGGCATCATCAACTTCGCCTTCACCAACTTTTGGGATAGGGGCTTCATAGTACTCGGAATATCCACTTCTATGATGATCAGCTTTTATCACTGAAGGAGCCAAATTCGTCATAATTTCAGTTGTATGACGAAAACCGGTTCATCGTAGAAGTCACGTCATACTTAAACTTTTATGACGATTTTCGCAAATCATCATAGAAGTGGCTTGATTTATGATGAAAATAGAATGTCATGGAACTGTTTTGGCATGCCTGGCAGGGGGACTGCCACGCTGGTGGGTGTTTCCGTTGGAGATACTTTCCACGTGTACATGCTATAGCTGGTTGCATTGGAGATGATACGGGCACATGTCACCTTCTTATTGCACAACTGTTGGTATAAATTAATGCATACAGAATAATCCACAAGCGTACGGATATTATATCGATGTAGCACTTCACCGGAAGTACCCGGTCTTATATCGAACTCAAGGAAACGTGTGTGAGAATAACTAAATCTAACTTATCCCAACTTCACAATCAAGGCTAGATAATAGGAGTGTAGAGGAGACTGCTATGGTCTTCTAGTTCTAACTTCAGTAAGCTTTGTCTTCTATTGTTCAATTCTGGGGATATTACTAGAGAAAACACAGGTAGAGTATGTTTCCTATAGCAACAATGTCCTGCTAGGCCTACTAACGGGAGGTGGACTACAAATGATTCAACAAGGCTATAAGAGTCACCCTCGCGAGCTATCACCGATCTAGAAAATAGGGTACATCTATGAGTAACCGAGTCTAAGCACCACGCTTACACTATGAATACTACTTTAACCCAGGAGCTACAAGGATTAAAGTACTTAAAAGAGAGTCGCAAACCTGAAGAATAATATGAACAAGATGCTTACTTAAATTAGAAGTCGATTACCAGAGAAATCTCAGAAGCAAGCTCAAGAAGAACTTGATTCCGCCAGGGTACAAGCCGTAGAGAGAGCACCGACAGGCCAAGACTCCTCCAAACGCTTCCCTCTCTAATACAAGACTAGATCTTATTGAGGACTAATCTTCTCTTGATTGCTAGCTCTGATCCTAGTGGACATATGGATTAGGGTTTCTAGCTTCTCAGCTCTCAAGATCAAATGAGACATGCCCTAGAGGGGGGGTGCAGGCTAATATATATAGCCCGGAGCGTCTAATGTGAGTCCTTGGATCAAACCGACTTAAAGAACAGCGGAGATGCAATCCTTACGACAATGGAGAACTGACATAACAATGAGGCTCATAGGTGGGGCCCATAGGGGCTGGGCGGCCCCACATGTTAGAGACACATGTCCCGCTTCGGTGATTCACCTTCTGGAGTCTTCTAGAGTCTTCCCACGCCAATTACGCGGCGGAATTCCGTGATTTCTTTTAACGAATAGGTCCTCCTTGGCGTTTTTTTGATTTAATCATGTTGGAAACACAGATTCACCAAACCTCGTAGAATTTATCAGTTTAAACCCCTAAGTCTACATTAGTGATCCATTTTAGCCATTTATACAAGTTATATTGATGGCTTATAATGGTTGTTAACTACCATCAACAACAACGAGGCCATCTCTGGTTCTTGCATGTTTTAGGTTCTTACTAGACCACGTGTCGATTCCTTGTTGTTCCACATGTCAGTTTTCTACTGGCACACATGTCGTGTTGCAGTTGGATTACGCGTCACTTCTTCATTGGACCTCGTGTCATATTTTTATTGGTGCACGTGTCCGTTTCTTATTTGACCACGCGTCACGATGCTGTCCGTCCACGTGTCATATTTTTATACGTCCACGTGACTTGATGATTTCCTTCCACATGATGGATTTTTAATAGCCCACGTGTCATGCCCTGGTCAATTCACGTGTCATGCACTGGTTGGTCCACATGTTGCATTTTTATTTGATCATGTGGCCTATCCTAGTTCTACCGCATGCAGGACTAATTACATCAGAAAAGTAATTTGAGATCGTTACTACTGCATAGATTGACAACATAATTATTCAAGCTGGCAATCAAATACCAACAATTAATATTTCACACATCAGCAGCAAGCCACTGACAGAGTTTCACCACAACAAACCATCACATGAGTCCACACAATAGACCACAAATGTTCACCGCATAAAGCCACAGGAGTTGAAGACTGAGAGTTAATTACCAGGAGAGCTTAAGCACATGACTTGCTCACAGAGCCTATTGTACTCCTCCTGTCGTTGTTTCTTGAATTCCTCAAACTCCCTTTTAGACTCTTCTTTCTTCCTTTTCAGTTCATCCACTAGTTCGACAAGGGTAGCGGTACTTTTCTGTTCACCAGCAAGTTGCTCCTGAAGTGTCATCCCGCCGATGTCTCTGCTCTGGTGGAGCTTCTCAGGATACCAGCATTCTTCAAAAAAGGATTTTCCTGCTTGCTTGGGAGTGGGGCTTGCCCTGGTAGAGGCAGAGGACCTTGGAAACAACATCAACACTAGTCATTGGTTGCTGCCCATCAGCAATAGGTTCTGCTTGCATAGCTTCCATAGTTTCCTACAAAATTCAATCAGTAAAACATTATGTTACAAATAGTGGAAGAGGACTTCAATTGAAAACTCAAGAGATTAATTCATAACAAGTAATGCATATGACTTCCTCAAACATCTGCTGATAGAGATTACGTAAGCACAATGCATAGGTCTTTTGCAGCCTACTGACAATAGAGATTACATAAGCACAATGTATTGGTACCATATTGATTGGTGTAATTGCAACTACAAAATTAAATGATGTTGCCACATTAGGCTCCTGCTGCGTTTGCTTCTTTTATGGCAATGGGTTCAGTAGATTTTAAGGAAAGCAAATGAGGGTACTTATAACTGCTATTCTTGCAGCATCGCTCAGGCCCTTTTTTTTGTACTGGTATGGAAGTCCTTGAAGACTTCCACAGCATTAACATCTTCATCCGATCGACCATGTTGTTCAAGTACTGGATCATCATGTTGTTCATCAAGTCCTTGATCGTGTTCTGTGGCCTTCCTCTTGTTCTCCTTCTGTTCACATTGCACATGAGTTTCTGTTTATATTTATACAAAGGCAAGAGTAACAATAAAAACACTACCATTACTTACAAATATTTGTAGCTAGACAACATAGGAGAGAGATCTTGTAGACTGGTGGTACTTCACTTTTGCATGGTTTTGCTTATTCGTCTGAGATGTTTCCTATAGCTTCATTTGTGTTAGACTGTAGCACAAGTAGACCATAGCAAGACTAGACAGAAAATTGATGGCTTCACACACACCTTGTTCTTAGCACTAGACCAAGTCTTGACAAGTTCACACCATTGTGCATTGGTCATGGATGGGACATGAGAGGTCGTAGGGATCTGATCAGTAGGGACGCCATTGAAGTGGGTTTGCTTCAACCTATAGCATGCCTATCGTACCCCATACTGCAATATATTCCAGCAAGCTTCTTGTGTTGGTGGGTGAACCTTATCAATGTCTAGCCTTGACTGCACGCAGTAGTGTGAATGAAAAGTAAATCCGTTAAAGTTGCTCAAAGCAGAGTTGAATGTCAAGAGAGGATACCCATACATACAGTTTGCCTGTCCATAAAATTCTTGTAATGGACGACACCGAAGGGCTTCTTGTAATGTTTCCAATGCGTAAAAATTGGTATTTGATGCCTGACTAGTACACCTACCTCTGAGGCAAACTTAGTAGCTTGCACTAGATCATGTGGCTTTCTGTTCCCCTTGGCAACAGAGATGGGCATCCTCAATCCTCCCATTGATTTGCTCATTTTGTCAAGCAAAATTCCATGAGTTCGAGGCCTCGGCTTCCTCGCACTTCTCAGCAATGGTACTACAAAGTTTTCATACATTCAGATTGTTAGAAAAGTAACATGGATATCAAATAGCTAGTATGAATTGATTGATAGACATCTGTAAGGTAATACCAACCTAGATAACTTTCATTGTTCTGCAGGTGGGTGGAGACAGGAGCTTGCTCAGAGGGCTCCTCTTCGGCATGGCTATCATCATCTAGCCATGGGCAGTCTCTCATTGGGCTAGGTAGCTCAGAGGGCTCCTCTTTGGCATGGCTATCGTCATCTAGCTATGGGTAGTCTCTCACAGGGCTAGGTAGGGTGCCGTCTCGACAAATATCTCTAGTCAATTCATGAATTTTGAATTGATCCCTGTGTATAGGTGTCCGTGGTGATGGAGAATTATGTTCACCTACTGCTGATACCTCTACCCTTTTGCCAACAGTAGCCCTTCGAGTACAAACTCCATGAGCAAACTCTCTTGGTCGTGTTGAATTCAACCGCTTGGAGTGCCTTCGCCTAGGACTCATGGCAGCACTACCTTTTGTCCTGCTGACAGAGCCTCCTCTATGGCTCATTCGACCCGTACAATGAAATTGGAGATACAAACTTAAACTTCAAGCATGTATAAATTGCATTGCTATCCAAACAGTAAAGCATTGCATTGCTACCTACACCCCCTCCGAACTAAATACAAGATAGAACAAGCACCACAATTGCTAGGGGTACTGGCTCATCTTCTAAATCTGAATTTGTTTCATCTGTAACATCAAATCCCTCAACTACCTCCCCTGGTTCAGGGATATATTCAAAATCTTCACCGTGTCTACCCTTTGTGCTTGACTTTTTCGCCTTTGGAGACACAGGTTTTGGATCCACACGTATTCTAAGTTCTTCCATCTTTCTAAATTACAAAGTCATTTGTTAACAAAAGTTTCTAAGGAATGTCAACACAACAGAGCAAGAGTATGCAAATAAGCGCCTAACTAGTAACTACAGCTTATACGGAAGTCATTAATCCAATAAAGCACATGTCAGATACACTCAACTATAGGAAATATGTAACCCCATCGCTATCTACATATCTTTGGTTCAGCCTCTACAGTAGAGCACACATTATAAAAGGAATTTGGGTACCTCTTCGTCCGTGTCCATGTTCAGATCCGATCTTGTCATCGTGGTCATGGAGCTGGTGCAGCTGGCATTGATGAAGGGGTAATAGATCTAGCTCCAACTAGGGTTCAGATCCGGTCGATCGTGGTAGGTGTCGAGGTAGGGGATCCGGATCTGGCTTGTACTGTCATCGAGGCTAGGGTTTGAATTAATGAGTCAAGCTACTATGCTGATGGCGCCTAGGGTCTAGAGTAGGGTGGCAGAGGAGGTGTCTGGAGAGTGGAGAGGGAGGCCATGGGACTAGGATTTGGAGCTAGAGGAGAGACGGTGCGGCTGGAGAATGGATATGGAGGCAGAGATGATGACTCTTTGCGCTTTTATGTGGCCATCAAATTACCACAAATGCCGTTGTCTGAAATTGATGGCATGGTAAACCTATTTTCGCTTGGAGGGCAAAAGAGAGACATAATTTTCGATGCGTGTTGGCGGGACTGCTCGGCGTGGTGCGAAATCAAATTTTCAGGGCATGTTGGTGGGATTGCTCGGTGCGCGGGAGCGGTGCTCACCAGAGACTAGAATTTATTCTGTGTTTTAATAGGAAATGATTATGACAAAATGTTACTTACCTAATATCCATCTTTTCATTTTTCTCCTATGCACCTATTTATATCCGATGAGTTGGTTGTTGCCTTTTTGTTTTTTTCATAATAATATAAATAAACATAAAACCAAAAGAGGATGATAAGAAATAAATAATTAAAAGATGCATGAATTTGACACCTAAAAATTACCAAAAAAAAAAAAAAAATAAACCAACTCGTTGTAGCTTGTTGCGCTGCATCTGCCAATTTTTTTTTATGTGTGTGACTACATCTGCGACTATTTGAACTAAGGCCTATAATTTGGAAGCAAGGGGAAGGCAGGCCCTGGAATGGAAAACCCTCCATAAATAACTAAATGGGTTATTGATATCCCCATGGATTTCCCAACCTAGAAAAAGTCGTGGATTCTAAGGGGATTTGAGTTTCTAGAGAAAGAGAAAAAAACATCATCCTCCTCGCTAGTGCTCTGGTGATTCGTCGACTCACCAGACTCATCGCTAGATGAGTCACAGTACTTTGATCGTCCTCCTCCTCGTTGGAGTCACAGTCGGTGTTGTTCATGCCATCGCTCGAGTATGTTCCCATTGCTCGTCATCATTACTACTCGAATCGCCAGTGTAGTAGTCGAGGGGTTAACACATTTTCTACTATGATAACAAGAAAGTCCGTAGCTCTGTGTATTTAATGTGCCGGACTTTCTCGTAATCAAAGCAGGAAAACACGCCAACCCCTCGACTACTACTCTGACTGCTCGTATTCTAAATCTATTTTAGTAGTAATTAGTAACGCTACGGGGATTCACGTCTTCTAACATTTGTTAGCGTCTGCATTGAGTATAAATATCCTTTCTAGTCTCTTTTACTTTTCACTTGCAAGTTGCTAGCCAAGGAAAGGAGGCAGTGTTACAACTTTGTTAGCAAATTTTGCCCACAGAACAACAGTGATCATCCTTGTTGAGGTGAGTTTTAGTTTCTTGGTCATTTTATTCTAGTCAGGATCTCAATCGAGGCTAAGATATGACATAGGCAATATTCTGTTGCTTTGTGCTGGTTCTTGCTTGTTCAAGGTGTAGTGTTTCATATATGGTTTTATCTAATGATTTTTTTCCTTGTGTTTTTGTTCTATATGTATACAAAGAGATGTTGTCGTACCATAACACACATGTTTACTCCATCAGCAAGATTGAGCTTTGGCAGCTAGGAGTGTCGCCATGTATCGTACAAAGGGTGCTTGTTGCTTGAGGGCACTACTAGAAATATCCACTTCTATGATGAATAACTTTTGTCACTAAAGGAGCCAAATTCATCATAATTTTAGTTTTATGACGAGTTTATGACGGAAATCGGTTCATCATAGAAGTCACGTCATTCCTTAACTTCTATGACAATTCTAGAAATTCATCATACATGTTGATAGATCTGTGACGAAAATAGAACGTCATATAACTATTTTGGCATGCGTGACAGTGGGGCATCCATGCTGGCGGTTGCTTCCATTGGAGATGCTTTCCTCGTATACCTGCTATAGCCGGTTGCATTTGAGATGGTTCGGGTATGTGTCACCTTGTTATTGGATAACATGGCCATCTCTGGTTCTTGCACATTTTAGGTTCTTAATGAACCACGTGTCGGGCCCCTGTTGTTCTACATGTCTGTTTTCTATTGGCACACGTGTCGTGTTGTAGTTGGGTCACGTGTCATTTCTTCATTGGACCATGTGTCGTATTTTTATTGGTCCACGTGGCCATTTCGTATTCAACCTTGTGTCACGGTGCTGTCTATCCATGTTTCATTTTTTGATTCAGCCACGTGGCTTGACGGCTTCCTTCCATGTGTCGGATTTTTATTAGGCCACGTGTCATGCCATGGCTATTTCACGTGTCCTGCACTGGTTCGTCCACGTGTTGTATTTTTATTTAATCACATGGCCTGCCTAGGTTCTACCACGTGCCCAACAATCAATTCATCATAAAAGTAATTCAAGATCGTCACTGTTGCACAGATTGACTACATAATTATTCGACGATGTCTTCATAATTATTCAGTATGACAATCAAATACTACAAATTATCGTTTACACATCAGCAACAACCCGCTAACAGTTTTACCACATCAAACCAGCACACGAGTACACACATCAAACCACAAATGTTCACTACATCAAGCCAACAGAGTTGACGACTAAGAGTTACTAGAAGAAGAGCTGAAGCGCATGATATCCTCACATAGCTTATTGTACTCCTCCTGTTGTTGTATCTTGAACTCCTCAAACTCCCTTTTAGTCTTTTCTGTCTTCCTCTTCATTTCATCCACTTGTTCAATGAGGTTAGCGGAACTTTTCTATTCAGTAACAAGCTATTCCCGATGCATTCTCTCCGCCGATGTCTCTGTTCTGACGGAGCTTGTCAGGATACCAGCATTCTTCAAAAATGGGGTGTTACCGCTGACCTAGGAGTGGACCTGGCCATGGGAGAGGCAAAGGACCATGGGAACAATATCAACCCTTGTCATTGGTTTGTGCCCATCGCAACAGGTTCTACTCACATAGTTTCCATAGCTTCCTGTGAAATTCAAGCAGTAAACATTAGGTTACAGATAGTGGAAGAGGACTTTAATTGAAAATCCATGAGATTAGTTCATAACAAGTAACGCAGATTTTATATTGATGTGGATTACATAAGCATAACGCATAGGTACTGATATGGATTACATGCTACAAAATTCAAGCAGTAAACAATAGGTTACATATATGGATTACATAAGCACAATGCACAAGTATTGCAACTTTAAAATTAAATGATGATGCCAAATTTAGGGCCCCTTTGGTTCATAGGATTTCGAAAGAAAAAATGTAGAAATCAGTAATCCTATGGAATCAACACCGTAGAGGCCTTAGGTTCATAGGAAGAAATGGGGGAAGGAAAACCATAGGAAAGTTTCCTATCCTTTAACTTTCATAGGAAAACAAAGGAAAAAAATATCAAGTGAAACCTCATTGTATTGGTTTCCTATGTTTTCCTATACAAAACCAAACACCCCTTCTAACAAAATTCCTCTGTTTTTCACATGCATTCCAATCATATTCATGTATTTTTCCTGTTCCTACATTTTTCCGATCTTGCGTTCCAAAGGGGGCCTTAGGCTCCTGCCACTATTGCTTCTATTAACAGTACACATGAGTTTCTGTTTATACAAAGGCTAGAGTAACATTAAAACACAACCATCACTTACAAATGATTGCAGCTGTACAACATAGGAGCGAGATGCTATAGCCCAGTGACACTTCGCTTTTGCACGGTTTTGCTTGTTCTTCTAAGATCCACGAGTCAACTCTCCAAGTCCTATTGACTTCACTCTCTTAGACTGCCTTCCTCTAGGACTGATATCAGCGTTGTCTTTTGTCCGGCTGGCGGAGTCTCCTCTACGGCTTCTTTGAACCAGACGTTGAAATTAGATAAACAAATTTAAGCAGGAAGCATGTATAAATTGCATTGCTATCCAGACAGCAAAGTATTGCATTGCTATCTGCACCCCCAGTCCCCTCCCGCATGAACTCAATACAAGGTAGAACAAGCACCTCAACTGCAAGGGCCACTGGCTCATCTTGTAAATCTAAATATGTTTCATCTATATCACCAAATCCCTTAACAACCACCCCTAGTTCTTCCATCTTCTTATGATTCTTTATGACTTATGCCTCCCACTCTATCAAAAGCATTTTGTGGCTATTCGTCTAGATTACAAAGGTATTTATTAACTAAAGTTTTTAGCAAATGTCAACAAAATAGAGCAAGAGTATGCAAATAAGCGCCTAACTAGTAACTATAGCTTATACGGAAGTCATTAATCCAATAAAGCACGTGTCAGCTACACACAACTATAGGAAATATGCAACCCCATCACTATCTACATATCCCAGGTTGAACCACTACAATACAACACACATCATAAAAGGAATTTGGGTACCACTTCCTCCGCATACCCTGGCTATGCTTCGTCGTTGGTACAACCATCTTGTCATCATGGTTGCGGAACTGGTGCGGCCGGCTTTGACAAAGGGGTACCAGATCTGGCTCTGGCTGGTCATGACAGGTGCTAAAGTAGGGGATCTAGATCTGACCTATACCCTCATCGAGGCGGTCTTTCCACCGTCAGCTGACCTACTATCGACGAATCAAAGGGGATCTGGCTCCGGCTAGGGTTCGGAAAGCTATGAGATGGGGTGCGGCTAGAGAGTGTAGATTAATGAGTTGAGCTACTATGCCGATGGCACCTAGGGTTCAGAGAGGGGTGGCAGAGGGGACAATTGGAGAGTGGAGAGGAAGGCCATGGGGCTAGGATTTGGAGCAAGAGGAGAGACGGCAGTGGCTGGAGGATGGAGATGGAGGTGGAGGCAGAGACGGTGACTCCTTGCGCTTTTATGTGGCCATCATAGTACCATAAATGCCCTTGTCTAAAATCGATGACATGGTAAACCTAATTTCCGCGTAGAGGGCAAAGGAGAGACATCTAATTTTTGGTGCATATTGGTGGCACGGCTCGGCGCGGTGCGAATTTTTTGCCGAAAATCAAATTTTCGCCTGGGCAGATCTCCCTATCTGTTTAGGGCCCACCAACACTGCAAAATGGAATCCTGAGAAATAGAAAAAAGAAACTCAAAAACTTATGGCTCCTTCGGAATGGAGGAGAAATAGAAATTTTGAAGGATCCAAATCCTATAAGAAAAACTCCTATGAAGCCCTTTGGACCCTGGCTCCACCGCACGGAAACCCACGTCTGAACTAAGGTGGGCGGTGGCTAGGGCTGATGCAGCCCCATGGCGAAGGCCATTCGTCACTACCTCCTAGATCCATGTCGGCAGAGCATGGACGCGCTGAAGGAAGTTCAGCCCCACTGGCAGCATGAACACGGCGTTCAACTGCTCCATGATGACAACGAGAAAACTATTCCAATTAATAAGGTGCAGTGCCACACAAAACAAGATGATACAATAATGACAATGCCTTACCAGCGAGTTGTGCCTGCGCTTAACCCGCTGCGGCTTCAGCCACGACTGTCTCCCTATCGGTTGTGGCGAGTGTTGTCTCCACAGTGGAGAAGCACGATCACAGCCGCTCCACCTCCCGGTTCTCTACGAGGAGAGCCTGCCTAGTCACATCCAGGTCCCGCACCATCATCTCCTCACTTGGATGCTTCTTCGCCGCCATGGTTCAAGCTTGAAGAACGAGGTGCTAGGGAGGAGGTGGTGAGCAGGAAAGGTGAGTTCGTAAAGGTTATAGGGGATGCGCACAGCCGATGGACCTAAATTCTAGCAGATGCTGGGCAATAGCGGGAGGTAAGGCGAGGCCACATCTCCATGATCTCTGAGGAGCACGCCTTTCAAGGAATACGCATAAAGAAACGAGCCACCGAAAAGGAGCAGCCAGATAGTTGTTCATATTTTACTGCACTCACAAGAAAGTCCGAATGCGGCACATTTCATCTCGTTGGACAATATACAATACAGAGCTGTAAGTAAAACTATTGCCTACAGAGTGTACTTGGTCACAACATTTGTATCAGTAGTAGTAGTAGTCTTGAGTGGATTTGATCTGTGTTGAAGCCAACTTGTCTTATTTTCATATATTTGATAAGATTTGTTGAGCTTGCAAGAACCATGCATCAAAGATAATTTCAATCAGAATTCGGATTTCATAATCTAATGTGTGCCTCTGCAAACCAAAAGAAATTGAAACAAGTCCTCAGCCTACTCCTCGATTGTCGTGACTGCTTGGATTAGACTGCACTGTCTACTTGACAGGATCACACAAGGTCCGGCCATCTAAAATCTTGACTACCTGGATGACATGCTCCTGCATTCCCATGCAGGCGTGCGTGCGTGGGTGGCGTCAGCAGCCTTTTATAGCAGGAGATGTCACCTCCTAGCTCATCGCATTGATGGGATATGATGAAGCCCTACCGCCCACCCATGCAAACGTCTCGGGCGTGGGGTGGTTGACGGCTCCCAAACTATAGCAGTAGAGACAAGGGCGCAAGAGGGAAGGTTATACCTACTGCCTTCTCTCTAGAGCTCCTCATTGCATCCTAAAACTTTTGCCTTCCACCCTACTGCACCGTCGATGCCTCCTGCTAGGACCATGGTAGAATGGATGAGGTCGTCTATTGATCAAGCTGAGTTCGACCAGTTGCGAGAGAGGGTGTGATCCCGGAGGCCGCTGAGGAGCTCAGGTGGAGAGTCCTTGCGAGAAGCGAAGTGGAGCCAAGGCCAAAGGAAAATGAGGTTGTCTCTTTCATCCCTTTCCACCTTCTTGGGTTTGGGCTGCCGACGCACCCCTTACTGAGGTGGTTCTTCTACTACTACGAGCTCCGCCTCCATGACTTAACCCCAGAGGGGATCCTCCACATCTCGGTCTTCATCATGCTGTGTGAGGGCTTCCTAGGAATACCTTCCCATTATGATCTATGGTGGTTTCTTTTTTGGGTGGTTCCATCAGTGTCCTCTTGGCACCGTTGTTGTCTGATGGGGGCGCCTCGATCGAAGTTCGTCTCGGATTGGAGGAGCGCTACTTGAGCCTTGACCACCACTATGTTGTAGACCTTGATTGGGAGCATAGGTGGCTCTATGTCCCCAACACTGAGTGGCCACCACTATCTTTTTTTTCATGACTGGCTATGTCCTGACACATTGAAATCATGGTCGAGGCCGCCAACCCTGTCGAATTATAGCATTTGCGCTTATTGCTAGATGCGATCGAGGATCTGAAGGATCAGGGACTGATGGCGCTGAGGGTGATCCGTACCTTCTTCAGCCATCGGGTCCTCCCCTTGAAGATGACGGGCCACCCCTACTGGGAGTTCCAGGGCGTGATGGACCCTACAATCAAGTCGAGTGTCCCCATTCGCTTGGAGGAGGTAGACGATCTGATGATGACAGCTATTGGAGTGTCCATGTAGGATCGTGGTGATGGAGAGGCCCCGGATGCCTTCCACATCGGCAATCCTCCTCCGATAGACGGACCTCTCATCGGCGTGGTCTCTGACCCACCAGCAGTTCCCCCTTTGAAGGTGGAACATCACCGTACCGCTGTTCATGTTGTTTATCTTCATTTAACTAGAATATGCGAGTAATGCTCATACTAGCTAGTATGTGTTCATGCTGTTTAATTTAACTAGTATTTTGAATGTGCCTACTTTCTAAATAGGTGAACGTGGGCGTGACGGCGTCCCAAGCCTCGTTGGCCCTGGAGCCTGGTTCTTTGTCTATGGTCACGCTCAGAAAGCATCCTCACGAGGCATCCACCAATGGGGGCAGCCACCCGCGATTCTGTGCCATGCTGTGCCAGTAAGTTCGGTATAAATCGTTTGCATTCTCAATCCGATCGCTCTCCCCTTATCATATATGGGCTTGAACTTGGCTTGCACTATGCAGCACTTTCTCCATGATGGCGCCATCCTCGGTCATGGGGCTTCCCCCCGGTGTTGCCGGAGAGTCGTCTTGTCACCGCTTGCCGGCACCGAGCCCGTGTGTCCCTGCACAACCCTCTGGTTCTAAAGTGGGAAATTGTCAGAAGAGCACAAATACTCAGATGACACAAACTATCGTCATTTATTAAAGGATTACCGCAAGGTCCAAGCATTGTTGTCATCGTCCAGGCTAAACACCGAGATGCTACGCGGTGAGCTGGACGTCACGCGCGACGCACTTCAAGTTTCTGAGAATGAGGCCTCCGAGGCGTGAGCCGACTTGGTGATGGTCAAGGAGCAAGCCCATAACATGATGAACCTTCTTATGGAACTAAGGACATGGGTCTAGACCCTACAGCTGTGCGTGCAAGTCGCCTGTGACACGGCCTTCCTCGTGGAAACAATGGACAATCTGATCACCGTA
Organism: Miscanthus lutarioriparius; assembly: GCA_904845875.1. Taxonomy (NCBI): domain Eukaryota; kingdom Viridiplantae; phylum Streptophyta; class Magnoliopsida; order Poales; family Poaceae; genus Miscanthus; species Miscanthus lutarioriparius. The sequence goes on along the minus strand of CAJGYO010000004.1, from coordinate 69,469,069 downwards.
GAGGAGCGCCTATGAGCTCTGCCGGTCTGCCTTCAAGCCATGGTGATCGAAGCCATTCACGAAGGGGCTACCACAGCGCTGGCTGCTGCCCGGGTTCAGATTGGCATAGCGGTGAACGTCCGAGTGGCAGAGCAGGGTTTTCCATCGGGATCGAAGGACGATGACATCGCTGATCTGGTTGAGAGTTTGAGTCGGCCGCCAACGCCGTCATAGCGATGGTGGACATGGAGATGATCCTGCATGCCAGCCTTGACCCTATCTGTGGGACATATCAGTAGTATTAGTAGTCATGAATAGGTTTGATCTGTGGGACGCCCTTGCAAATATGTGAACTCTTATCTGCGTGTTGGTGTTAACTTTTGTTGAACTTTGTATTAGGTGGGTTAAACTCTATTGAGCATGGTGTAGCTCAGGTCCTTTGGTCATTTTGTAGCTGGTTTATAGCCCCTATTGATTGCTTTTCGCTATAGATTCCTTTCTAGTTGTCTTTGATCTGATCTAAAATATGCTAAACATTCATGAGTGCCTTTGATCTCTGTTGAGGCCAACTCGTGTCTTCGATAAATTTTGTTGACCTTGAAACAACCATGGAGTGAGGAGTTCATTTGAACAAGTCTTGCCTCGATCTAATGTAGAATGGAGGAGCCATAGCTGTTGACTTGTACTGTGAACTCAAGAAAGTGTCGTACGGAGTAGCAATCAGTCTGCCCCTCGACTGCTGTGATTGCTTGGATTGGAGTGAAATAAGTATAGAAAAGACCTATCACAACCGCACCAGACATTCAGGTGTTAAGCATGTCATGGTGGTCAAAAGCTCTTTCTCTCGATTCACTTCTTGTTTCTAGCTTTCCTGTCGCATTCGCTTCACTCTCGTCCCTTTCCCTCATCCGATAGCATTGCATCAATCACCTACCTTCTGGCTCCCCCTTCCCTCACCCGTTTGCATTTTCCCAACCTTCTCTCTCATAACCTTTTCCCCGACCACATTCCTCTATGATATTAGATGAAATGATGTTTACCTGTTTCTTATAAACCGTATGTTCACCTGATAGTCCGAGCAACATAAATTTGAACGAGCCAGACATGTAACTCTTGTACTCAGCTATGACTAGAACTTTTGCCTAATCAGCTGTACTAGAAACAGGAGTTGCACCGTCTGTGGCTGCATGCATGAAGTAGTAAGGTATTGGATTCCTGAAGCAGCAGCTTCAAACACAGTCGAGGGTATGCAGACAATTATAACCTATGAAACCATGTAGTCATCTGTAGCTAGCTGCTACCCCTCGACTACTGCAAGCCTGCGACTGCTTGGAATGGACTACATTGTATATTTCACCGGATAATAGAAGGTCCGACCATCTAAAATATTCACTACTCGGATAGTACTAGTAATGATGAACGTCATGAGATCACATCAGAAGCCTGTTCTAGCCATGGTGTCCCTGTGTGTACAAAGCCTAGCCTCACTGCCCCCTTGCATTAGGCAAAAGCCCTAGCCTCACACTGCCTCGCAAAGTCCCCACCTCCGCCTCTCCATCGGTTCCCATGAAGGCCGTCCCCATGAAGCGCTCTAGGTCCTCCTCGAGAAACTGTGGCTGGGCTTTGGTCCACACTTCCTCCAATGCGCTGGCGCACCCTGCTTTGATGCCTGTTCGAACCCTTCTTGACTGCTGGTACCCGTCACGCTCCTGCACACCATCTCCTAGGCTACCATTTGTCCCCTAGTCGCCCATGACGATGACATTGACGCCACCGACACCGGTGGTTTGCTCGCCACCGCCGCACCCGGTGCGGTCCACCTCGCCATCATCGCAGGCACCATCGTGGTCCCACACACCATCCCCTAGGTTGGCATTGTTCTCCCTATTGCCCACAATGACAACGTTGATGCCATTGGCACTAGTGGTTTGCTCGCCACCGCCGCTCCCGGTGTGGTCCACCTCGCTGTTGTTGGGGACACTGTCGTGGTCAAGCTTGCCATCGCCGGATCTGGTCTTGGTGCCCCACGATGGGAGCGGGTCTCTTGCAATGTCGCAGTCCCACTCGCCTTCCACTGAGGACATGTCCAAGGGCTCTTCAAAGGTGTCCCCATCGTGGTCCAACTCACCTTCGCCGGATCGGCACCCCATGGCGGGAGCGGGTGATGTGATCCTCTGGTTCGACGTGGCGGAGAGGTTTGCTGGTTTGAACCTTGGTAGGTTTGCCTTATAGGCATTGGATTTTGATAGTGCCTATTGGTACCCTAGTTGCATGACTTGCTTAGAGCTATGGGATGGCACCGCTTGTTGAATTAATTAGTAGTATCAAGTTATGTAAACATTTGTAGTTAGGACGAGTATGCTGCCTAGTGCTAATTAATATTACAAAGTCTTGTTAATCATCTATAGTTAGAACTAGTAGTGTGGCACATTTGTCCTCTTATTATGGTCGATGAAGGCATGGTTATGTAGTCTGAACTCGTATCGTTACTGTACTCCACATATATATATGAAGTCAGGTTCGATGTTATGTTATCTTTCTAGTAACACTGCTCTCCTCTTATTATGCATGTAGCCATGCCTAGCTCTACAAAACCAACCTAAGAATAGGTGCCTAATCTTTTATGTCACCAAAGCATAGTCCGGCCATGTTGTATTAGACGAGGCCAGACCATATATTAGGTGTCTGGACAGCTCTTTTATCTTGGACATGCAAAATCAACAACCAAAGGAAAGTCTACCCCCTCTTTTTGCCATAGGCAACAAGATGAGTTAGGTGATGTTTGAACTTAGTTAATTGTGGTATGTATCTGGATGTCAATAATGCTGATGTATCTCAATCTGTAATTGGCAGTGCACTTGTTTATTTAGTGTTCGTTCAATGTTTTATATCAGTTTGTTTATTTCATCGCAATGCTATTCACTGTTCAAGGAAACCCATTACCTGTGCGCCCTCATCAAAAGCACATTCCAAAATACATGAAAAGCACTAAAAATAGTTAAAACCACCATTATATTGATTCCTAATTCCTAATATTTATGTGGGTACATCAGGCCATTCGAAATAGACCAAAAGTGCACTACAACGCACCTGCCATTGTACTACTACTACTACTAGTTAGTACTAGACCTACTGCTACTGTACTAATTAACTACACCTACTGATCGACGCCGCTGCCCTCGCTGTCACTGTTGTCGCCGCCCTCCTTGTCGTCCTACTCCGACGAGGAGTCATCCTCGTCCTTCACAATAGTGTTGGGGAATGGAGGGTTGAGCTTGAGCTTCTTGTTGCACGGCATGGGGCCGAACCCTGGTGGAACAATCTTGGTGATGTTGTCCACCTCCTCCACCGGCGCCTCCTCCTCCTCCTCTACCACCTGTGGCGCCTCCTCCTCCTCCTTGTTGGTGGGCTCCTCCTCGTGTTTGGGGCTCAGCGTCGATTGATTCACCTCCTTGCCGTCCTCGTCTTCATAGTCGGTGGAATACTTGCTTAATGATCAGTGCCCATTGCTCGCTCTACACACTGCTGGTGAGTATGGATCGGCTGGTGAGTAGGGATTAGAGGAGGTGATGTGATGTGTACTGGTACATATGTATGAGAGAATACCCTAGTTGGTGGTGCTCTCTACAGCCTACTGGTCATTTTAAAGAGGAGAGCCGAACGGTTGCTCTCCCATAGGACGCGACGATGGAGGTTTTGCGGTTGGTTGGCATCCCCCATTTCACGTTTTGACTCCTGGGATTGGAAACGGTGTACACTCAATGGACCCAGTCACCTACCCACCCGGTAATCTGAACCGTGTCATCGTTGTGAGTTCTCACACTAGTTCACAGAGGGTATTTAGAGAACTCCTACTGTAACCGCAGCTCGGCCACCTCCCTCGCTTCCCCCTCAATCAACGCACATCATGCTACTCCGTCTCTCTAGCCCTCTGGCTCACCGCCGTCCACACGCCATAGCTCCATCCATGTCGGCAATCATGTCGCTGACGAGGCTCCCTACTGACGTGCAAATTGAGATCGCCGACCACCTCGCTGTGACCTTGGATCAGCCCATGGATGACTTCTACAGCCTACAGGTGACCTGCTCATCCATGCGTGGCATCTGTGGTAACCCTGCCATTGGTCAGCATCTGGCACTAGATCGGGTCAGATGTGGGAGGATGGGGGCCGACCCCGTTAACTACTACGCCCTCATTGCTAGCTAGACCCGAGTCGGCAACCCGGAGGCTTGCTTCCATACCGGGAAACAAACCATATTCATAGAAAAGCGTAGCCCCCAGCCATGCCTCGATGATCTCACCCGCGCCACTGATGGCGGGCACAATCTGGCGGCCTATCTAGTCGCCATATTGCTCTATAGGCACAATGGCGGTGCCGGCGACAATGACAATGCGAGGCGGTGCATGAGATGGGTCGAGGGTGAGGAAGAATCGTGGACAGCGATGGCAGACCAACGAGTAGGTGGCAAAGCAACAAGGGGTGTGTGCTGTGCCGCTGCCCAGCCATCAAGGTGGTCTACAATATGACGTGGGGACGGTTGTCGCTACCGCTACCGGCGCAGGTGCGCGGCGATCTTCCTTGCGCAGGCGGCGCTTACGGTGATGCAGACGGATGGGAAGGAAGGGGTATGTATTGCAGCGAGGACTGTAGGCTTTGTCAAGAAATCTATTTTTTTGAATGGGAATTTGGAATAAGAGACTAGTAATTCACTCTTTACGTGCGAGAGTGAATTACTTCCTCTGTCCTGAAATGTAATGTATTCTGGCATTTGAAATTTGTCCTCAAATATAGTGTATTCTACAGCTTTTGATTTCCTATTGCTTTTGATTTTTTGTTGTTTTATTTCAAATATATTTGTTTCCTTTAGGGATTCAACGAAAGTACTAGTACGAAATAGGTTTCCTTGTATAACGTGAGATGTGTCTGGCCTGATCAGATTTACAATGCTCGAACTTTCTTGCATGTGCAGTAAAATTTGAATAGCTATGTGGCTCGTCCTTTAGGCATTAGATCGACGTGAGACTGGATCGGATGAATCGTTACGCATGTTTACCACACTACAGATCAGAAAGAGAACTAGAAAGAAACCTACAGGCAAAACCAATCAATAGGGGCTAGAAACTAGCTACCATATGACCCCTGGTTCAGTAGTAGTAGTACTAGTCATGAGTGGCTTTGATCTGTGTTGAACTCAACTTGTCTTATTTTCGACACTGCTTTAGTCTTTAGTCTGTAACTCATCAGTCTGCCCCTCAACTATCGTAACTGCTTGCGTGCTCCTGTATTCCTGCACAGACACGTGTGTGGGTTGCGTCAGCAACCTATTGCGGCAGGGACGGTCGCATTGACATGACGCGACCAAGCTGCACCGTCAAACCACGCAAATGTCTCATTGCTCGTTGGTCATGGAGTGGTACTTTGTATTAGGTGGGTTGAACTATGTTGAGCGTTGTGTAGCTCAAGTCATTTGATTTCTGTTTGTTTTTTTTGTTGCCTTGGTGTCTTTGTCAATCTTTGTTGAACATGCGTAGCAAGGTTCATTTCCATTTTCGCTCCGTCTTCCTCGCCGCAATGACAAATGAAGCTCGCCCGCACCTCCGCGTCGCCATAGCCGTCACCAGCTCGTCCTCGCTGCTTCGCCCACCGCAATAGCACTACACCATCTCCCCAACACCCGTAGCTCCTTCCAAAGGCCCGCCATTCGCGTTTGGTAAGCCATCGCCAGCACATATGTTCACGGAGCGCCGCCGAAGCCCGCCACCGTGGTGCTTGGCCACAGTCCCCCTCTAAGCGTTAGCTAGCGCGATAGGTCCGCCATAGTACCCCGGTGCTCGTCGAGCCTTTAGGTCGAGGCCACCGAGACGTCGCCGGGCGTTTTGCCGTGGTCCAGCTCGCCCGTTCGCCATGGTCCGCCGCTAGCTCTAGGGTCAACAATAGTCTTGCGGCCAAGTGGCTCAATAGGTTCGCCAGTCATGTAGGTCCTACCGATGACCTCACCGCCATTTGGCTTTGAATCATCGAGCCAAATAACTGCCAACAGCCACGATGCCAAAGAGCCGCCAGCCTTTGCTACTGCCGTGTCATCCTTGACGCGTGGGGTCCCCCGACCAGCGGGTCCCACACTGTCGTGACAAGCGATAGTGTAAGGCTAAACCATTTTGAATCCGATTTTTTGATTGGTTTTGTTATTTTTGTATCTGCAGATTGGTAGCTCCAAAAATGTTGAAATAAATATGGTTGTGTTCCTTAGGGAGTGTAGTATTTAGGAAAAATATGTTCTTGGCTTCAACAGTAGAAATTTTTGGAGATTTAAATAGGGATTTCAAATGTGCTTTTGAATGCATTTAAATTTGTTTATTTTATATCTAGAGTTCCTGTGCTCCAAAAATTATGAAATTTTTGTGGTAGGCTATTCTTAGCATACATGAGCTTGGATAAAAATTTTAGAACCAGTGCATGTGTAGATCTATAGTTATAGATTTTTCTTTTATAAATAGTTAATCCTTGCATGAATTTTTATAAATTAATTATGAGTGCCAAAGAGTCCAAAATTCATGAAATTTATTGGAGGTGATACTAGTACCATATGGATGCTAAGAAAAATATGAAATCTGTTGTTTGACACTTTTCAATAGGATTTTCCATTTATGCTATTTCAAGCCTTGTTTGCCTTGTCATTTTTGTATAGAATGTTCTACTTGGTAAAATGACATGAAATTTTTATAGTAGTCCTTTGATAGCATTATTAAGGCTCTGTAAAATTTTGAGAATTTATTCAGCCCATCTGATATATATTTATTATTTAACCTAGATATCTAAATAAAATAATAAAGGCAATTTAATAAATAGTTTGGGCTTTGCCATTTTATTATCTTAACTATGTTTGGTATGCTTAAACTGTTGGTAGGTTCTAGGTTGTCAATTTGTGGATGATTACATAAAGTAGAGGTGCTATTACTTTATATTGCATGATAAATCATTTTCGGACTGATTCTAGAGTATGAGGAGTTACATGTTGAAACTGATGTAGACTGTAAAAATGGTAATAATAACAAAGTTGTAGAAAATTTGATAAGCTTTCCAGAAAGTCCAGGATCACTAGATTTGGAATTGTAGAACTCCAGTTATGAGTGAAACAAGTGGATCTTTGTTTATGGCATAGTCGATGCTTGTAGAAGTAGTTAAGTAGTAAGCGAGAAGAAATATGCACCTACTCAAACAACGTGATGCACTTGTTAACATATATGCATTCATAATACTTATACCATATTCATGCATCTAGGATCGGAGGAAGAGATCACGTTCTTTGGAATTCGAAGAAGCGAGAGGAAGGAACGCAGGAGGATCCATAAGCCGCAGACTCCAAGGCGTGGAGCGAGAACCCTGAAGAGCTTCCCGAGTGCCCGACCACCGTCCTACTTCCTTTTCTGCGAGGCAAGCCCGGAGCATTATAAGTCTCCGAGTAATTTACAAATGTTTACTTACGTATTTATGATTGATGCATTAGGTTATAAGAGTTGAATGAAACCACTTGATGCATGTACATTCCTTGTCCGGATATTACACCTTTAACGGTATAGGTCCAGGATCGAATATATATATGCTTAGCCATGCTTAGGACCGGTAGAAGTCGGGTGATGTCCTGTCACTGCGAGATATAGGTGGATACCGGAGCACGGTTGGCTATATCGCTATCGTGGAAACAGAACCATGAGGTACAAGTAAATTGAGACCGGACGGGAGGTCGATAGGGAAGCAACAAGGCATGGAGGTCTTGGGTGTGGACTTATCCCGTCGTGTCGATTAAGGACCCATCTTGTTGTTGGCGCTTCGACAAGATTGAACGCATGCCTCTCACTTAGCTGGCGGATAACTCGTTCCGACCGCATGGCCGAGTAATTCAACTCGGGCCGGAATCGATTACATTGTGCGCTCCTTCCGGGAACGATCGGTGAGCCCAAGGGCAGGTTTGGCTCGAGCATCCCGGCATCTGGTGTTCCAGTTGTCTTGGCCAAAGATCTGAACCCGCGAAATGTGTACCGGAGTTGTACCAAAGGTGACCTAAGACTATCGTGGTGGTAGATCCGGGTTTGTGTTAGGAAGAAATTCCCAATTTGGTTGAAATCGATTCGAATCGCCGTCTCTCCGGATAGTGAGAAACTTGGCTAGTCCCAACATCGTAGCAGCTATATTATGAAACATGGTGGTTCGAGATGAATATGGAATTACAATACGCTATGGTTACTATTGTATGATTCTAAATAATATACCACATGTTTGGCATGGGGTAGTTGCTAATCTAGAAATGGATAGTTATAATTAACTTGATAAAGGAATCACAAGTGTACAAAGGTTAATTGCCTTTTTCGCAAAATGTTGTCAAGTTACGTCCACTTATACTGACCTTGCATGATCCTTGGAGTCATTTTATTTACGGTTCATGATGGGTAAGTCTAATTTGAGTACCTTCTCGTACTCGTGGTTTATTTTCCCATTGTTGCGAGATGGCTTTGTGTATCATGGTTATTGCAAGAGTTGCTTCTATCCCATTGTGGATGAGGAGTAAGCCTTGGGCGAGCTTCCTTAGAAATTCCTATCTTTGCTTTTGTGGATGTGTGATCGGCTCGGCATTTGTATCAAACTACGTTGGAAACTTATTTTCAAACTTATTTGCTTCGCTTTAATTATCAAACTCGGTTTGTAATAACTTTCTATTCAGTACTCGATGATGAAAGTATCTGTGAACTTTATGTAATATGTGGCATGTATGTTGAATCTGTCACGATCTTGGTTGTTGTAAATCGTTTTATCGAGACCCGTCGTGGTACTCGACGGACTACCGGGTTTATATGGGTTCAAGTATGGCGGTCGACCGCTTGGATTGCCATTATACTTGTATTCTTATAAATTGGTGGGATTCTATGACGGTGGCATCGAGCAAGATTCAACGTTAATTGTCACAAGTGTATTTAAAACAAAAGTTTTGTTTTCCGAAAACCCTTCTCTAGCAACTAATAGTTATATAATAGGTATTTGAAATCTAAAGTGTGCCAATGATCACTTTCCTTATGCCCAAATTAAGGACTTTTAGGTGGCTACTTAAGTACTAACATGGGGTTTTACTTACGTCGTCCATACTGGCGTGCTATTGTATGGATGCCATTCACTTGAATGGTAATGTATGGATCAAATGCCTCTCACGCCAAGGTAAGATGAGTGTAGGACCGCAAGATGTGAGCATGCGGTCGGGAAGAGTAGCTTTGGTACGGCTATGTATGCATGCTTGCATGTGTATATGGTACTTAATTTAATTGTGGGTTTAAATTACTGTCGGGTAGATTGATACGGAAGTATATGTATGGGTATACATATATGGAAGTATTTACAATTACATTATGCATATTCATTATGGGTTTAAGGGCTGAAATGAAATTTTATGCAGGTACACTAACAACGTAAACGTGTAGCTTCGATTAGTTACGCTATTTATGAGAGAACGTATGTATGCCACCGTGTCTACCGCTAGAAACAAATTTTTCCTAAGTTTGTGAGGACGTTTGAACGAGCATGCATCATGATAATTACCATTCCCATAATTACATTGTTCCTCCCTTATAAAATTCTTACTCGGTTATGTAACTCTTATCCATTATGGCATTGTCTCACCAAAGGGTACATGTTCTTTGGTGCAGATGGCACGCACAAATGCATCGCTTCGCAAGTCCACCGGAGGCGAGCTCCCCGCCGTCGCCTTGCTCCACGTGCACAAATCAACGCCACACGTTCCTTGGAGAGTTTGGGATGCCTACACTCTTGTGGAGAGTACTTAGTTATGTAGGCTATCCCGATGGAATGGAACCCCGCTACTTCGGGCGAATGAGCAGTTGGGAGAAGGTCTCTTAGTTACTGTGGAGGCCGTTGTTCGTCCCCGAGGTGACGATTCTGAGTGGACAGGCTGGTGTTATGAGTCAACTGGTAGGACTGCTGAAGAAGCAGCTAGCAGGGCAGCCTTTGGGATCCTGAGAGACATCATGGAACGTTTTCCTCAGGAGCTGGCAGCCGCTTTGGTTGGAGTCTTTCCAAGAGGTAACCCCTCCACTGACTCATGGCAGCAGACAAGAGGAAAATCTTTGGAGATTGGTGCAGCGGAGAGGCAGAACAGTGATAACCCTTCCATGAGCGCTATGTTCGCAATGATGAGAGTGTTGGATGGAGTTGAAGGTAGCCTCAGACGTGTGTCTGGTGCTCTTGGTCATGCCCGCGAGGACCGACGTCAGCTTCAGAGGGAGCACGACGCCGAGATTGAAAGGCTCACTGAAGAGATGACTCGGTTAACTCACCAGCGAAATGCAGCTTGGACAAGGGAAAATGTCCTAAGAGCTCGACAGTTTGAGCTAGGACAGCAGCTGGCCAATGCGGAAGAATACAATGATAATCTGCATGAAGAGGTTCATCTTCTGAACAATCAGCTCCACCCTTATGTCCCACCTGGAGCCGCAGAAATGGATCTAGAAGGGTATGAGGAAGGAGAAGCAGAAGTGGAGCCTGAAGAAGAAGTAGAACCTGAGGAAGGAGATGATCTTGCGTCTGACCTCGATAGTGACCATGATGAGGATTAGATCGCTTAGCACTTAGTGGAAGGACTAATGTATCACCTGTATTCATGTAATGGACCTGTAGCTCGAAATTGGCCTTAGTAACCAGACTATCATGTAATGCCAATCGCATGTTTGGATGAACGTCAATGCAATTCCGTTCCTTGTTGGTGATCACGATTTAACTTTGCTTGCATTATGAGCGCGATAAGTGGTCAAATTGGGGATGCCATGTTGCGAGAATGAATTGTTATGCCTCTGTTTTTATTGTGAATTTGAGAATTTCTCCGATAATTTCAGTCCGGCATGATTATGATTCATCCGCAATCTCTTGACATCAACCAATAATCGCTTATTGTTGCAACCATGAGATGACGCGCACCGTCTTTGGAGTCAGTAGCGATCACGATGGCAATGGTGATGACTTACCACCACCACCGCCGCCCCGCTCGGGAGTTCTTTGCTCAGTTCTTGGGAAGCCAAAGGACAATGGAAGAAGCTTTGCACCTAATCGCGCAAAACACCGCTCGTGGCCACCCACAGCAACCAGGGGCCGAGCCAAATCAGCACAGTACCTTCAAGGAGTTTCTGGACACGAAGCCTCCAATCTTCAAGGTGGCTGAGGAACCACTGCAGGCCGATGAATGGTTGAATACCATCGAGCGTAAATTTAAATCCGCTAAGGGTTACTGAGCATCCGAAAGCGAGTATGCTTCCATCAATTGCAAGGACCAAGCAGGATCGGTGGACGCCTTTTCTTTAAATCTCGCTGCTAATGCACGAGTGACACAGGAACAATTCAAGCTGGCTTTTAGAGGACACCATATTCCCCGGCCCGATGCGCATGAAAGCGGCCGAATTTATGAGGCTCACTCGAGAGGAACAAAGTCACTCATCGAGTATATGCACGCATTCAACAATTTGTCAAGATATGCTCCCGGTTTTGTGGATCTTGAAGAGAAAAAGATAGAGAGTTTCAAGCGAGGGTTGGGTACCAAAGCGATGAAGACTATGGCAAATTCTCGATGTACCGCATTACAACGAGTTTATTAGTGATGCCTTGACCCAAGAAAACCACAACAACATGCATGCAGTTGCTAAAGGTCATAAGAGGGCCTATGAGGCCGGTGCATCCGGATCTTTCAATGAAAAGCGCCTATCACAGCTAGGCCACAATTCCGTCCACTCCGCACCCAAGTTCAGGCCTCCACCACCGAAAGCTCGAATAACAGCCACGAAACCGTTCCGTAAGGCTTTCACTATTGCCTTACCAAAAGGAAATGGTAATCAGGACAGCTCCACGAGATTGAAGTAATCAACCATGTTTCAATCGCAACCAACTGGGTCATTGGTCCAAGGAATGCCCCCACCCCAAGAGGAATGGCAACCCCACGCAGAACAATCGGGGAGGCGGTGAATGCGAGGCACGTCAAGGACAAGTGCACTATACCATTGTGGAGGAAGTGCCCATGGGAGAAGTTGTCACAGCTGGTGGTATGTTTCTTGTCAACAAGCACCCATTGTTGTTTTATTTGATTCGGAGCTTCTCATTCATTTATGAGTCAAGCATTTGCATCTAGACATGATCAAGAAATAATAGAAGTAAGTAAAGGGGGTTTTAACATAAGTTCAGCAGGGGGTACTGTTACTACCAAAAAGATAGTCAAAAATGTACTCATTTTGATACAAGGGAGGGAGTACACAATGATTTGATAATATTGCCGGGATTGTCGATAAGTGTAATCTTAGGCATGAATTGGATGAAGTATCATGGTGCTCTTATTGACACTAGCACCGTACTATCATGTTGAGAGAACCCATGGAGGGAATGCTTTTCTAGTTCCACTCTCCCGCGAGTTCGAACCCCAACATCTAGCCTGTGCTATCCAAGCCACCACCATATGTGATATTCCCGTGGTTTGTGAGTTTCCGGATGTATTTCGGAGGAATTACCAGGTCTACCACCGGATAGGGACGTGGAATTTAAGATCGAATTAGTGCCGTGTACCGCACCCATATCCGAGAAGGCCCTATAGAATGCCACCCAATGAGTTAGCGAACTCAAGGTTCAATTGCAAGATCTATTGGACAAAGGTCTTATCCAACCTAGTTCATCTCCGTGGGGATGTCCGGCCTTTATTTGTGAAAAAGAAGGATAAGTCTTTGAGGATGTGTGTAGATTCTGAGACCACTCAATTTGTGACCATCAAGAACAAATATCCGTTACCCGCGCCGACATCTTGTTCGATCAGCTAGCAAAGGCAAAAGTATTCTCCAAAATTGACTTGAGATCAGGTTACCATCGAGATAAAGATCGAATAGGAGGATATACCCAAAAGCGCTTTCTCTACTAGGTACGGCTTATACGAGTATTTGGTTATGTCTTTTGGACTAACGAATGCTCCGACCTATTTCATGTACACGATGAACTCGGTATTCATGCCCGAACTTGACAAGTTAGGTGGTCGTGTTTATTGATGACATATTGATTTATTCGAAAAATGAGTCGGACCATGAAGAGCATCGAGGATTGTCCTATCCGCACTCAGGGAACATAAGCTATATGCCAAGTTGAGCAAATGTGAATTTTGGTTGAGCAAAGTACCATTTTTAGGTCACATTTTATCCAGAGATGGAATCTCGAGAGACCCATCAAAAGTACAGGAGGTCATGGATTGAAAGCCCCAACTTCCGTGCATGAAGTTCGGAGTTTTCTAGGGTTAGCGAGGATACTATCGTCGGTTTATTCCAGATTTCTCAAAAATAGCTAAGCCTATGACCGGACTACTTGTAAAGATGAGAAATACAAGTGGACACGAGAATGTGAAATGACTTTTCACACTCTCGAACTTTGTTGACTACCGCACTTTTGGTGCTAGCACAACCGGACATTGAAAAGCCTTTTGATGTATTTTGTGATGCATCGGGGAGTAGGTTTGGGATGTGTACTTATGCAAGAAGGAGAGTAATTGCATATGCCTCTCAAGAAGCCCGAGAAAACATGAAGTCAACTACCCTACACATGATTTGGAACTTGCGGTACCGTTGTCCATGCACTAAAGATATGGAGACATTACTTGTTGGGCAATGTATGTCATATCTATACTGACCACAAGAGCCTCAAGTATATCTTTACCCAGCCAGAACTGAACATGAGACAATGTAGATGGTTGGAATTGATTAAGGACTATAATTTGGAAGTGCATTACCATCCGGGTAAAGCTAATGTAGTAGCCGATGCACTTAGTCGAAAGTCCCATTGCAACACAGTGGAAGCGCTATTGGAAGATGGATTCAACTTGCTACATCCTGCTGTGCTACACAATATCACAATCAGTTGTTCGCTTGAAGGCAGAATCATAGAGCTACAGCAGACGGATGTAGGAATAAGTCACATCAAGAGAAAAATGCAAGAGCAAGAGACCAAACATTTTAGATTGGACGAAAAAGGTGTATTATGGTTTGAGGACCGACTAGTGGTGCCGAAAGACCGTGAGCTAAGGAATCAAATTTTAGAAGAAGCTCACTCCTCCAAATTATCTATCCACCCGGGTAGTAGTAAGATGTATCAAGATTTGAAAACCCGTTTTTGGTGGACTAAGATGAAGAAAGAGATCGCAGCCTATGTTGCAAGGTGTGATAACTGCAGTAGAGTGAAAGCCGTCCATATGAAAACCGCTGGATTACTTCAGCCACTGCCTATTCCAGGATGGAAATGGGAAGAGATCAGTATGGACTTTATTACAGGCCTTCCAACAACACCCCAAGGTCACGATTCAATCTGGGTCATTGTTGATCGTCTCACCAAGTCAGCACACTTCATACCCGTGAACACGCGGTATATAGTTGGGAAATACGCTGAATTATACGTTGCCCAGATCGTGAAATTGCATGGAGTACCCAGGACTATAATCTCAGATAGAGGACCACAGTTCATAGCTCGTTTCTGGGAGCACTTACACCAAGCTTTGGGAACCAAGCTAATCAGAAGTTCAGCTTATCATCCTCAAACTTGGTGATGATGAGAGGCGAGTGAACCAAATCCTAGAAGATTTACTTAGGGCTTGTGTTATATCTTCAAAAGGTTCATGGGAGAAATGGTTACCTTTAGCTGAATTCTCCTATAACAACAGTTATCAAGCGAGTATCAAAATGGCTCCATTTGAAGCCTTGTATGGCAGAAAGTGCAGAACTCCATTGAATTGGATTGAGCCCGGTGAAAGGAGATATTTTGGTATTGATTTTGTCAATGAAGCCGAAGAACAAGTACGTATCATCCAACAACACATGAAGGCAGCTCAATCAAGATAGAAAAGTTATGCCGATAGAAGAAGAAGACCACTAACTTTTGAAGTAGGTGACTATGTGTACTTGAGAGTATCACCCATGAAAGGCGTGAAAAGATTTGGGATGAAAAGAAGCTTTCACCAAGATATGTAGGGCCATACAAAATTTTGGAACGAAAAGGAAATGTTGCGTACAAGCTACAACTACCACCAGCGATGAGTGCAATCTTTGATGTGTTCCATGTTTCTCAGCTAAAGAAATGTCTTCGAGTACCGGAAGAAGCTATTACACCCACCAACGTGCAGCTTCAATCGGATCTGACCTATGAAGAAAAGCCAATTCGAGTATTAGAAGTGATGGAGAGAGTAACAAGGAGTAAGATCATTAAGTTCTATAAGGTAGTGTGGAACAATCATAGTGAACAAGATGCTACATGGGAAAGAGAAGATTATCTCGCAAGAAGTTTATCCCGCCTTTTTCCAAGAATGGTAGGTCTTGCAAATCTCGGGGACGAGATTTTTTTATAAGGGAGGGGCTGTAACACCTCGGTGTTAGCCTTGCATAACTTGACTTGCATAACATGAGCATGAGCATCAAGCATTCATAAATCATCATTTACAATTGAAACATCCGATCGAAACATATGAAACATTGCTTGTTATTTCATGTTCCTTGTAACATATGCATATGATCATGTGCAAACAAATGCTAGTGTGTCATGTCGGTCACTATAACACCTTAGCTACACTTAGGTTAACAAAAGGAACCTTGTTCATGAAGACCACATTTCTTGATCAAGCATTTAAGTGTTATTTCATGTGTTGACTTGAATGGCTATATGTGTGACTACTACATGAAATGCTTAAATGACCTGGCAAATTGTTTAAACATGCTTAGGATATCATTAGGAACAACTTTGGTATTTAGGGCTAGGGCTAAATTGGTCATTTAGCCATAGTTTGAATGTGTATCTTGATTTCAAAGTGACATGTTTGACTAAAGTTGAACTAGGTGTTAGAGACCTTGCATGGAGGAGTTCACTAAAGCAAAGTTGTAATATTTGACATAAGGAACAACTTTCATTTTTAAGTCATGGACTGATTTTGCTTCTAACATGCTTGAATGGGTCCCACAAAAACCAGCAAATCCAGCCTTCAACACTTAGGAAATTTTTTCGAAGTGTTTGATCAACTAACCGACTGACAGCCGAGGTTGGGCACGAGATTACTCCGTATCTATTGCGAATTAGAGCTCGATCATTGAACAACAATTGAAGCTGGTACATAGGGCTATAAATTTTGTTTAGACGTCTTGTGCTTTGGAGCGACGGATTAGCGGGAAATTCGGCAGCAATTCTCGTCGTCAGGCTCGGCCATCTCGTTACATGGCCGAATCGCGAATGAACATGGCCGACCGGTTTCGAGCTTTAGCGCCCGCGTGTCCCGGCGGCAGCGCGTCGCCGCCGCCACGACCGACCGAGCCACGCGCCACGCGCACTGGTGCGACCTTAACCCCGCCAGCGTCGCCCGAGTCGCCCTGCGCTTCATTTCCATTTTCTGCTCCGTCTTCCTCGCCGCAGCGACAGCCGAGCTCGGCCCGCACCTCCGCCGTCGCCATAGCCGTCACCAGCTCGTCCTCGCTGCTCCTTCGCCACCGCAATAGCACTACCATCTCCCCAGCACCCCGTAGCTCCTTCCAGTGCCCGCCATTCGCGTTTGGTAAGCCATCGCCGCGCGCACATGCTCGCGGAGCTCGCATGTAAGCCGAAATCACCGTGGCGCGCGGTATGCGCCCCCCTCTCTAAGCGTTAGCTAGCGCGATAGGTCCGCCATAGTACCCGGTGCTCGTCCGAGCCTTAGGTCGGGCCACCGAGGACGTCGCCGGCGTTTTTGCCGTGGTCGACCCTCGCCGTTCCGCCATGGCCGCCGCCGCTAGCTCTAGGGTGAACAATAGTGAAGCCAAGTGGCTCAATAGGTTCAAGCAGTCATGTAGGTCCTACTCGATGACCTCACGCCGCCGTGGCTTCGCCGTCGTCGAGCCGCAGCTTGCAAGATGCCCAGCAAGCGCTTGCTGCTCTGCTCGTGTCATCGACGCTGTGGGGTCCCCCGACCAGTGGGTCCCACTGTCGTGACAGCAGATAGTGTAGGCTAAACCATTTTGAATCCAGTTTTGATTGGTTTTGTTATTTTTGTATCTGCAGATTGGTAGCTCCAAAAATGTTGAAATAAATATGGTTGTGTTCCTTAGGGAGTGTAGTATTTAGGAAAAATATGTTCTTGGCTTCAACAGTAGAAATTTTTGGAGATTTAAATAGGGATTTCAAATGTGCTTTTGAATGCATTTAAATTTGTTTATTTTATATCTAGAGTTCCTGTGCTCCAAAAATTATGAAATTTTTTGTGGTAGGCTATTCTTAGCATACATGAGCTTGGATAAAAATTTTAGAACCAGTGCATGTGTAGATCTATAGTTATAGATTTTTCTTTTATAAATAGTTAATCCTTGCATGAATTTTTATAAATTAATTATGAGTCCAAAATTCATGAAATTTATTGGAGGTGATACTAGTACCATATGGATGCTAAGAAAAATATGAAATCTGTTGTTTGACACTTTTCAATAGGATTTTCCATTTATGCTATTTCAAGCCTTGCTGCCTTGTCATTTTGTATAGAATGTTCTACTTGGTAAAATGACATGAAATTTTTATAGTAGTCCTTTGATAGCATTATTAAGGCTCTGTAAATTTTTGAGAATTTATTCAGCCCATCTGATATATATTTATTATTTAACCTAGATATCTAAATAAAATAATAAAGGCAATTTAATAAATAGTTTGGGCTTTGCCATTTTATTATCTTAACTATGTTTGGTATGCTTAAACTGTTGGTAGGTTCTAGGTTGTCAATTTGTGGATGATTACATAAAGTAGAGGTGCTATTACTTTATATTGCATGATAAATCATTTTCGGACTGATTCTAGAGTATGAGGAGTTACATGTTGAAACTGATGTAGACTGTAAAAATGGTTAATAACAAAGTTGTAGAAAATTTGATAAGCTTTCCAGAAAGTCCAGGATCACTAGATTTGGAATTGTAGAACTCCAGTTATGAGTGAAACAAGTGGATCTTTGTTTATGGCATAGTCGATGCTTGTAGAAGTAGTTAAGTAGTAAGCGAGAAGAAATATGCACCTACTCAAACAACGTGATGCACTTGTTAACATATATGCATTCATAATACTTATACCATATTCATGCATCTAGGATCGGAGGAAGAGATCACGTTGTTGGAATTGAAGAAGCAGAGGAAGGAACCCGCGGGAGGATCCGCAAGCCGCACTCTGAAGGCGTGGAGCGAGAACCTCGAAGAGCTTAGGAGTGCCCGACCACCGTCCTACTTCCTTTTCTGCGAGGCAAGCCCCGGAGCATTATAAGTCTCCAATAATTTACAAATGTTTACTTACGTATTTATGATTGATGCATTAGGTTATAAGAGTTGAATGAAACCACTTGATGCATGTACATTCCTTGTCCAGATATTACACCTTTAACCGGTATAGGTCCAGGATCGAATATATATATGCTTAGCCATGCTTAGACCGGTAGAAGTCGGGTGATGTCTGTCACTGCGAGATATAGGTGGATACCGGAGCACGGTTGGCTATATCTGCTATCGTGGAACAGAACCATGAGGTACAAGTAAATTGAGACCGGACGGGAGGTCGATAGGGAAGCAACAAGGCATGGAGGTCTTGGGTGTGGACTTATCCCGTCTGTGTCGATTAAGGACCGCATACCGTTGTTGGCGCTTCGACAAGATTGAACGCATGCCTCTCACTTAGCTGGCCGGATAACTCGTCCGACCGCTGGCCGAGTAATTCAACTCGGTAGGGAATCGTTCACAGCGCTCCTTCCCGGGAACGATCGTCAGGATCGAGCCCAAGGGCAGGTTTGGCTCGAGCATCCCGGCATCTGGTGTTCCAGTTATGCGGTAGCAATCTGAACCCGCGAAATGTGTACCGGAGTTGTACCAAAGGTGACCTAAGACTATCGTGGGTGGTAGATCCGGGTTTGTGTTAGGAAGAAATTCGGTGGTTGAAATCGATTGAATCGCCGTCTCTCCCGGATAGTGAGAAACTTGGCTAGTCCCAACATCGTAGAAAGCGACTATATTATGATGAAACATGGTGGTTCGGATGAATATGGAATTACAATACCGCTATGGTTACTATTGTATGATTCTAAATAATATACCACATGTTTGGTACGTGGGGGTAGTTGCTAATCTAGAAATGGATAGTTATAATTAACTTGATAAAGGAATCACAAGTGTACAAAGGTTAATTGCCTTTTTCGCAAAATGTTGTCAAGTTACGTCCACTTATACTGACCTTGCATGATCCTTGGAGTCATTTTATTTCGGTTCATGACGGGTAAGTCTAGTGAGTACCTTCTCGTACTCGGGGTTTATTTTCCCATTGTTGCGAGATGGCATTGTGTATCATGGTTATTGCAAGAGTTGCTTCTATCCCATTGTGGATGAGGAGTAAGCCTTGGGCGAAGCTTCCTTAGAAATTCCTATCTTTGCTTTTGTGGATCGTGATCTCGGCTCGGCATCGTATCAAACTACGTTGGAAACTTATTTTCAAACTTATTTGCTTCGCTTTAATTATCAAACTCGGTTTGTAATAACTTTCTATTCGTACTACGATGATGAAAGTATCGTGAACTTTATGTAATATGTGGCATGTATGTTGAACTGTCACGATCTTGGTTGTTGTAAATCGTTTTATCGAGACCCGTCGTGGTACTCGACGGACTACCGGGTTTATATGGGTTCAAGTATGACAGTGCGACCGCTTGCGGATTGCCATTATACTTGTATTCTTATAAATTGGTCGGTTCTGCGACATCAAAGCCTCTGTACATTTGAACGCGTCCGACATAAAATGCAAGGGAAAATACATAAGAAAGAGTAACACCATAAGGAAATTCCATCCGGGTGCTATGGGCGGTGCTGATTCCCTATGTCATGACACTAGTGTCGTAGCCATCTATCTAGATCTAGTAGCAGGCAAGGATGTACTTCGTGTTGTCCACGTGATCCTTGTTTAGGTAGGCTGGCAGTTCTTCTAGGACATCGGTGAGTTGGTGAAAAATGAAAACATAACTGCTCACCTTTTCCTCCCAAGGCGGGTTGAGGGTGCCTAGACCGGCATTCTATAGCACATGCCTAATCTTCAGGAAAGCCTTACTCATGATGCCAATGGCCCAATCGTCTCTATTTTCAAAGGGATCCACTGGAGCTTCATCTTGATTCACCATGGGCACGGCATCATCCTCCTTCACCATAGGAATGGTGTCATCCCCCTCCCGTGCGTGCTTCATAGAAGGCTTGCCCTTCACCATGGCGGTGGCTAAGAGTGAAGTAGGTTTGGAGAAGGCAACCACATGTTCTTGGCGATTTTAAATCTGCACTAGGAATGGGAGGGCTCGGGGAAGGAAGGAAAACAAGTGGAGTTGCGGAAGGGATCGCGTCAGTTAATATATCACTACTATAGAGGAGCCATTGGTGTTTTTTTTATTTTTTGGGAACAAAAAGGAGCCATTGGTGTTGAAATGTTACTGCACACGTAAGAAAGTCTTACCTCTGTAGGTTTGAACACGTCTGACACACTACACAGACCTTAGCTTACATTACAAACAAATTAAAGTTGCTGTAAAATAATGACAACATACATCCCTGACAATCAAACAACATCGATCCATTTAAACATGTCATGATAGAGAGATACATCATGGAACTTTATTAACTCCTCTGCTAATGACTCCAACTCTGAGAACAAGGGAACATAGGGAAGATAGTAAGGTCTACAAATGTTTTGTGGTAGGACATCCTGTTTGAAAAATGCACTGTAACATGTAGGGATGACATGAACTTTTCTGTTGTCCATGTTATATGCGATGATGTCATTTTCGTCCCCAACCCCAACAAAGAGAAGCAAATTCCATCCGGGTGAACCGTTGTGTAGTGCTGATAGTGTGCTCCAATGTCCATTTATTAGTACCATAGTATTCAAGGATCCAGATGTTAAGCTTGGGCATATCGCAACCACGAACACTACATACACATAAGTGACCCCGAGCTTGATGGATGGAACCTTCAGAACCACGCAGGCAAGGAATTTTCCTCCATGTCTCTCCGTCCATATCCACAACAAGTACATGACAGTCCCACGAGTACCCCATAGTGTGCAAAAAATTGTTAGGATACACAGTTTTGGATGATCTCCTATCTGATCTCTCAATTGTCACACAAGCATTCCTGTCTCATTTAGATTTCTTATAGATCCATGCTGCAGTATTAGATGAGTAGATGTCCACACCCCTACATCGATCAAACTGCTCCTCTTTTATAAATTCAATCACATGGAAGTGCGAGGAGGATTTCGGATCAAACCCTAATTAAGCCCCACCATTAGCCCCTTGGCACCAGCATAGGATGAGGCCGTTGTAGATATCTAAGATAGCTACATTGGCCAAGGTGAAGGGCAAGAAGGACAAGGAGGGGTGTTCACCAGTGACTCTGGTATAGCATCAATAGCCTTGGTCGGTGTCATAGAAGAAGCCTGCCATAGTTTGGGGCAGCTTCTTATGGTTGTTGGGGTCCAAGATGAGGTTTTTCTAGGAGCGACAGACACAGTTGCAATAGAACAAGGAGCGGGCGAGGAGGCGACAGAGGATCTCGAAAATGATATCCTCCATGAGGTTGGCTAGTGCGTTCCTCTTGATGGGGGCCTCCTACATTTCATCTGTGTGCAGTAGGCTGACTAGTGCCACCTCCTAGTTCTTTTCATCAGCATTAGCCTACCAGATCTGCAATGCTACAATATTTCTTGTATACCTCATGTTCAAGCAAGGACCAAAACAGTGAAGCAAACAAGAAAAGGCGAGAAAGGAAACTTGTGGATCGAATCTGTCGCCTCTGCCATGGAACACAATGGACATGGATGCCAATGTAGCCGCGCTCCATTGACAAGCCCCACCGCCTAGCCTCCAAAAGGATGCCAAAGCCACCACAGCACATCGGGGATCCTCCACCACCACCATCACTAGTCTAACAGGCACAGATTTGTTTCCACTTGAAGGGGAAATATCCAATATAGGTCAACTTGTTGGGCATCCACACAGAGAATATAATACTATAACAACTCCAAAGACATGTCAATACAACCAGGCATCTAGCGCAATGGTAAAGACCGTGCATTCCTTCCTCCAGGTCTTGGGTTCGACTCACAGGCATTGAGTTTTTTTAATTTATTAGACCCCGGCAGCACAAAAAGTACAAGTGACACGCAAGCCGTTGGGTCCCACAGGTCGAATGAAGATGGAGAATGGTCCCATAGGTACTCGCAACACATGAGCCGTTGGGTCCCATAGGTCGGATGGTCCCACAGGTACACGTGACACACAAGCCATTGGGTCCCACATGTCAGATGGAGATGGAGAACGGTCCCATAGGTACACGTGACACGTAAGCCATTAGGTCCCACAAGTTGGATGCTGAAAGGTCCCGTAGGTACACGTCGGACGGAGAAAGGACCAGGCGCAAACTTTTATGACGGATTCCAAGCATCACGGATGAGTAACTGTAGGTCCTATAGGTACATGTCGGATGGAGAAGGGTCCCATAGGTACACGTCGCATGGAGATATGATCGACCGAAGACTTTTATGACGAACTGCAAGCGTCATGGATGAGTAACTGTAGGTCCCACATGTACACGTCGGATGGATAAAGTACCATGTGGAGATCTATGACGAAGCCATTTGTTATAGATTGAATATTGTTCATCATAGATGTGTAATTAGTTCAATGATAAAGCCTTCTTCATCACAGTTTTAAAGGAGAACATCACAGATGAGTCACGCAAGTGATCTATGATGAAACCCTACGCTCTTCTATGATGGTTTGCGATGATGCCTGATTTCATCATAGAAAGGGAGGGTTGCAGATCGTCACCACTGATCTATGACGAAATAGAAATATTCATCATAAAAAGCGCTCTTCTCTGACACTTTTGGATTCATCATTAAGATTTTCATCATAAAAGTGAATATTTCTAGTAGTGGGATGTCATGTTCATCAATAGCTCCGATGGATCATTGTTGAAGCTGTAGTTCGTTATATGTTTGGTTGTTGACGGTAGTTAACATTCATCACAACCCATCGAGATAACTTGCATAAATGGTTAAAATGGATCACCATTGTAGACTTAGGGGTTTTAACTCACAAATTCCACGAGTTTTGGTGAATCTATGTTGTCAGCAGGATTTAATCAAAAAATTGCCAAGGAGGACCTATTTGTCAAAGGAAATTACGAAATTCCACCGCGTAAACAGTGTGGGAAGACTCTAGAAGACTCCAGGAGGCTCTCCATCAAAGCGAAAGCCCGTGCCCCTGACATGTGGGGCCGGTCGGCCCCACCTACAGGCTGGCTGGCCTATGGGCCCCCCATGTCTGCCTCCCATTGCTATGTCGGTTCTCCACCGCCTTGGGGATTGTATCTCCACCGTTTATTCAAGTTGGTTTGATCCGAGTGCTCAGGATTGATGCTCCAACCTATATATAACTGCCTACATGATGAGGACATCACTCCTTCAGATGTACCAGTTGATCCTCCAACCGTCATACAAGGTCCAATGACTCAGGCTCGAATGCGTCAACTCAATTTAGAGGTGAGCTCGTTCTTAAGTGATCCTTTTCATACTGTTGAGAATAGACTACTACCTAATGATATTATCTTGCTTAGGAACATTGGAGAGGGTCAAGAGGGACTAAGAGGACGTGGAGGAGGTGATGATGACCAGCAAGGACGTCCAACATGAACCGGAGGCCCAGTCCAACATGATTTCGAGTCTGCCTCGGCCTCCAGGACTAGTCTGCTTTAAACTGGTCACCCAGGACACATCCGGACTCCATTTTTGACGATCCACATATGGATGGAAAGCTAATTTGATAAGGAAGCCAATCCAAGTGGTCTCATATCAAAAGCTGTTCGGAATCAGTGGGAATCATGGTCACAAGACAGCATCCAGAATCTGCCAGGGTGCTGCGACACCGTCTTTTGGTCCATTGGACCATGTATCGTGTTTGGGCCCATTAGGGGCACATCCAGGGGTCTTGCACGACCCTAGAGTTTTCATAAACAGCTGCCGCTCCTCCATTAGGGTTTAGGTTTTGCTTAGATTATTCTGTCAAGAACAGTTTCGCCGTTCATCGGTTTGTGAGACCCCAACTTTGAGAGTTTAATCATTCATCTTCAATTTGGTTGCGTTCTTTCTTGTTCTTGCTTGTGTTCTTCGTTGCACAGGCAGGCATTAGCCTTCTTGGCGAGGTCAATCTGGTCTGTGACTCGGTTGATAACCAGAGGAGCTATGGTGCTAAGATTGCAGGGTTCGATCTTTCAATCTAAAGCCGGATCGATGTGTCATTCTCCGCCACAATGATAATTACCACCACCTGACGGAAGATCGGGATCCCCGTTCCCATTACGTGGTAATCAGAGCTAAGGTATACCGTCAGGTTCATATTTATTCCCTAGTTTGAGTGTTTCGCATTCGTCCCATAGTCCAGTGCCATACTCGTTTTTCCTGTCCTAGAACCTTCCGCGCCATAGCCTTTGCATATTTCAGTTTCAGAGTCCGTCGTGTTGAGTTTGTGTCCTGGTCGAGGTCTTGTTGCTGGTTAGGTCATGTTAGAGTCTAGTTCGTGTGTTTTCCCCCATCGTTTCCATCAAATCTTTGCTGTTGTGGCTAGTTTTGTGCATATTGTTCCCGTTTTGTCCTCTAATTCGGAGCCAATTCTTAAAACTGGTCTAGTTTTCGCATACGAACTCCGATTTCGACGTTCCATATATCAAAATTGATCAGAATTTTTTTTTTGATCCATCCATCCCTAGTTTTGCCGAGGTTTGGAAATTTTAAATTGGTTAAAAAGTGGTCACAAGATCCTCTTTTCGTGGTCACAAGGTTTTTGTCGATTTTGATCAAGTTTTCTGAAAATTCCACAGGCCACGTCTTTCACTTGTTTAAGCTCATATTTTCTATGGTTACTTATTTTGTGCTCCTAAGTAAAGGAAAAATATCAAAAAAATAAAATAAAAAAGTCAAAATTTCCCAAAAAACAACGACAGCAAAAAAAATAGAAAAAAAGAGAGGGACAAAAGAGGAACAATATTTAGAGGAGCACATAGAGAAGACCAAAGTGAGCTGTGTTAGCGTGTGCTGTCTGGTTCCTTTTTTGTGTTGCTATTTCCATCCATCATACTTGTTTTTCACTCCCCTGTCACCTTGCTATCCACCATACTTGTTTGTTACACTCCTGATACTTGGAGCATTTTAGACCAGCAATGAGAACAAGTACTTTGGACTATAATTCAGCATTACTTTCTGTTACTGACTTGTGTGCCAGATATACTTATTACTCTTTGTTTGCCTTCCAAGCTCCACAAATTCTTCAGATCAGTACAGAAAAAGGGCTTTGTAATCTCGGTACCACTGCCTCACAGGTATCACGAACCAGCCGCCGGTTGTACCACCCACTGCTTGCGCTAGTAAGAACTTTGTAAGAGCTTGGTAAGACGCTTCCACTTGCTATGAAAAGTGACACCACTGCAACCACGTAGTCATTTGGTAGGGATAACTTTCACCGTTTGTTTCTGTTTTTGTGTTTTCAATGGTAGGAGGTGAACAGACTAGAGATAACAATCCTAAGGGTTTCAACGATTGTGTCAGTCAAGAGCAACTATAAGCTGTTGTAGAGGATGCCCAAAAAAGGATGAATGAGGCCGTCAGGAAGGCCGTCACCAATGCACTCATTGAACTCAACATTGGCAACAGCATGGAGAGATTGGACAAAAGAATTTCCACGCTAACTAACAAGGTTACTGAGTTGGAAACCTTAGTGGTGGTCAACAACAATGACATCTCTAGCAACAACACCGATGGTCTCTTGCCAGAAGACACGGTGCATGATGCTATTCGGAACATAGATCGAGTAGCCTTCCGACAAGCAAGATTATGATGACGTCTTCGCCGCAACACGACAGGTATGGGTGGTGTCCACCACCATCAAGGTAGTAATCACCGTGTGCCCGATGATCCTTATGCTAAGATTAAGTTCACAATACCATCTTTTTTGGGTCATTATGATGCTGAGGGATATCTTGATTGGGAGATGATAGTAGAACAAAAGTTTAGTGCCCACCTTATGCCTGAGCATCATAGAGTTCGACAAGCTACTAGTGAGTTTAAGGATTTTGCCATTATTTGGTGGAATGGGCTAGCTGCACAGGATGCTTTACCTGGTACATGGGAAGAACTTAAGGTAGCTATGCGTGATTGTTTTGTTCCTCCTTCTTATCATAGATATTTGCGTAAGAAATTGACGCGTTTAGAATAAGGAGATAAATCTGTATAGGATTACTATGGTGAGCTCCAAAAGGGATTGATGCGCTGTAGTGTTGTGGAGGGAAACGAAGATGCCATTTGTCGTTTTTATTTGGGTTTGAGGCGTGAGATTCAGGACATTGTTGATTATAAAGAATTTAACACTGTCAACCAGATGTTTCAGTTTGCTATGTTTGCAGAAAAGGAATTGCAGGGGCGTGAACAGCAGAACAAGAGCAAGGTCAGCACCACATACACGCCACGCTCGGCACCATCTTCGGGGCTGACCAAGCCAACCACTTTTCAGCCACCTACACCAGCGAGCAAGCGACCAACAGCCTCTGGAGTTTTTGCTACACCTAAGGTACCTTCCACGTGACCTTCAATTCAGGTAAAAATTCTTTGCAGGTGCCTACCAAGAGTTCCTCATCCGTTGCATCGACGGGACGCACTTTGAGCATTCAGTGCCACCGCTGCCATGGCATTGGCCATGTGTAGAAGGACTACCCAAGTCAGCGGGCATATATTGCTATAGAAGATGGTTACATCAGCACCTCTGACATTGAGGATGAAGAAGACCAAGATGCAGATGAGGAGGATGGCGAGGTCCTTGGTGACGAGGCCACGACGGCCTATAGGAGCATCATTGTACAGTGGGTGCTTAGCTCACAAGTCCAGCAACCTAAGAAGCTACAATGCCATAACTTGTTCTAGATTTTCTTCGTCATCAGCGACCGTCGCGCACGTGTCATTATTGATGGAGGTAGCTACAATAATTTGGTGAGTTCTGATTTGGTCAAGAAGCTTGGCTTGACCACACGTCCACACCCACGTCCATACCATATTTAGTGGTTAAATGATTCTGGTAAAGCAAAGGTAACACAAACTTGCAGAGTTTCATTTTCTATTGGTTCTTATGCTGATTATGTTGATTGTGATGTGGTACCTATGCTAGCTTGTTCACTCTTATTGGGTCATCCTTGGGAACATGATAATGATGCTACACACCATGGTAGAAGTAATAAATACACTTTTGTGCATAAAGGAAAGAAAATTACTTTGGTACCTTTGACCCCTGCTCAAATTGTACAAGCTGATAGAGAATGCGCTGCTAGTTTGAATGATGTTCAATCTGAAAATCAGCAAGTTGCTAATTCTATTTTCCCACCTAAAAAGGATAAGTCTACATCTATTTCTAAGGCTGAGGGGATTAAATTGAAGGGTGGTGTTATGCTTGCAGCAAAATGTGACTTTGCTGAAATTTCTGATGATGATATTTGCTATGCTTTGGTATGCAAACGAGCTATGTTTTCGCTTGATGATATTGTTAGCTCGGTGCCTCCTGCTGTCACTAACCTTTTGTAGGAGTATGAGGACATTTTTCCAGCTGAGATACCCCCGGGGCTGCCACCTATGAGAGGGATAGAGCATCAAATCGATTTGATTCCGGGAGCAACCTTGCCCAACCGTGTTGCTTATCGAACCAATCCTGAGGAGACTAAGGAAATTCAGCGACAAGTCCAAGACCTTTTGGACCACGGGTATGTATGTGAAAGCCTTAGTCCTTGTGCCGTTCCTGTACTTTTGGTTCCTAAGAAAGATGGAAGTTGGCATATGTGTGTTGATTGTAGAGCCATCAATAATATTACTATTCGGTATCGTCATCCTATTCCTAGGCTAGACGACATGCTTGATGAGTTGTGTGGTTCTATAATTTTCACTAAGATTGACTTGCGAAGTGGCTACCACCAAATTAGAATGAAACTTAGAGATGAATGGAAAACCGCGTTTAAAACCAAATTCGGGTTGTATGAGTGGTTAGTAATGCCTTTTGGTTTGACAAATGCACCTAGCACTTTCATGCGCTTAATGAATGAGGTTTTAAGAGCTTTTATTGGACATTTTGTGGTAGTTTACTTTGATGATATATTGATTTACAGCAAGTCTTTTGATGAACATATGGATCACTTACGTGCTGTTTTTAATGCTTTACGTGGCGCACGTTTATTTGGTAACCTTGAGAAGTGCATCTTTTGCACGGATCGAGTTTCTTTTCTTGGCTATGTTGTAACTCCATAGGAAATTGAGGTGGACGAGATGAAAATTGAAGCCATAAAGAGCTGGCCGGTTCCCCAAACCATCACACAGGTGAGGAGTTTTCTTGGTCTTGTAGGATTCTACCGCCTCTTCGTCAAAGATTTCAGCACCATTGCTGCCCCATTGCATGAGTTGACGAAGAAAGGGGTGGTGTTTCATTGGGGAGAGGCACAAGAGGAGTCCTTTGACACTTTGAAGGACAAGCTCACAAACGCACCATTGCTGCAACTTCCAAATTTTGGTAAGACTTTCAAGCTAGAATGTGATGCTAGTGGAGTTGGCATTGGTGGTGTTTTGATACAAGATGGTAAACCTGTTGCTTACTTTAGTGAAAAATTGCATGGTCCTGTTCTTAATTATTCCATGTATGATAACGAATTGTATGCACTTGTTCGTTCTTTAGAGACGTGGCATCATTATTTGTTGCCTAAAGAATTTGTTATTCATTCTGATCATAAATTGCTTAAGTATCTTCGCTCTCAAAATAATCTGAATCGTAGGCATGCTAAATGGGTTGAATTTATTGAATCTTTTCCTTATATTATCAAACACAAGAAAGGGAAGGATAATGTGATTGCTGATGCTTTGTCTAGAAGATATACATTGCTGTCCCAACTTGATTGTCGGATTTTTGGTCTTCAATCCATAAAAGAACAATATGCGCTTGATCCTAATTTTAAGGATGTGTTGCTTAATTGTAGAGAGGGATGTACATGGAATAAGTTTATGATCAATGATGGGTTTTGTTTTAGAGCTAACCGCCTATGCATTCCAGTTGGTTCCGTTCGTCTTTTGTTGTTGCAGGAGGCACATGGAGGCGGATTGATGGGACATTTTGGTGCCAAGAAGATGGAGGAGGTGCTGTCCACACACTTCTTTTGGCCAAGGATGAGGCGAGATGTAGAGCGGTATGTGGCTCGGTGTGCCACATGTCAAAAAGCTAAGTCACGGTTGAACCCACATGGTTTGTATATGCCTCTTCCTGTTCCTTCTACTCCTTGGGCTGATATATCTATGGATTTTGTGTTGGGTTTGCCAAGGACTAAGAGGGGGAGGGATAGTATTTTTGTGGTAGTTGATCGTTTTTCTAAGATGGCACATTTTATTCCTTGTCATAAGAGCGACGATGCTGTTCATATTGCTGACCTTTTCTTTCAAGAAATCGTTCGCTTGCATGGTATGCCTTGTACTATTGTTTCAGATCGCGATGCAAAATTCTTGAGTCATTTTTGGCGCACGTTGTGGAATAAATTGGGGACCAAGCTGCTGTTTTCTACAACATGTCATCCCCAAACTGATGGGCAAACTGAGGTTGTGAATAGAACATTGTCTACCATGTTGAGAGCAATTTTGAAGCACAATTTGAAGATGTGGGAAGAGTGTTTGCTGCATGTGGAGTTTGCATATAACAGGGCGGAACATTCAACCACCAAGGTAAGTCCTTTTCAGGTAGTGTATGGTTTTAACCCCCGTGCTCCTATTGATCTTTTGCCTTTACCTACCACTGAGAGAATACATAGTGATGCTAGAGAGCGTGCTGATTTTATTCGTAAGTTGCATGAAACAACTAAAGTAAATATTGAAAGAATGAATGAAAAGTATAGAATTGCTGGTAGTAAAGGTAGAAAAGAGATTAAACTTGAACCGGGTGATTTGGTTTGGTTACATTTGAGAAAAGATAGATTTCCTGAGCTGCGTAAGTCTAAATTAATGCCAAGAGCAGCTGGTCCTTATAAGATTATTGAGAAAATAAATGATAATGCATACAAACTTGAGTTGCCACCCGAGTTTGGGGTTAGTCCCACATTTAACATTGCAGATTTGAAACCTTATTTGAGAGAAGAAGATGAGCTTGAGTCGAGGACGACTCCAATTCAAGAGGGGGAGGATGATGAGGACATCACTCCTTCAGATGTACCAGCTGATCCTCCAACCGTCATGCAAGGTCCAATGACCCGGGCTCGAATGCGTCAACTCAATTTAGAGGTGAGCTCGTTCTTAAGTGATCCTTTTCATACTATTGAGAATAGACTACTACCTAATGATGTTATCTTGCTTAGGAACATTGGAGAGGGTCAAGAGGGACTAAGAGGACATGGAGGAGATGATGATGACTAGCAAGGACGTCCAACACGAACCGGAGGCCCAGTCCAACATGATTTCGAGTCTGCCTTGGCCTCCAGGACCAGTCTGCCTTAAACTGGTCACCTAGGACACATTCGGACTCCGTTTTTTACGATCCACATATGGATGGAAAGCTAATTTGATTAGGAAGCCAATCCAAGTGGTCTCACATCAAAACTATTCGGAATCAATGGGAATCATGGTCACAAGACAGCGTCTAGAATCTGCTAGGGTGCTGCGACACCGTCTTTTGGTCCGTTGGACCATATATCATGTTTGGGCCCATTAGGGGCGCGTCCAAGGGTCTTGCACGACCCTAGAGTCTTCATAAACAGCCACCGCTCCTCCATTAGGGTTTGGATTTTGCTTAGATTATTCTGTCAACAACAGTTTCGCCGTTCATCGGTTTGTGAGACCCCAACTTCGAGAGTTTAATCATTCATCTGCAATTTGGTTGCGTTCTTTCTTGTTCTTGCTTGTGTTCTTCATTGCATAGGCAAGGATTAACCTTCTTGACCGAGGTCAACCTGGTCCATGACTCGGTTGATCACCAGAGGAGCTGTGGTGCTAAGATTGTAGGGTTGGATCTTTCGATCTGAAGCCAGATCGGTGTGTCATTCTCCGCCACAATGATAGTTACCACCACCTGATGGAAGATCGGGATCCCCGTTCCCATTACTACACCCCCCTCCAGGGCATCCCGGCATTTGATCCTAAGAGCTGAATAGCTAGAAACCCTAATCCATATCTCCACGAGGATCAGAGCTAGTAATCATGAGAAGATTAGTCCTCGATAGGATCTAGTCTTGTATTAGAAATAGAGAGATAGAGTGACAGGGAAGAGTTTGGAGGAGTCCTAGCCTATCGGTGCTCACTCTATGGCTTGTACCCTGGTGGAATCAAGTTCTTCTTGAGCTTGCTTCTAAGATTTCTCTAGTAATTGACATCTAATTCAAGTAAGCATCTTGTTTATATTGTTCTTTAGGTTTGTGACTCTCTTTGAGTACTTAGACTCCTAGGTTAAAGTAGTATTTGTAGTGTAAGCATGGTGCTTAGACTTGGTTACCCGTGGATGTACCCTATTTTCTGGATCGGTGGTAGGTCGCGAAGGTGACTCTTATAGCCTCGTTGAATCCTCTACGCTCCTGTTATCTAGCCTTGATTGTGTAGTTGGGTTAAGTTGGATTTGGTTATTCTCACACACGTTTCCTCGAGTTCGATATGAAACTAGGTACTCCCGGTGAAGTGCTACATCGGTATAATATCCGTGCGCTTGCAGATTACTCTGTGTGCATTAATTTATACCAACAAGCATTTCTGGCGCCATTGCCAGGGAAACGGTTGCTGAGTTAACTTTGAACCTAGCTTATCCTTGTATCATTATTCTTTTATCTTTTATCTTTTTGTTCTTTTCTTCTACCATGGATTTAGAATCCATCCCTATCTACCAATATGGTGCACCTACGAGCGCACGCCTATAGCCACAAGAATCTTCAAAGCTTATCCTAACACCTAGCTATGAGCTACGCCCATGTTTAATTAACATGGCTCAGGATCAACCCTTTTTGGGCGAAGATGACGAAAGCCCCTATTCCCACCTAAATGAGTTTGAGCAAACCTGTGCATGCTTGTGCATTTTAGGCATGCCAGATGAAACCTTACGATGGAAGCTTTTTCCTTTTCTCTTTGATGGGAAAAGCAAAATGCTGGTACAATCTCACCATAGGGAGTACACAAGGAGATTGGGAAGCCTTGTGTTCTAGCTTTTGTTTGCAATTCTTTCCCATCTCTAGAGTAGTCAGTCTTTGTTCTGAAGTTCTATCTTTTAAACAAAAAGAAAAAGAATCTTTAGGCGTGGCTTGGGAATGCTTTAATGCTCTCATTAATACTGGCACTGACCTTGCTATTCAAGACCCCATTCTTCTTCAACACTTCTATATGGGTCTTGATAGGAAAACCTCGAAGCGTCTTAATACGGCCTCAGGAGGTTTGTTCTTGCATGTCTCCGCCAATTCAGGGAGAAGCATTCTTACCAAAATCTTAGAGAACACCCCTGAAGAAGTAGAAAAGAAGCTGTTAGAGGAGGAATCCTAGATAGCTGAACCAGAACCTTTGCATAACCCATCACCAACTTCAGCTATCCCAAATCCTGAACCACCGGAAAAG
The DNA here is from genome assembly GCA_904845875.1 of Miscanthus lutarioriparius. Taxonomy (NCBI): domain Eukaryota; kingdom Viridiplantae; phylum Streptophyta; class Magnoliopsida; order Poales; family Poaceae; genus Miscanthus; species Miscanthus lutarioriparius. The sequence goes on along the minus strand of CAJGYO010000004.1, from coordinate 69,436,367 downwards.
GAGGAAACTCCAATTTTGGATTTCATGCTTGAATTCGAGGATGAACTTTTTGATGAATATAGAAATACCTCGAATTACCATACAATGAGGAGACCTAGAAGTCTAGGAAATCATCATTGCATAAAGAACCTTTAGACCCTTCTGAGGAAGCTTTCCTTAAAAAGACTATAAAAGAGCTAGTATCTATTATAAGCAATGAATGGTTAGAAGAATCAGAGCTTTCCTCTAATGTGATTCGCTTAGATTCACGTTCTATATCCATTCATTGCCAAATTAATAAAGCTCCTTTCGATGCTCTTTACAATCTAGTTGTCGGTGTTAATATCATGTCTGCATCTTTTGCTCATGATTTATTAAAACACATGCCATTAACCCCAACAACAAAGTTATTGAAAAGTTTTTTAGGACATATTCTCCTAAGTTTGGGGATTTTGTATGTCCTCCCTATCCAGGTAAAAGGAACTAAAGTTCATCTGAGCTTCTATATCTTTGATATTATGAAGTTTGACCTATTGATAGGACAACCAATTGAAAGACTTATCCAAGAAGGACAAACATGGAAGTTGAATATAAGACTTGGAAAAAACTTTAAGCTTTGTATACCCATTACTCATTCTCTAAATGCTGAGAGTGAGCCAATTCTCGAGGAAGACCCAATGGAAGAGGTTAAGGTTGCATCTTTTGATGGCTTGATCGAACCCAACCTGGAAGATGATGCCCAGTTCTTCATCAAGGAAGAAGAAGAAAACCCTATGAAGCCTAAACCTCTAGATGACTGTTGTTAAAAAAAGAAAACCCTATGAAGCCTAAACCTCTAGATGACTGTTGTTAAAAATGAAAAGAATAAATTAATCCCCCAAAAAAACATCACTGGATGGCGGATGTGCATTGATTACTAAAAACTTAACAAGGCAACAAAGAAAGATCACTTCCCGTTGCCCTTCATTGATGAAATGTTGGAGCGACTGGCAAATCACTCTTTCTTCTGTTTCCTTGATGGGTATTCAGGTTATCACCAGATACCGATCCATCCAGATGACCAAAGCAAAACCACCTTTACATATCCATATGGAATTTATGCTTATCGTAGAATGTCTTTTGGACTATGTAATGCCCCAACTTCTTTTCAAAGATGCATGATGTCTATATTTTCTGATATGATTGAAGAAATCATGAAAGTTTTCATGGATGACTTTTCTGTTTATGGAAAAACTTTTGATGATTGTCTTGAAAATTTAGACAAAGTTTTGCAAAGATGTGAAGAAAAGCACTTAGTCCTTAATTGGGAAAAATGTCATTTCATTGTTAGAGAAGGAATAGTGCTTGGACACTTGGTGTCCGAACGAGGGATAGAGGTAGATAGAGCTAAAATTGAAGTAATTGAACAGTTACCTCCTCCTTTAAATATTAGAGGGATTCATAGTTTTCTTGGTCGTGCTAGTTTTTACCGCTGCTTCATAAAATATTTTTCTCATATTGCTAGGCCACTTACAAATCTTTTGGCCAAGGATGTTCCCTTTAAATTTGATGATGCATTCTTTAAATCTTTTAATATTTTTAAGAAAGCTCTCATCTTTATACCAATCATTTAACCCCCTGATTGGTCGCTACCTTTTGAAATTATGTGTGATGCTAGTGATTATGCTGTGAGGGTAGTTTTGGGACAAACTAAAGATAAAAAGCATCATGCAATTGCTTATGCTAGAAAAACTCTAATAGGACCTCAACTTAATTATGCAACAACTAAAAAAGAACTCCTGGCTATTGTTTTTGCTATTGATAAGCTTCGATCTTACTTAGTAGGAGCTAAGGTGATTGTTTATACTGATCACGCTGCTTTGAAATACCTGCTCACTAAGAAAGATGCTAAACCTAGATTAATAAGATGGATTTTGTTACTCCAAGAATTTGATTTAAAAATAAAAGATAAAAATGGAGTATCAATTCAAGAGATGCCATGCCACAGATCGAGCTCTTCGATGTCTGGGGAATCGACTGTATGGGACCTTTTCTGAAGTCAAAGAACTGTGAATACATCTTGGTGGCAGTTGACTATGTCTCCAAGTGGGTTGAAGCCATGCCATGTAGAAAAATGGTGATTAGTGATGGAGGTACTCACTTCATTGACAAGAACTTTCACAACTACTTGTTGAAACATGGGATCCATCACAACATCGCTACTCCATACCACCCACAGACAAGTGGCCAAGCAGAAACATCGAACAAACAAATAATAAACATTTTGCAGAAGACGGTCAACAAGATGGGGACTGCATGGAAGCATAGACTATCTGATGCACTATGGGCTTACAGAATGGCCTATAAAACATCACTTGGGATGTCACCATATCAACTTGTCTACGAGAAGACATGTCATCTGCCTATAAGCTAGAATTCAAGGCTCACTAGGCTATCAAGCGATGGAACATGGACTTTGAAGCAGCCGGAACTAAGAGGAAAATGCTACTCTCTGAGCTTGATCAATGGCATGAAAAGCATATCATAACGCCAAGATATACAAGGAGAGAACAAATAGATGGATAAGAGGATCAAAAAGAAGGAGTCCACCCTAGAGATAAGGTATTACTTTTTAATTATAGGGTTAAATTATTCAGGCATGGAAAACTTCAAAGCAAATGGGAAGGACCATTTAAGGTGATAAGCACTTCGCTGCATGGAGCAGTAACACTTCAAAATGATGAAGGTACGTTGTTTAAGGTAAATGGCCACCATCTCAAGATCTTTCTAGAACTTGAAAAACCACCAGAGGATTTGGATGAGGTAGATTTTCTGATTTTACTATAGATTTACACCACTGCCATCCCCTTTATGTTTTGTAACAGATAAATATACTTTTCAGGATTAGATAGGGATTAGAAACCCCTATGAGCAAAACCCCCATGAGAAGATGACATATGGGGCTAGCTGGCCCTACCTACAGGCCGGTCGGCCCACTTGTCAGCCCCATCGCGCCCGATCAATTCTCTCATGTCTTCTAGATCCTTCCTCTCCATGATCCCACAGTTTTTCGACGCATTCGGTATCTTCTCGTTATGAGACCTCTAAAAGCCCTAGTTTGGTTTTGGTTAATTGATGAAACCCTAAGTGCTAACCTAGTTTATCAAGGTGATTATGAGATAGGTAGCACTACTCCAAGTGATGAAGCAATAACGAAGATCATGACAATGGTGATGGCATGGTGATGATCAAACGCTTGAACTTGGGAAAGAAGAAAGAGAAAAACAAAAGGCTCAAGGCAAAGGTATAAATGATAGGAGCCATTTAGTTTTGGTGATCGAGACACTTTGTGAGTGTGATCACATTTAGGATTGATAGCCGTAATATTAAGAGGGGTGAAACTTGTATCGAAATGCGGTTATCAAAGTGCCACTAGATGCTCTAACTCATTGCATATGCATTTTGGATCTAGTGAAATACTAACACCCTTGAAAATGTTTGTGAAAATATGCTAACACATCTGCACAAGGTGATACACTTGGTGGTTGGCACATTTGAGCAAGGGTGGAGAAGTTAGAAGTGAAATGGAGTTGGTCGCAATGTTGCTGGCGTCGGTCTACTGACCGGACGCTGGGTCACTCAGCGACCGGACGCTGAAAGGCTGCGTTCGGTCGAGCTGTCAGACGGCACAGTGGTTAGGATTGAGCACCGGACGCTGGGCTGTGTCTGATCAAGCTTGACCGGATGCGTCCGGTCGGCAAAAGTCTGTTTTGAGAGCTTACTAGAAACGACCGGACACTGGGGTCTGAGCGTTCGGTCACTTGTGCCGGAGCGTCCGGTCAGTCAATAGCCATTGAGATCTGGCGGCTCAGGTTTAACTCAGAATGACATGTGGCTTACATCGGGTGACCGGACGCTGGGTCCAGTGTCCGGTCACCCCGTGTTGTGCCCAGTGAAGGGGTACAATGGCTCTATTTCATGGGGGCTTCTATTTAAGCCCCATGGCCGGCTCAAGCTCCCACTCTTGGCCATTTTCATTGACATTGCAACCTTATGAGCTTAGCCAAAGCCCTCCCACTCATCTCCATCATTGATCCATCATCATTGTGAGATTGGGAGAGAATCCAAGTGCATTGCTTGAGTGATTGCATCTAGAGGCACTTGGCATTCGTGTTGCGCTGCGGATTTCGCTTGTTGCTCTTGGTGCTTGCCACCACCTAGACGGTTGGAGCAGCGGTGGAGGATTAGCACGAGTTGGTGATTGTTCGTGGCCATCTCCGGTGATTGTAAGGGGAGTTGTACCTTCCCCGGTGGAGTGCCAAAAGGTAACTCTAGTAAATTGCTCATGTCATTGAGTTACCTCACTATTGGGTCGGTTCTTGTGGTGTCCTATCGTGTGGACGAGGTTTGTGAAACACCTCTTAGCCGCTGAACCACCAAGTGTTGGTCGACACAACGGGGACATAGCGTGTTGGCAAGCACGTGAACCTCGGGAGAAAATCGATTGTCTCTTGTCTTTGGCATTCTCCCAGTGATTGGCTATATATTCATCTTGTGATTGGTTCATCCCCTACACGGCGGTATAATCACCCTACTCACTTATTTACATTCTTGCAAACTAGTTGATACATGCTCTTTAGTGTAATTAGAATTGAGAGCTTGCTTTATTATTTACATTCATCTAGTTGAGCTCTTTAGAGTAGCAAGATTGAGAGCTCTTAGTGAGTAGTTACATAGCAAGTTTGTGTGCCTAAACAATCATTGCAACTAGAATTGTTGGATATGTGGCTTGCAACCCTTGTAGAGCTAGAGCAAGTTTGCATTACGCTATTTGTCATACTAATCAAATTGCTCTAGTTGATTTGTAGATTTTTAAATAGGCTATTCACCCCCCTCTAGCCATATTAGGACCTTTCAAGTGGTATCGGAGCCATGGTCACCGTTTGTGTAAAGGCTTAACAACCTCAGTGTCAAATTATGGCTCAAGTTGTGTTCAACCATGTGGGGGGCAAACCACCATTCTTTGATGGCACAAGCTATGATTATTGGAAGAGAAAAATGAAGATGTATCTTGGTTCAATCAATGATCAAGTGTGGGAAGTGACAAAAAATGATTATGCTATCATTGATCCGGACAATCCTACCAACCAAGATAGGACCAACAAACAATGCAACACAATGGCGCTCAACACCATATACAATGCCATTGATTCAAAGGTGTTTGAGCAAATCAAGGATTGTGAAAGAGCAAATAAAGTGTGGAGGAGATTGGAGGAAACCTATGAGGGCACACCGGAGGTGAAGAGTGCCAAGTTATATATTCTCAAGGACAAGTTGATAAGCTTCAAGATGAAAGATGATGAGAGCATTCCGGAGATGTTCCATCACTTGCAAGTCATTGTCAATGACTTGAAGGCTTTGGGAGAGAAGATCAAGAATGATGATGTCTCTTATCGGTTCTTGATGAGACTACCTCCAAGGTTTGAAATGTTGAGATTGTTAATCATAAGAGGAGGATTGAAGGAGATCACCCCAACCAAGTACTAGGTGAAGTCATGACACAAGAAACATATCGTGTGGAAAGGGAGGGGGATGACAAGGAGGACAAGAAGGAAGATGAGGACAAGAAGAAGAAGAGTGTAGCATTCAAGGCTAGCTCATCATCATTCAAGAACAAGGGCAAGTCCAAGAAAGAGTCAAGTGATGACGATGATCTTAGTGATATTGATGATGAAGCTATGGCTCTCTTTGTGCGCAAGATGGGCAAGTTGATGAAGAAGAAGGGATACGGTGCAAGAAAGAGAAGAGATCACACTAAGAGCAAAGAGTATGTGAGAAGATGCTACAATTGCAAGAGCCCCGATCATGTTGTAGCAAATTTCCCTTACAATAGTGACAATGATGAAGATGAAAAGAAGAAGAACAAGAAGGACAACAAAGAAAAGAAAGAAAAGAAGGAGAAGAAGATGACCTTTCAAAAGAAGAAGAAAGGTGGAGGCTATGTGGTAACATGGGATAGTGATGGCTCTTCGGATGATGATAGCTCTAGTGATGATGACAAGAAGCATATCAAGAGAGCACTAGCAAGCATCGCCATCAAGAAGAAGCTCTCCATCTTAGACACTCCATCAACATGCCTCATGGTAAAGCCTACCAAGGTAATATATGATGAGAGTGATAATGATGAATGTGAGAGTGACTCATGTAGGGATAATGATGACGATGATGAGGAGTACTCCAAGGAGGAACTCTTGGACATGTGTGAGCAAGTGCACGCTTACAATGAGATGAAGAGAAAGGAATGCAAAGAATTACGCAAGAAAGTAAAATTTCTTGAGCAATCCTTTGATGAGCTCATTGCCACCCATGAGGGGCTAATGGATGCCCATGAGAAGCTAGGCAAAGCTCACTCTAAGGTTGAAAAAGCTCACTCCTTTCTCATTGAGCAAGTCTAGAAGGAGGAAGCCAAGAAGGAGCAAGTGATAATTACATGTGATGTGGGACTAACATGTGATCTTATTGATGAATCTATTCATGAACCCATTATTATTGCTCCTACTAACACTTCTTGTAGCACTACCATTTCCACTCCACCTATAAATGATGCATCACAAAGGTGGAAAATGAGACCCTCAAGAAGGAGGTGAATGAGCTCACTCGTGCCTTAGGCAATGCCTATGGTGGAGGTGCCTGCTTGCTAAAGTGCTTGGGTAGCCAAAGATTTTCTCTCAACAAAGAAGGATTGGGCTATACCCCCAAGAAAGGCAAGGCAGCCTTTGTCACTCCCAAAGCTAGCTTTGTGAAGGGCAATGGTCGGTTTTGCAATAGATGCAAGCAAGTTGGGCATATAGAGCAAAATTGCAAGATTAACAAGAACAAGCTACCTAATGTATCCTCAATCAAATTTGATTCTTGTTACATGCTATTTAAGGGTGCCAATGGTGTGAAGGCTAAGTTCATTGGTACATGAATTATGGGCCCAAAGAAGAAGGTCATTTGGGTACCAAAGACCTTGGTAACTAACCTACAAGGACCCAAGCAAGTTTGGGTACCTAAAAAGAATTGATCTTCTTTTGTAGGTCAATTATAAAGCCGGAGGAAGGCATTGGGTGCTTGATAGTGGGTGCACACAACACATGACCGGTGATCCAAGAATGTTCAATTCAATCAATGAAAACAAGAGCAATGTGATTGATAGTATCACATTTGGTGACAATGGCAAAGGCAAGGTCAAAGGGCTTGGTAAGATTGCAATATCCAATGACTTGAGCATTTCCAATGTGCTACTAGTAGAGAGCTTGAACTTCAACCTATTGTCGGTAGCTCAATTATGTGATCTTGGTTTCAAGTGCATATTTGGTGTGGATGATGTAGAGATCATAAGTGTAGATGACTCTAACTTGATATTCAAAGGATTTAGATATGAGAATCTATACTTAGTTGATTTCAATGCTAGAGAAGCTCAATTGACAACATGTTTGATCACTAAGTCTAGCATGGGTTGGTTATGGCATAGAAGGCTTGGTCATGTTGGAATGAAACAATTAAACAAGTTGATCAAGCATGACTTAGTTAGAGGCTTGAAAGATGTCACATTTGAAAAGGATAAGCTATGTAGTGCATGTCAAGCTAGAAAGCAAGTTGGTAACACACATCCTAAGAAGAGCATGATGAGCACATCTAAGGCATTTGAGTTGATGCACATGGACTTATTTGGACCAACCACATACACTAGCATTGGTGGAAACAAATATGGGTTTGTGATAGTGGATGATTTCACTAGATACACATGGGTATTCTTTCTAGTGGACAAGAGTGATGTGTTTGCAACATTCAAATCATTTGTCAAGGGCATTCACAATGAGTTTGAAACAAACATCAAGAAAGTTAGAAGTGACAATGGTAGTGAATTCAAGAACACTAGAATTGATGAGTTGTGTGATGAATTTGGAATTAGACTTCAATTCTCGGCCAAGTACACTCCTCAATCAAATGGGTTAGTTGAAAGGAAGAATAGAACTTTGATTGACATGGCAAGATCAATGTTGAGTGAGTACAATGTGAGTCATTCATTTTGGGCCGAAGCAATCAACACGGCTTGATATTATAGCAACCGACTCTATTGTCACCCCATGATGGAGAAAACACCTTATGAGCTATTGAATGGAAGAAAGCCCAACATAGCATACTTTCGAGTTTTTGGTTGCAAATGCTACATATTGAAGAAAGACACTAGATTGAGCAAGTTTGAAAAGAAATGTGATGAAGGTTTCTTGCTTGGTTACTCCACTACTAGCAAGGCTTATAGAGTTTGGAATTTGGCTAGTGGTACTCTTGAGGAGGTTCATGATGTGGAGTTTGATGAAACAAATGGTTCCCAAGAGGAAGATAAGAATCTAGATGATGTAAAAGGCACTTAATTGGTCAATGCAATGAAGAACATGGACATTGGTGATATAAGGCCTAGAGAGGTGATTGATGTTGAAGATGACAAGAATCAAGTGGTCTCTAACTCAAATGTGCAAGCTAGTGGTTCTCATGATCAAGTTCAAGCAAGTACTAGTCATGACAAAGTGCAAGATCAACAAGTGGCTAGTTCATCATCTCAACCAAGTGATCAATCAAATGCAAGCAATCAAGTGCAAGTGCTTCAACCAACCAATGTTGCAAGAGATCATCCATTGGACACTATAATTGGTGATATTTCAAGAAGTGTCCAAACTAGATCAAGATTGGCTTCATTTTGTGAGCATTTCTCATTTGTGTCATCCATTGAACCTAAGAAGATAGATGAAGCTTTGAGGGATGTTGATTGGGTCAATGCTATGCATGAAGAGCTAAACAACTTTACAAGAAACCAAGTATGGGAGTTAGTTGAGAGGCCTAAGGATCATAATGTGATTGGAACCAAGTGGGTCTTTCGAAACAAGCAAGATCAAGATGGGATAGTTATAAGGAACAAAGCAAGATTAGTGGCTCAAGGTTACACTCAAGTTGAAGGTCTTGACTTTGGAGAAACATATGACCCGGTTGCAAGATTGGAAGCAATTAGGATCTTGTTAGCCTATGCTTATGCCCATAACATCAAGTTGTACCAAATGGATGTGAAGAGTGTATTTCTCAATGGGTACATCAATGAGCTTGTGTATGTTGAGCAACCTCCTGGTTTTGAAGATGAAAAGAAACCCAACCATGTCTACAAGTTGAGAAAGGCTTTGTATGGATTGAAACAAGCACCTAGAGCATGGTATAAGAGATTGAGGGATTTCCTACTCTCTAAAGGATTCAAGATGGGAAAGGTTGACACCACTCTCTTCACCAAGAAGTTTGGAAATGACTTGTTTGTAATGCAAATCTATGTTGATGATATCATATTTGGGTCAACAAATCAAGATTTTTGTGGGGAATTTGGCAAGATGATGGCAAGTGAGTTTGAGATGTCCATGATTGGAGAGCTTAGTTACTTCCTTGGTTTTCAAATCAAGCAAATGAAGAATGGCATATTTGTGAGTCAAGGCAAGTATATTAAGGACATGCTCAAGAAATTTGGAATGGATGATAGTAAAGCTATTAGTACACCAATGGGATCAAGTGGAAGCTTGGATAGTGATGCTAGTGGCAACATGGTGGATCAAAAGATGTATCGGTCTATGATTGGAAGCCTACTCTATGTGACCTCATCAAGGTCGGATGTGATGTTTAGTGTTTGCATGTGTGCTAGATTTCAAGCCTCACCAAAAGAAAGACATTTGAAGGCAACAAAGAGAATATTGAGGTACTTGAAGCATACACAAAATGTTGGATTGTGGTATCCCAAAGGAGCAAGATTTGAGTTGATTGGATATTCGAACTCCGATTATGCGGGATGCAAAGTTGAGAGAAAGAGCACATCGGGCACATGTCAACTATTGGGAAGATCACTTGTATCTTGGTCATCAAAGAAGCAAAATAGTGTAGCACTTTCAACCGCCGAAGCGGAGTACATTTCGGCCGGTAGTTGTTGTGCTCAATTACTTTGGATGAAGGCTACTTTGAGTGACTTTGGAATCAAATTCAAGCAAGTGACATTGCTATGTGATAATGAGAGTGCCGTAAAGCTCACTAACAATCCGGTTTAACATTCAAGAACAAAGCATATTGATGTCCGCCATCATTTCATAAGAGATCACCAACAAAAAGGGAACATTTGCATTGAGAGTGTGGACACCGAAGATCAACTTGCCGATATCTTCACCAAGCCACTTGATGAGAAGAGGTTTTACAAGCTAAGAAATGAATTGAACATATTTGACTTCTCCAATATGTGTTGATGCACCCCAATTATATGACATGCCTCTCCTTCGAGCAATCCAAAGGTAAAAGTTGATTGGCATGGCATACATCCTTGCTAAGGACATGATTAGTGCATCTAGACATATTTCACATTTGAATAGGCTCATTCATGAAAATCAAATGAATTTGATGCTTGTATGGTACCACAATTGCTTGTATGTTTGAAATGATCTAGTGGTAGCATATGACATGTTTGTGGGCTTGTAAACCTAGTGTTTGATCTAGAAAATAAGTTATAAGTGTTTAACTCAACATGGTACAAGATAACCCTTATTTAGAGGTGTGAAGAAGCTTGTCCTTGGATCAAACCGAGTTAAATATCTTTTGCAAGTAATCTTGATTGAACCAAATTGGGAAAATGATCCTCATCTCACATGGTTTCACCCCAACCTATCTATAATTTGAGCTCACCTTTTGTGCTAATTGTTGACAAAGGGGGAGAGAAACAAAGATATGCGTGATAGGGGAGTATTTGACATAGGGGAGTGATATGAGATATATGATAAAGGAAAGGGATCAATTAAAATTTTTTGAGCACACAAGTAGGGGGAGCAAGCTCATAAACTTGTATGTTGCATTTGAATGTGCATTTCATATATTTGCTTGCATGGCACAAGTTTCAAATTTCAATATCTATGCTTGTGTGGTATATGCTAGTTATATGCTTGATTGATGAAATGAAAAACTAGCATGCATAGGTAATCTAGTGATTATATTTCCAAGTGGTATTGAGCTAAAGTAACTAGACTTATAATCATTTTATGGAAACTAGACCCTTACTTGCAATGTTGATCTCATGGGGTATTCTAGTTTTTGTGTATGTCTAGTTACTAATGGTGCTAAGGATGATATATTGGTGCACTCCGATTGATATCATGCTTCAAAGGTCCATCTCTTATACCTTAGCATCATTTGGTAGAAATTGACTCCTATATTTCCTATCTAAGCATATGTGCAAGCTACAATTCAAACTCTTAGCACATATGTAGGGGGAGCAATTGCTACCACATGGAGTTCATGAAACTTGTCCATATCCTTTACACATGGTAAATATGCTTGGGCAAGCAACATGGATTCAAATGAACTTTAATTCATATCTTTGTATAAGGGTTGTCATCAATTACCAAAAAGGGGGAGATTGAAAACTCTAGTTTGGTTTTGGTTAATTGATGAAACCCTAAGTGCTAACCTAGTTTATCAAGGTGATTATGAGATAGGTAGCACTACTCCAAGTGATGAAGCAATAACGAAGATCATGACAATGGTGATGGCATGGTGATGATCAAACGCTTGAACTTGGAAAAGAAGAAAGAGAAAAACAAAAGGCTCAAGGCAAAGGTATAAATGATAGGAGCCATTTTGTTTTGGTGATCGAGACACTTAGCGAGTGTGATCACATTTAGGATTGATAGCCGTACTATTAAGAGGGATGAAACTCGTATCGAAATGCGGTTATCAAAGTGCCACTAGATGCTCTAACTCATTGCATATGCATTTAGGATCTAGTGAAATACTAACACCCTTGAAAATGTTTGTGAAAATATCCTAAAACATGTGCACAAGGTGATACACTTGGTGGTTGGCACATTTGAGCAACGGTGGAGAAGTTAGAAGTGAAATGGAGTTGGTCGCAATGATGCTAGCGTCGGTCTACTGACCGGACACTGAAAGGTTGCGTCCAGTCGAGCTGTCAGACAGCACAGTGGTTAGGGTTGAGCACCGGACGCTGGTCTATGTCCGATCAAGCTTGACCGGATGCGTCCGGTCGGCAAAAGTTGGTTTTGGGAGCTTACTGGAAACGACCGGACACTGGGGTCTGAGCGTCTGGTCACTTGTGCCGGAGCGTCCGGTCAGTCAACAACCGTTGAGATCTGGCGGCTCAGGTTTAACTCAGAATGACATGTGGCTTACATCGGGTGACCGGACGCTGGGTCCAGCGTCCGGTCAATATGACCGGAGCGTCCGGTCACCCTGTGTTGTGCCCAGTGAAGGGGTACAACGGCTCTATTTCGTGGGGGCTTCTATTTAAGCCCCATGGCCAGCTCAAGCTCCCACTCTTGGCCATTTTCATTGACATAGCAACCTTGTGAGCTTAGTCAAAGCCCTCCCACTCATCTCCATCATTGATCCATCATCATTGTGAGATTGGGAGAGAATCCAAGTGCATTGCTTGAGTGATTGCATCTAGAGGCACTTGGCATTCGTGTTGCGCTGTGGATTTCGCTTGTTTCTCTTGGTGGTTGCCACCACCTAGACGGTTGGAGCAGCGGTGGAGGATTGGCACGAGTTGGTGATTGTTCGTGGCCATCTCCAGTGATTGTAAGGGGAGTTGTACCTTCCCCGGCGGAGTGCCAAAAGGTAACTCTAGTAAATTGCTTGTGTCATTGAGTTACCTCACTTGTGGGTCAGTTCTTGCGGTGTCCTATCGTGTGGACGAGGTTTGTGAAACACCTCTTAGCCGCCGAACCACCAAGTGTTGGTCGACACAACGGGGACGTAGCATGTTGGCAAGCACGTGAACCTCAGGAGAAAATCGATTGTCTCTTGTCATTGGCATTCTCCCGATGATTGGCTATATATTCATCTTGTGATTGGTTCATCCCCTACACGGCGGTATAATCACCCTACTCTCTTATTTACATTCTTGCAAACTAGTTGATACAAGCTCTTTAGTGTAATTAGACCTGAGAGCTTGCTTTATTATTTACATTCATCTAGTTGAGCTCTTTAGAGTAGCAAGATTGAGAGCTCTTAGTGAGTAGTTACATAGCAAGTTTGTGTGCCTAAGTAATCATTGCAACTAGAATTGTTGGATAGGTGGCTTGCAACCCTTGTAGAGCTAGAGCAAGTTTGCATTACGCTATTTGTCATACTAATCAAATTGCTCTAGTTGATTTGTAGATTTTTAAATAGGCTATTCACCCCCCTCTAGCCATATTAGGACCTTTCAACCTCTAATGGATAGATCTTGACACCTGCTACAAGTTGTCTCCCCCGATATAAGTGAGCCTTTGCCTGCCTCCATAGCCATCCCATCAAAGCCTCCTCTTTCCAACAATAGTAAAGCTCTCTTCCTCTCTAGTCCCCATGGCCAACAAGCATATCATCCCCTACGGTTTTGATCTAAACAAGTGGCCCGACACGCTTGCGCTGAGCGTTGTTCCTCCAGAGATCACCCCCATTCGCTCAAGCCAGTCTTACTTTGCCTAAGCTATCCATCGTCTAGTGATCGCTCTGCCGCCGCCACGCCCACTTCTTGAAGGCAAGCCATGCCAACAAGAGTCTCGTCTAGACATCCAGAAGCTAATCAAGGTGATGAAAGAGATCAACCTCCTTCCTTCGAAGGGACATGAGGTGCTGACTAGAGTCAAGACCAACAAATTTGGAGACATCACATGTGTGAAATATAAGTCGGTCACGCCCCGCTTTAGCATAGATGGAGTTCATGCTATGCTAGATCAGATCAAGGTTGTTCCACCAAAGGAGAAGAAGAGGAAGGCGCCATCAACTCTCCTAGAGAATAAGGAGAAACACCCTCGAATGACCATTGCCCTCTTAGAGAAGAAGATTGAAGATCTAAGCGATGTTATCTATAACTTAGAACAGAGGATTGACGAAGAACACGTTTATCGCAAGAGCCTGCAACAAGATTTAAACGCTTTGAATCATTTTGTTGCTAAGATGAGAAAGTGAGAATTCGGTGGTTGATAATAAGGCACGAGTGGTTAGGTCAAGTGTTTAAAGATAATATGTTTAGGTTACTCGCTTAGCTCAGATTGTTAGAGTGGTTGAAGTTTGTGCTTAGTTTGTGTTTGTGTAATAAAGTGCCTTATGATATTAATGGAGTCTTATTATTATTATCTACTCTCTATTTCTTTTGGATATGTGTTTTGTCTCCACATATTGTGCATAAAGGTATACAGGAAAACAAGTGTGGGGGAGACACACCATGACAACAAGACAGAATTGGATCATGAAAATTGTGAAGCTCAAAAAGTAATGTGCCAAGAACCACGTATAATGAAGCGGGCCTCGAGTAGCCCTTGGAGCAGGCCGCCCAACCTCCTCTTTGGGCCAGTGGTCCCATCACAGTGCTACCTCACCCTAAGCTTTATCCTTGGTCAGGTTTGAGCCCAATACACTCTAGTTTCATATGTTATGCTTTTTGTTTTGAACCAAATTGAAAATCTTTTGATAAACAACTTAAAACCGGAGGAAAGATTATTTCAGTCATGACTTAAGGATAGACTCACATAATACTTTTCCTAGAAGTCTTGCTACTATTGGAAACTTATTATTAGGGACCCCATGTTACTTAAGTTGTTGTGGAATGAGATATAGTAGAATAATGAGAACTTAATTCTTGATGTCTTGTTATTGGAGAATTTTATTTCAAAAAGTTAAAAGAATAGCTACACCTCTCCTTTGTCGTAAGCAATGTCCTACCAGAGCCCTACATGATATGATAGACTAGGAAAACCTTCTATATATACTACTTGTCATTGTGTTGAGTTTGGTCAAACCTTGTGAACCTTATTGAGAAACTTATCTTGCGCTCAAGATCAAGATCACGTACACTCCACATATATCTGCTGCTCCTACACTAGGGGTACGCAAAAACATGTTTTCCATCCACCCAAAAATGTTCTACTCCTGCATTGGGAATAGACACAAAAATATGTTTGTTAGGATAAATGCTCCAAGTTCTTGTAAATGTCTCTCTTGAAAAGTTTCAATTGTAGAAAAAGAGGCATGGGCTATGCAAGAGTAATTCAAAAAAAGAAAAAGTATTGAAAAAATGGACAAGTGTCCAAGATATCTAAAACAATGGGTACCCAGATGCCCGCCTAAAAAAAGAGAGAAAAAAGAGATGAATAAGATAGCCCATGTTTTTTGCAAAGTATTTTTCAAGTTTCAAACAAGAGAGATATTGTAATGACCCGAGTTTGTTGCAACCTAGGCAACCATTTTGATTTATCAAAAGGAGTCAGTCACCAACCATTTGTGAAGACTTGCACCGTGAAATGCAACACTCAACATCAAGAACATCCATTCAATGACTTAGTCAATTCAACAAAGACAGGGAATACCGGACCGTCTGCCAGTACACCGGACCATCCGATAAGAGTCAGGACAGAACAAAGCTAAGTGGAAATTAAGCTATTTCTTATTTGTGGACTTGGACCCACATGTCAACATGAGTTGAGATACTTCACCAACTGAAGGAGCACCCTCTCACCCACCCTCTGACTTATCCACTCATTTGCAAACATGCTCTCTCTCTCTCTACCTTTTAAGAACAAGGAAGAACCCTAGAACTAGAGAGAAAGGAATGAATAGAAGATTGAAGGAGGAAAAGAGGAAGAAGAAGAGAAGCATCAACACCTCCCCATGGATTCCATCAACCTCTTCAACATGGTCATGGTGAACTCAAGCGAGTAGCTCTCATTTTATGGATTTTCCCCAAAGCAGTTAATGTATGGTTTTGATGGAGGTTGGAGATGAAGGAAGCTTGGATGGAAGAAGAGTTGGATCTCCACTCTTTAGTCTATGGAAGCTCTTGATCTCAAAAGCCAAGGATCTCTAACTCGATCTCAAGGTTTATCTCTCATCTCATGGGTTTTGGTTTAATCCCTAAGCCTTAGGCCACACTTAGTGAAACTAGCTTAGAACCTATCCATAGTGAGCCTAGTAAGCCACCTAAACTACCATAGGAATGTTTGGCACATGCAAGATGCACAACTTCACAAATCTAAGCTTGTCCGTCAATCCGTAGGAAACCACTAAGGAACCTTATCCCCCATCAGCTTAGCATAACGGAGCATCCACGGTACCACGTGGAGTATCCATTGAATTACAGAGAACAGTAACCCAGCAACCCGAGAACACCCAGTTCATACGGAAGCATCCATCGATTGACCGGACTATCCGATGTGGACAGAGAACCCTAGAATAAGTCCCAAACCTATCAGAGTCTCCATAAATTCCATGGAGCATCCGTCAATCAGTACAGAGCCAGACTAGAGATAACCCATCTCGGTATCCAGTACAGTGGAGTGTCCATCGATAGAACAGAGTGTCTGCGAGTCACGAGAAGAGTGAGCTAGCTTAAGCAACCTACTCTAGTAACCAACCTAAACCAAGAGAGCTTAGTCACACCCATGGCAGTAGTAGAGACATAGTTAGATGTATCTCCTTAAGTCCTAAGGTAGTAACCTAATCCTATTCACCCATGTTCCGCCTCATCATTCTGATCATTAATGTATCTCTTAGATGATCTTCTGTATTCTCTTAGGAACATTTGTGAGTCTTCATCGTCAGCTTCTAGATGTCTAGATGGCAACACCATCAGGTAGGCATCCCATTAGTACAAACCCTACCTTGGATACTTATATCAAGTTGCATTATGGGTCATGCATCACATGTAGTCTTGGATAATGATCACTCTTATACTACACCTAGAGTAGCTTAATAATCTATAGAAGCCTCTCATCTAAACAACAGGAATGGGAACGCTTAATGCTTATTGCTTAGTTGTTTGGGCAATGGTAGAAGTCGAGCATGAGAAGGGAACTCATACTCACGCGTGTAGGATGCTACAATTGGATAATTAACTACTAAACCAATGAGGGTACAACTTGACTTATCTAACTAGTCTGGCCAAGGACTAATATCCTTAATATGATAATCTTGATGATAACTTGGATATCTTGCTCATGCGAGGGGTAGGTCATCGTGAGTGTGGAATCTTAGACGACATAGCTCGTGGAGCAGTAAGGACCGTGTATTGGGATATGTAAGTTCGAGTAACCACCCATACAGACCACATGTCATGGATGGGGTCGACAAGCCAAGTAACTAATTGTGACACGTTTATCTATGAAACTGGCAAGGGGGTTGGAGTCGGTCAGGAATGTTTAGGACATTAACCGGGCAACCACTCGAACCTTTCGTCGGGCACTCGGACCGGGTTAGGGAAAGGTTGGAGACATGAGGCAACCCTTATCTCTGGTGCATGAGATATGGAGGTTCATTTTGTTTCTCCATGTGGGTATAGTTGTACACCTCTGCAGAGTCTTGAAAGCCTGGAGTCCCTCGGGATAGAACTATTCAGTTGTTCTTTCTTTCTATACCCATGGTAGCATGAACATGGACTATGAGCACTTTGTTATAATGATGGATACCTTTACTTCTATGTTGAGCATGGAATGACATATTCTTAATGAACATCATTGCTTTTCGCATTCACACAAATGCCTGATAATCACTTTATGCATCCACCAAATACTATAGGTTGGAATTAAGTCCTGCGAGTACATAATGTACTCACAGTGCAGCCATTAAGTTGTTTTGTAGGAACGTTGTAGACCGATGGAGGTTGAGTCTCCATCATCGCTGCCTAGTAGCATTAGGGAAGGATGACCTAGAGTATGCTACACGTTAACTCTGTAGTCTTGTTCGAGTGACCTTGAGTGATTACTTTAGAATGGATTCTAGATCTTGTCCATTGGTTGGACCAGATCGCGTAATTTATGTAATCTCAATCTTGTAAGGTTTTCAGTATAAGTTATTTGAGCATTATTCATTAGACTATGTCAGTTTCGTATGCGAACTATTGCGTGTCACTCAACCTGATCCTGAAGAGGAGTTGCCTAGTGCGCTCCTAGAGGCCGCACGATGTAGCTTTGCTTAAATTAAGCATGTCAAGTGGATGTTTCATGGAGCATAGTAGAATTAGGTGAAGTATCGCGCCAGGCGCCCCACAGATTTAGGTGAAGTATCATGCGGAGCACCCCACAGATATGTTTCAAGGAGCATAGTAGAATTAGGTTAGCCACTATATATATATATATCCATAGACATGCACATCTTAATCTAAGAGTATGACATTTTTCTCCTTGGATCCTTGTTTTGACTTTACAATATATGCAATGCAAGTATGTTTTCATATTCATCCCTACCTGAGCTCCATATAAGCTTTTAGAAGTAGGTAAAAAGAAGGCAAAAGTCACTAATGCCTTAGTGAGGATCAGAAAATACCACATATACAGAGTACTACAAATGGAGAAGGTAAGCTATGTTTTGTTTTCAAAAATCTCAAAATGTTTCTCCAATTGACTTGACTGAAGGATGATGGTGATATGTTTCAAGTTGTTCCATTCTTCAACCACCCAAAGTTTCGTGGTAGACACTTTGAATCCCGTAGCGCATGTATAACTGGGAATAGTTTTATGTTGATGACTTGTCCTAAGGTTATGTCTTAAGTAATCCATCCTTTTATCGAGGATGAGTAAAAGCCTAAGTGTGGGGGAGTTTATTGACGGTAGTTAACATTCATCACAAACCATAAAGATAACTTGCATAAATGGCTAAAATGGATCACCACTATAGACTTAGGGGTTTTAACTAACAAATTCCATGAGTTTTGGTGAATCTATGTTGTCAGCAGGATTTAACTAGAAAACCGCCAAGGAGGACCTATTCGTCAAAGAAAATTATGGAATTCCACCGTGTAAATAGCATGGCAAGACTTTAGAAGACTCCAGGAGGCTCTCCACCAAAGTGGAGCCTATTACCCTAACATGTGGGGCCGGCCAGCCTATGGGCCCCCCATGTCAGCCTCCCGTTGCTATGTCGGTTCTCCACCACCTTAAGGATTGCATCTCCGTCGTTTATTCAAGTCAGTTTGATCCAAGGGCTTAGGATTGATGCTCCAACCTATATATACCTGCCTGCACCCCCTCCAGGGCATCCAAGCATTTGATTTTGAGAGCAGAAAAGCTAGGAACCCTAATCCATATCTCCACTAGGATCAGAGCTAGCAATCAAGAGAAGATTAGTCCTCGATAGGATCTAGTCTTGTATTAGAGATAGAGAGATAGAGTGAGAGGGAAGAGTTTGGAGGAGTCCCGACCTATCGGTGCTCACTCTATGGCTTGTACCCTGATGGAATCAAGTTCTTGTTGAGCTTGCTTCTGAGATTTCTTTGGTAATCGACTTCTAATTCAAGTAAGCATTCTATTCATATCTAGCCTTGATTGTGAAGTTGGGTTAAATTAGATTTGGTTATTCTCACACACATTTCCTCAAGTTTGATATAAAACTGGGTACTCCCAGTGAAGTGCTACATCGGTATAATATCCGTGCGCTTGCGGATTACCCTATGTGCATTAATTTATACTAACATTGGTAAAGATTGCTTTATTACAGTTGTTGAAGACTATGATAGTGGCGAGATTTTTGTCCATGTTAGGAATTTCGAGCAAATGAAAAGACTTGGTAGTGTTACTATGTTTGTGGGAGGAGACTCTGTCATCTTCACTCATGTTGATCGACTGAATGCAATTTGTCAACCGTCTGACATGAGTCCCCTTGGTAAGATGAGTTCTTTTAGACATTAGAGATTAGAGAAATACTACGTAATGTACTTTTGTATATAATGGAATGAAGTTTTTATGTTGGTCCAACTATATTTATCTTCCTTTATTTCTTTCATAGTTCATATACTTCGGTTGATTCTTATTACATTGAGTTTTTTTTTATTTTGTCAAATTTGACAATTCTTACTCGTTGATTTGGGATGGAGGGAGTAGTCGAATTCAGATTTGAGCTGATTGCAACCGTCAAAGGACGGATGCACAACTATTGAAATGTTTCTGCACCCTATAGACAGAATGATCCTTTAAATTTTTCACTAGCCGGACACTAGTGGAGCAATAAGGTTTATCACAGAAGGTCCGGCAGTTTGAAATCATGACTACCTGAATAGTATTGATGAATGATGTGCAGTGTCCATTTTTGTTTTGTAGGCCCCTAGATTCCCATGCAGGTGCGCACGCGTGGGTGGCGTCAGCAGGCAGTTCTAGCAGGGACGTCACCTCATGGCTCGTTGCATTGATGTGACGGGGCAAAGCCGAACCGCCCACCCACGCAAACGTGTCAGTGGTCATGGGACGTGGGGTGGTTCCATGGCCCCCAAACTATAGAAAACACAAGGGTGTGAGAGGGAAGGTTATCTGCTGCCTTCTATGATCATCTACCTTCCCTCCCTAGATCTCCTCCTTTCATCCCAAAGCTTTTGCCCTCCACCCTACTGCGCCCTTCATGCCACCGACGCCTCCTGCGAGGACCATGACCACACAATGGACGAAGTTGTCTGTTGACCACAAGGTGTTCGATGCTGTGACTGAATGTGGTGACCTTGGAGGCCACTAACATGATCGGGTGGAGAGTCCAACCGAGAACCGAAGTGGAGCCGAGGCCGGAGGAGAGTGAGGTCGTCTCTTTTGCCCATTTCTACCCTTTTGGGTTTGGGGTGCCGGCGCACCCCTTACTCCGGTGGTTATTGTACTACTATGGGCTCTGCCGCCATGACTTGACCCCATAGGGGATCCTCCACCTCTTTGTCTTCATCATACTATGCGAGGGCTTACTGGGAGTCCCTGCCCACTATGAGTTCTGGCGGTCTTAATTTTGGGTGGTTCGCTCAGCGCCTAGGGGGTGCATCTTCCTCGGATGGGGGGCGCCATGATCCAACTTTGTCCTGAAATGGAGGATTGGTACCGAAGCCTTGGCTGCTACCCCTCCATGGACTTGGGGTGGCAAAAGTCATGGCTCTATGTCCCCAGTGAGAGCCCACCGCTGCTGTCTTATTCTCCTGACCGACTGCGTGATGACCTCCCGGAGTTGTGGGAGGAACTACCTCCCTTAGAGGCCTACACGTAGCATATGCCCAACTTGTTGGATGCAATCAAGGACCTAAAGGACCGAGGCCTAACGGGGATGAGGGCGATCCGTTCCTTCATCGGCCATAGGGTCCTCCCCTTAAAGATGAGGCACCACCCCCAGTCAGAGTTCCAAGGCCCGATGGACCCTACAATTGAGTCGAGGATCACCATCCGTGAGGATGACCTAAACCAATGGGTGATGAAGGTTATGGGAGAGTACACGCTAGATCGTGGCAGGGGGAGTCCCCAGAGGCCTTCAGCGCCGACCATCCTCCACCGACAGACAGACCTCTCATCAGCATGGTCTCACACCCACCCCTAGTTCCTACTGATGAGGTGATTTTTTTCATGTACCGCTATTCATGTTGTTTCTCTTGATTAAATTAACTATAGTATGCAACCAATGCTCATGCAAGTATTTGTGTTTATGCTGCTTAATTTAACTAGTATTTGGAAATTGCCTACTCTCTCAATAGGTGGACGTGGGCATGATGGTGTCCCGAGGATCATTGGCCCTAGAGCCGGGTTCTTCATCCACGATCATGCTCAAAAAGCGGCCTCAGGAACCATCCCCTGGTGGGGGCAGCCACTAGCGATGATTCCGTCCCCTGCTTAACCGGATATTCCCGTGAGTCGCTTGCCTTGTCAATCAGATCGCTCTCCCCCTTATCCTATTGGCTTGAACTTGGCTTCCATTGTGCAGAGAGACGTCCTATCGTTGAACGCTGTCGCCGCACACCGTCGTCAATCCCATCTGACCCCAGACAGTCTTTTGGTGCTGAATCGTCAGATGACGAAGAATACTATAAGTTAAAGGAGGCTTACCATAAGGTCACATAATTGTACTCCGGAGCCAGTCTGGACATCGACAAACTGTGCGATGAGCTGAAGGCCGCGCGTGCCGCACTTGGCGTTGCCCAACAAGAGGCCGCCTAGGCGTGAGACGAGAAGGCGTTCGCTGAGGTAGAGGTCCATAACCTGCTTGTTGAGGCTACTAACGCCTATGATGCCGCCTTCCCCATGCAGACAGCGGATGATCAGGCCACTACACTAGAGGAGCGCCTCCAAGGCCTACCGGCCCGTATTTGGGCCATGGTGTTCGAAGTCGTCCGTCAAGGGGCTACCACAACGCTGGTCACTGCCCCGCTTTAGTTTGGTGCAACGGTGAAAGTTCGGGTGGTGCAGCAGGCTTTTCCACCGCCACTGGATGACAGAGATTATATGGATGATCTGTTTGAGCGCGTCGAGCTGGTCGCCAACGTCATCTTAGTGAAGGTGAACGTGGATGAGATCATGCACGCCCGCCTTGACCATTGATCTATGTGGGATGTATCAGTAGTGTTGACAGTCACTAACACCCGTTTTGACCATCAACATTTCACCCAAAAGCATGGTAAAGTGAGGTAAATTTCACCTAGTTCCACTTGTGCTTGTAGAATTATTTGTATACAGGAAATATACTAAAGTTTGGCCAAAAAGGTGACAAATATGGACATATGGAGCAAGTGGACATGGTAGGAGGCCTTGGGCCTAATTGGGCCTACCACCCGGCCCCACATGGGTGCCGCTCGGCCCCCCAAGTGGCCCTGCCACATCATCGATATATGGGAGCTGCTTTAGAGCCAATCACAAGCTACCATTCAAGTCGATTTGATCAATGGACGAGAATTGATGCCAGTGCATTCATGGGCCCATTGTCATAGACTTGGGAGCTCTCCACCGACTTACCAACTGATGTATCGGCCAAGTTTCACCATGTGCTAGCTCTACAACTACCATTGGGAGACAACCAGAGCCGGAGGATCAAGAGGCAGTTCATACAAGGGTCGGTCGGCGTCCCCCTACGCCCAGTGCCCTAGGTGCTCCACCGACCTCCCTATTGCCTACAAATAAACCTCCCCTCACTATACACTATAAATAGTGGGTGTGGAGCTCTATGGACAAGCGCCCCATTCATTTCCAAGATCTCCAAGCTTGTCTTAGCTTTCTTGCTTAGCTTTATCTATAGAGTAGTAGTCTAGTAGTGGACTAGAGCAAGAGCAGAGCTTCTCAAAGTCCAGAAGAGTCTTCTGGGTCTGGCATAGCTCCTTTGTAATTCTTTCATTTCTACATTACTTTATTCAGTATTTATTTCAGTACTTTATTCTAGTATTGCTTGCTTTACTTTAAGTACTTAGTCATTAGTGTTCATCATTAGTGAGCTTAGGTGCTTGTTGTTTGGCATTAGTAGCATAGGTTATCTTATCATTAGTAGTCTTTCATTAGTACCGGTTCCACCGTCTAGTTAGGGTGCTTTGATCTCATTTCATCGAAGCTCGAATCAAAGTAGTAAGCCTATAGATTAAGCGTGGTGCTTAGGCTATAGATTACTAGTGGATACGGCTAGGCCTGTGGATAGATTATGGTAGGTGGCAAGTGGTGACAGCCTTGTCCATCCTCTGTATTCCACCACGATAGGTCTAGTTATTAAATCATTGGGCTCATGGCAGACCTTGTATATTTAACTCTCCTAGTTGGTAGGTGGGCTGTGCCCCGAAGTACTATCACATTTCTCCTAGTTATTTGTTTACCCTTAGTTACTAGAAAGATATATTGCTCGCTCTCCCACCTATCTATCTCTGGTTAACTTGTATTTAGTAGTTAGTTGAGGTAGTTCACACCCACCTTCACTATCATTCACCTACCTAGGATCAAGTTAAGACCTACCTTTAACAAATCCAAGTCCAATATAAATTCTAGCCTTCCACCTTCTAGTGGGAAAAAATATAAATTCGACACTCGGTACTCACCGAGCGAAGTGCTACGTGATAGTTCTGTGCGCTTGCGGAAACCTCCAATAGTCATTAAGAAATGTCGACAAGCATTTCTGGCGCCGTTGCCGGGGAAGGCAACTGGCATCGAATTTATAAGGCTGAATTTGTTAGCTAGGTTCTTGTTACTTATCCTAAGTAGTTTATCCTTTTTTCCTCATATCCTATCACTACCCTACACGATCATAGGCGATAAGTCCATTCGTGATTTTTCTGCACCCTGGCTGCTAATGTAGCAACCGGACCCAATGTTATCAATGGGGACGCTAACTTTGAGCTTAAGCCAGCGTTAATCACGATGGTTCAAGCTAGTACGTTCTGTGGGAAAGCCCACAAGGATGCTAATGCTCACCTCCAACATTTCTTAGAGATTTGTAGCACTTGCACCATTAAGGGAGTGAGCCAAGAGGCTATACGTCTTCATCTTTTCCCCTTCTCTTTGTTAGGAAAGGCTAAGCAATGGTTTTATTCTAACCGCAACACTATAGATACCTGGGACAAGTGTTTCAACGCTTTCCTAGTTAAGTTTTTCCCCATGGAGAAGACTAATGCTCTGTGCAATAAAATCTCTAGTTTAACAAGTAGCAGATGAATTAATTCCCGAAGCTTGGGAACAAATGCAAGAGTATGTCTCTACATGCCCACACCATGTCATAGAAGACCGACTTTTGATCTAGAACTTCTACCATGGATTAGTGCTGTTAGATAGGAGCCATTTAGATGCTGCTGCTAGTGGTGCATTCTTTTCGCTAAGTGCTATAGATGCAAAGACATTGATCCAGAAGATGGTCTCCAACCAAGGATGGAGCGATAATCGACTCCAACCCTGTAAACGAGGTATGCATTCAATTAAAGAAATTGACATGCTTGCAACTAAGATGGATCTATTCACGAAGCGAGTGGAACAATATGAGAAGGTGAGTGCCCAAGAGACACTCAAAGCCATGGATTCCCACATGACTTGTGAAGTCTGTGGAGATGTTGGGTATTCGGGCAATGCCTGTCCTAAAACCCAAGAGGACCTCAACTTTGTCAACACTGACAACGGGTTCCGTCCACAACATCAAGGCTGGAATCAGTGCTCCAACAACTAGGGAGGTAACAATTATTACTCTTCTTCTCATTTGAATAATCAAGGTAATAATAGTTATGCTTTCTTGAAAGATCTTGTTTATAGCAATGGTAGAATGACTGATAGTATTAATAAAAACTGCATGCTCATGACAAGATGTTGGAAAACATAAATGCTAAATTGGATGAATTTTATTGTCTTAAAGAATCAACTTAGCTTTAATAAGATGATAGAAACCCAATGAGCTCAAATTGCTGCTGCTATCCCATCCTATGAAAAAGATAGAATTCCTAGCAAACCTAAGGGAACCATGGAGACAGCCCACCTACCACGGCAAGGTATGACTTCTCTAAAAATGGTTGGGGATTTCCTATTAAGAAAGGTGATCCTGGGAACCCAATCATTACTTGCTCCATAGGCCCCCACACTTTTCATAATGCCATTTGTGATCTAGGGTCTAGTATTAACATCATGTCTAAGGAAACTAATGATAAGTTGTTTTATACTCCCCTAGCATCAACCTCAGTTTATGTGCAATTAGCTGACTGATCCACCCGTTATCTCAAGGGAGTAGCCACTGATTTATTAGTTAAACAAAGGAGTGCTTATGTTCCTACATATTTTATGATCCTAGACATGGGTAACGCTGAGGATACACCTTTAATCCTTGGTCATCCTTTCCTTAATACTGCAAATGCTTGCATATATGTGGGCTTCTAGGCAAATCCAATTCCACTTTGTTGGAAGAAAAGAAATATTTGCTTTTGCCTCTGGACAACCCCTCTTTGATGAGAAATAGGTAAAGAAGAAGCATCCAAAGAGAATCAAGATGAAGAAACCAGAGCCAATTGAAGAACCGGAGAAACCTGTCAAGAAGAAGAAGAATAGAAAGAGATGGCATAAAAAGAAAGATCCGTCCTCAAACTCGTCATCCCCTAATCCTGATCCTGACAAGGTCTTCGAGGTGGAACAAGTGGAAACACCTCCGCCCAAGGATGAATGACCTTGAGCCCGACAAAAAGGTAAGTTTTCTATTCCTTGCATTTATTTACTGCATTTTGTTAGTTGCATTTCATTTCCAACAAAGTTTCTTTACATCACATGATAGGTTAGTTGCATTTAGCTACTCTATGTTAATAAATAAAGTTTGTAGTAACTAATCCCAGATAGGATAGATATGTATTTAAAGCAACACATATATAAAAAAATATTTAGTAATAATGAATAAAATTCAATAGCATCCCTGTTGAATAAGTTATCTAGTAGTTATAGGTTTAGCTAGTCATTTATGCAATCTAGTAGTATTAGTTAGTCAATAAAGAAAGAATCAAAAGAGCCACCAGAATACATTCCAACCTATGCAAAAGGCAAGCTTGGGGGAGACGTCTCTCCCCGCTCAGGTATGAAAATTTTAAACCCTCTCTTTACATTCATGTTTGCTTTATATTTCAATATTCATGATCATAGAATGTAGAGAGGAGTGCCTTTAAATTATTCTGATAAAAAATCTGCTCTAATAAAATGATGATAAAATTATTTGGAGATGATGAATGGTTGCTCTGTGATACTTTGCAAAAGCTTGTTATACAACCTTATACTTCTTAAGTTTTGAGCATGATAAACTTAGAGTTCATCTTAAGTTGAATGCTTTCATGGGTTGCAAATGCTAGAACCAAGAATAGGCTTTTGTGAGATATGTTGTATGCTATGATTAGAGTAAATCTTTAAACCTATATGAGGAATGGTAAAGACAACCAAGATTTTTGTTTTGCAAAATGCTAAACTCTCTTGCTAGAAGTTCCTCAATGGTGATAAATTCATACCAGAGCCAAATACTTACATACACATTCATACATGATAAAGCCACCATAAAAGCTACTTGTTTGTTTTGAGCTTTTTCAAGCCTTGTTGATCTGAGTAGAGAAACTTTTCATGCCTTTTGATGAAGATCACGTACACCCACATAGTTATGTTATTCCTACACTGGGGATATGCATCCATACATGCATTCCATTTATTATTGCTCTATGAGAATCAAAGTTACCTCTCTATGTTATTTTACATCAAAGAGAGAGGCATGGGCTACAAAAAAATGAGAGAGAATAAAAGAGCAAAAAGCTCTAGTGTTCAAAAAAGAGAGTGAGAAAAAGAAAAAAAAAGTAGCCATGCCCTCTCAAAAAGAAGCTAGAGAAGGGAAACTTCTCAAAGGAGTACCACTTCCACCAAATATACCACACACATGCACATCTTGATCAATTTGCATGATTTGTTGCTCCTTATGATCCAAATGTTTGACTTAGCAATAGATTCAATTCAAGTAAGCTATGCTTTTATCCCTACCTTGAGCTCCACATAAGCTTTAGGATAGAAATTAAGGCTAAAATTCATGGCCTTGGTGAGGATTTCAAACACCATTGAGTGACTTGAGCGTACCATCTAAGGAACTTAGGCAAGTTTTCTATTCAAATCATTTGAAAACCTCTAGGAAGCTTGAGCTAAACTAAAGTAGGCAAAAAGTATCTATCTAGCTACACATTCTTGCAACTACTTGTATCAAGGTGAAAGCTATAAGTCCCACATTGCTAAGACTAATGGTGAAATCTCTAAGTGTTAACATGTTCAACTAAAGAGATAGTATTTGTTTGTATACAAGTCTTTGCAGGGCGTTACATAGTAGCAACTCCAGATTCAACACCTATTCCATGCTAAACCCGCATCTTTACTGAGGACAGCAAAGGGGTAGCTTGGAGGAGCTTGTTGATGGTCACTAACACCCATTTTGACCATCAACATTTCACCCAAAAGCATGGTAAAGTGAGGTAAATCATCATCACATGTGAAGAATTATGTTTAAATTTCACCTAGCTCCACTTGTGCTTGTAGAATTATTTGTATGCAGGAAATATACCAAAGGTTGGCCAAAAAGGTGAAAATATGGACATATGGAGCAAGTGGACGTGGCAAGAGGCCTTGGACCCGCTACTCGGCCCCATATGGGCACCGCCCGGCCCCCCAAGTGGCCGTGCCACATCATCGATCCATGGGAGCTACTCTAGAGCCAATCAGAAGCTGCCATTCAAGTCAGTTTGATCAACGGATGAGATTCGATGCCAGTGGATTCATGGGCCCATTGTCGTAGACTTGGGAGCTCTCCACCGACTTACCAACTGAAATACCGGCGAAGTTTCACCATGTGCTGGCTTCACAACCTCCATTGGGAGCCAACTAGAGCCAGAGGATAGAGAGGCGGTACATCCAAGGACTGGCCAATGCCCCCCTACTGCCACCCGGTGCCCTAGGTCCTCCACCAACCTCCCTGCTGCCTACAAATACCCCTCCCCTCACTATACACTATAAATAGTGGGTGTGGAGCTCTGTGGAGAAGTGTCCCATTCATTTCCAAGCTCTCTAAGCTTCTCTTAGCTTTCTAGCTTAGCTTTAGCTAGAGAGTAGTAGTCTAGTAGTGGAGTAGAGCAAGAGCGGAGCTTCTCGGAGTCTAGAAGAGTCTTCTAGGTCTGGTATAGCTCCTTTGTAATTCTTTTATTTTTGCATTACTTTATTTAGAATTTATTTTAGTACTTTATTCTAGTATTGCTTGCTTTACTTTAAGTACTTAGTCACTAGTGTTCATCATTAGTGAGCTTAGGTGCTTGTTGTTTGGCATTAGTAGCATAGGTTATCTTATCATTAGTAGTCTTTCGTTAGTACCGGTTCCACCGTCTGGTTAGGGTGCTTTGATCTCATTTCATCGGAGCTCGGATCGAAGTAGTAGCATGTGGATTAAGCGTGGTGCTTAGGCTATAAATTATGTGTGGATATGGCTAGACCTCTGGATAGACTATGGTAGGTGGTAAGTGGTGACAGCCTTATCCATCCTCTGTATTCCACCATGATAGATCTAGTTATTAAATCGTAGGGCTCGTGCAGACCTTGTCTATTTAACTCTCCTAGTTGGTAGGCGGACTGTGCCCCAAAGTACTATCGCATATCTCCTAGTTATTTGTTTACCCTTAATTACTAGAAATATATATCACTCGCTCTCCCACCTAGCTATCTCTGATTAGCTTGTATTTAGTAGTTAGTTTAGGTAGTTCACTCCCAACCTTCACTATCGTTCACCTACCTAGGATCAATGTTGACAGTCACTAACATCATTTATAAACCATCAACATAACCTGTATTTATAGTTAATTCCATCACCAAACATAGGTATAGGGGTTTAAAATAATAAATTCCTTGAGTTTTGGTGAATCTGTGTTTTCAGCAGTGTTTATCCAGAAAACTGTCAAGGGGGACCTATTCGTCTAAGGAAATTACGGAATTCCACTGCGTAAACAGCGTGGAAAGATTCTAGAAGACTCCAGGAGACTCTCCACCGAAGTAGACCCTAAGGGCCTGCCATGTGGGGCTGGTCGGCCCCTCCTGCAGGCCGCACGGCCCCTGGGCCCACCTGTCAGCCTCTGCGTCACAATGTTAGTTCTCCACCGCCTCCTAGGTTACATCTACGGCGTCCTTTAAGTTGGTTTGAGCCAACGGCTCACGTTGGACGCTCTGGCCTATATATACCAGCCCCTGCCACCCTTCCTGGAGCCATCCTAAAACCCTAATTCATATCATGAGGATCAAAGCCAACTATCAAGAGAAGATTAGTCCTCCATAGGATCTAGTCTTATGAATATAAATAGTGAGATAGAGAGTGAGGGAAGAGTTTGGAGGAGGTGCTGGCCTATCAGTGCTCTCTTTACGGCTTGTACCTTGGTGGATCCAAGTTCTACTTGAGCTTGCCTTCGAGATATCTTTGGTAATCAACTTCTGATTCAAGTAAGCATCTTATTTATATTGTTCTTTAGGTTCACGACTCTCTTGAGTGCTTTATTCCTGTTCTAGAGGGAGTAGAGTATTAATTGTAAGTATAAGCATGGTGCTTACACTTGGGTTAATCGTGGATGCACCCTACATTTCGGAAGGTGGTAGATCGTGTGAGGCACCCTACATAAGTTCTATATAGCCTATACTATATAGCTTTGTTGATCCTTTATAGTCCACCTCTGGTCTGTAGGTGCACGTAGGACGTGGTTACAAAGGAAAGCATCCTTTGCTAGTGTCTTTCCCTTGTAATGTCACTAGTTGAATAGTAGAAGACATAAGCTTACCCAAGTCAGAACTAGAGAACTTTAGGTATCCTCTCTACGCTTGTTGATGGTAGTTAACAACCATTATAAACCATCAATATAACATGTATAAGGGCATAAATATAATCACCAATGAAGGTTTAGGGGTTTAAACTAACAAATTCCATGAGTTTTGGTGAATCTGTATTTTCTACAGGGTTTATTCAAAAAACCATCAAGGTGGACCTATATGTCAGATTTAATTGCGCTTATCCCCAGCGAAACAGACACCAGAAAACTCTAGAAGACTCGGGAGGACTCCACATCGAAGCAGAGGGCAAGACGCCTCCTGGTGGGGCTAGTTGGCCCCACCTATAAGCCGCCCAGCCCCTAGGGCCCACCTGTCAGCCCCTCGTTGCAATGTTGGTTCTCCACCACCTCCTAGGTTGCATCTACGTCGTCCTTTAAGTCAGTTTGATCCAAGGGCTCACATTGGACGCTCTAGCCTATATATATCAGCCCCTGCCCCCCTAAAGGCATAAGTCATTTGAGAAGACAGAAACCCTAATCATCCTCAGAGCTCCACCATATTCTAGGGCATAACTAGTTAGGCTAGGTCTAGAGGGAGGCAAGTAGGCTTCGCTTGGATTCCCGATCTTATCAAGAGCGTGGTTCGGTATAATCTTTGTACCCCCTCTCTTTTGTATCTCCATTACTTTTATATGCTAGTTACAATTGTTATGACAATATTAGTATTCATCTTATTCATGTTCTTTGTTATAATGTTCATTGTCTACTTTGGTTATATGCTTAGTATAGCTAGTTTATCATTATATCCATGCATAAGTCCGTATAGCACTCGCTCTGCTATGCACGGGGTGAGTGGTCGACATTGCGTAAGCGTGGTGCTTATACATTGTTTACCTACAGATACACCCTATATTCTAGGTCTTATGGTAGATCATGGATGTGGCACTCCCGTTGAGTCCTCTGTAGTCCACTCCCTGAATATAGGCGCACATAGGGTCTGGTTATGAAGGAAGAGCAAGCTCTATTCTTAATCTTCCTTAGTAATATCCCTTATGTGTAGATATAAGGATGATATTAGCAATGACTACTAGGTATAATTGCACTAATCAATGTATGCTTTGACTTGTAATTAAGAATAACTTAGGAATTATTCCTCTAATATTCTACCTGACTATGCTAATGCCATAGAAAGTACACTGAGTGATTTATCATTATTATTGATCAATACTTATCATATATATCTTATCCTATGACTTACCCCTATTATGAGTACAACATTAGTTATGGTTTATTTCTCCTTCAATAGTATAAGTTATCAATACATGTCCATGCTAGACCTTCCATGTGGTAAAAATATAAATAACAATACCTGGAATACTCTCGGGTAAAGTGCTACAATGGTATATTATCTGTGTGCTTGTATATCCTTTTTAATCATATATTTATATATTCTTTTTAGTCACATAAAATGATAAAGAACTACTTAGTATTATTCTAGTAGTAATGTTGTGTAGTACCAACAAGCATCTCTGGCATCATTACTAGAGATGACAACCTAGTAAAGTAATGTTAGGAGATATAGGTTTATAATAGGTGGCTACTTAAAATAAGTGGCATGTTAATAAATACCAACAACGCTCTTATTGATCCTAACCTTGTTGCTACCCTTAGTTAAGTTACACCATAGTTAGTCTCACACGTTTCCCTGTGGATACGATACTTGGAATACCTCCGGGTGAAAGCTACAGCGGTATCCGTGCGCTTGCGGATTTATCTGTGTGCGTTAAATATACCAACAAGCTTTCTAGCGCTGTTGCCAGGGAAATGGTTGCTGAATTAACTTCAAGCCTAACTTAACATTTTATCTTTTATTCTTTATTTTATTTTACTTTTTCTTTTAGCATGGATTCCACTCCTATCTATCCATATGTTAAACCCATGAGCGCAAGCCTAGAGCCACCAAAATTTTTAGAGCCTATCCTAACACCTAGCTATGAGCTACGCCCGTGTTTGTTAAAATTGATTCGGGATAAATTCTTCTTGGGAGAAGGCGATGAAAACCCATACTCACACCTACAAGAGTTTGAACAGACCTATGCATGCTTGCATATCGCTGGCATGTCTGACAAAATCGTAAGATGGAAGTTGTTTCCGTTCTCTTTGACGGGAAGGGCTAAACATTGGTACAGTTAAACCGTACCTTTTCCATATCTAAAGTGGTTAGCCTTTGGAAAGAGGTTTTAAATTTGTGACAACTAGAAGAAGAATATCTTGGTACATCGTGGGATCATTTTAATGAACTCATCATCACTGGCCCAGACCTTGCCATTCAAGACCCTGTACTTTAACATTTTTATATGGGTCTTAGCAAGGATTCCATGGAATCCCTTAATGCAGCCTCTAGAGGAGCTTTTCTTCATTTGTCTACTAGTGAAACAAGATCTATGCTTGATAGAATTAGTGGAAAGACTCCCTGCACTAGTATTCATAATGAACTCCCCGAGGAAGAGAAGAAATCATCTCCCGATCAAGAAGAGGAAGTTCTAATAGTCAAATCACAACCACTTCAATCACAAGATTTAGCTATCAACCCTGAACCACTAATACCCCAAAATCCCCCAAGAGAAGAAGGAATTCCACCTTTGGAAATCCCTGTTGAAATTAAGGATGACCTCTTTAGTGCTGATTTTGGGAGAACATTAAATTCTTATCTTCATAAGAGATCTTCGAGCGAATATAATTCAAATCCTTTCAAGAAGGGATCTCTTAGAAAGTGTCCTTATTCCCATATTGGACATTGGAAAGAATTCAAGGATGGCATTTCAAGTAATGCCATAGAAGGAGAGCTGAGCCATCTAGAAGCCATTCCTATCCTATACCCTTCAATGTCCACATTAGATGTCTCATTTGAACCCATCTTTCAACCCATCCTTGACCCCAATGATCCCTCTTATGCTCTTTCTCCTAAGTCTTATGATGATCCTAGAAATCCACTAAGACAACCAAAGTATAGGAGTCATGAAGGCCACAAGGATGACCAAAAAGAGCAACGACAATGGCTGGAATGTATTAAGAACTTGTATGTCGTTGCTAAAGAATGGATGGACAAGGACAAAACCTTATGGGTAGAATCCAAACTTGGCTTAGATCCAAATGGTGAGCTTAAATCAATCTCTTTAATAAACATGACTCATCCAAGTTTGGTGGAGGCCTTAGACGAGATAAACCCGAGAGCCACCAATCCATGTGAAATCTTGGACAATAAAACATCCAATGAATGTCATAGGCATGGAATAATGGGGACAATGTTTTCGCCTATAGACATTCATGAAGAAACAAACTTGGAGTCTAAAAAGGAAGATGACATCAATGAGCATAGAAGTTATTCATGAACACTCATCAAATCCATGCTTGCATGAGAAATCTCCTGAATTAATTGGTCTCTCCAACATTGCCACACATGAGATCTTCAACCCCCTCATTCTCCTTGTTCATAAAGACTTTGAAAGGGTGGTTATAGATGTCTATGTTTATCATAAATATTGCAGATCTCGTTGTGTGAATCTTGAGATAGGTACACAAAGGTTGATGTTGGAGGGGAAACCACTTTACTAACTTGAGTGCAATTAGAAGGTTTCCCAAGGACGAGCTTTTGTCCTAAAGCAAGCACTTTCGGGAGATAACATGAGCTTTCACTTTTTGTTGTAATGCCCTTGTGAAATAAGCCTAGAAATATAATTGTGAAAATATTTCTTCGGGTATTTTTGTCACTAACCATTCTAGGTTTGAAGCAAAAAGAATGAAGGATGACAACGCCAGGTATGTCCAACCAATCATCATGCAACATTGAATCACATCCATCCAAACTTGATTTTGCTTTGCAAAAATTCAAGTGTGGGGATGAACTTCTCTGAAAAATCTTATGTCATGTTGCTAATTCATCTTGGTTGTCTCTACCTTTAAGCCATGCTCAATTTGCTAAATAACAATTATGCTCTTTCATCTCTATTTGAATAAATCTCTATAATGCTTTCATGCTACCTTTGTTTGCTATAGTATACTTAAGGTTTGGAGTACGTTCATACATCTTTTAAATTAAGCATGGAGCTTAGTTTAGGGGTGCTAATCGTACTTCCAAAAGATTTTAAATTAAGCATGGTGCTTAGGTTAAATGCCTTCCTGAATCAAATTAGACGTGGTGCCTAGGTTGATTTTTGAACCAAGAATATGCTATAGTAGATACTGGTCATTTTGTTGGACTAGCCCTATGTAGGAAACTTTTAATTCAATATTAGTAAGTCATGAGATGAATTCAAATCGGAGATGAAACAAGACACAACTCATTCATTATAGATGTAAGAACTACATACCTTATTCAACATAAATGAAAGAATTGTAAGTACCGAAGTTCATTCACTTTGCCTTTTGCTGCAAGTTACCTTTGCCTTAAGCCATGCTTGTATAAAACATGATCTCTATACTAAAGTAATCCCAAAACCATCTTTTCATTAGCATAGAGGGAAATTACAAAATTCTGGATAAACAACCCGTGTTTCAAAATTGTATATTCCTTCGGGTATGTGTTGTCTACTAATCCTTTGTAGTCATAAAACAATGAGTGAGACAAAAGGTCTAACAAGGTGTCAAAAGATCGAAGAGCAGAAAGATGGCATGACCAAAGGATGAGATAGAAAAGGTGTGAACTAGGAAACAAGAAGCTTATGAACAGCTCAAGCTACGAGACTAGCCGAACAAGGAAAACTTCAAGCAAAAGGAAAGGACCATCACGAGTCATCTACCCTTCGTCATATGGTGACATTACGCTCCAATGACAAAGGTAACATCCTAAGGTAAATGGTCATTATTTAAAAAGCTTTTCCTTGATTCTGGTAGGCACATGAATAAGAAATAAAATATGTTTGAGTTACAATTTACCTGATCAAACCTGATTAGCTCAACATGTCTTATTCTTTAAGCTTGTTCCTAGCACCACTTTCTTGATCCCATAGTCTTAACCAAATAAGCTAAATAGTGCACATCCTAATTTTGGAAGATGATGGCCATAATCATGAAAAGATTAATACCTTATGGACAATTCTTCCATAGGTTAAGCAACTGAATCTTGTGATCTTATCACCCATGACATAAGTGAACAAAACACAAAACATCAACTTCATCTTGCCCCATGTGCCTAAGGTTAGAGAAGAATGGATAAAATTTTGGTTTTGTTGGTGTTTTCCCACCAACAAAGCCCATGCACTTGATCTCTACCTTGTCTTATGAGCAGGATATACTTCAAGCAAAGTGTAGGGGAAGCTAGTCGACTCCCCAATTTCTACAAGTAAAGGTTCTGAACCTACTAAACCAAAATCAAAACTCAAAACCAAGACGGGTTTGGTGGAAAAAGGTGACATCACCATTAGAGGCACCACCACAAGAATCCTCATCTTCAGAGCGAACCGAGGTACTTGATCAATGAACTTCACAAGGAGAAGTCAAGTTTAAAGGACTTAAAACACCAAACCCTCACCGAAAGAGCTAGCTTGTTGGTGCTTTCCCTTTATTCTAGTTTTAGTTTCTTTTAAATAGTTAAGAAAATGGTAAAATTGAAAACAAAATAAAAGATGTGTCTAGTTTGCTTTAATTTGTTTTTAAGAGCTGAATAAAATAAAGAGGACTCAGAATAATCTCTTAAATGAAAATGATGAATAGTTACTCTGTTGTAATTCCTTTCAAGTACCTAGTTTTCAGCCTCGAATTCTCCCGAGTTTTGGATACGACTGATTTGATATAAAGATTTACTTTGAACTTGAAATTCATGGGTAGCGAATGCTTGATCTAGGTAATTGATGGATATGATATGAGAAGGTCTGAGCTACTATTTATCTTGTTCCAAGTGACACAAGTTCTGGAGATTTACTTTAGAGCCATACATGTTATTTAGGCTAGGAAAACTTCCACATATATGTTGCTTGCTTTTGTATTGAGTTTTGTCAAGCTTTGTTGACCCTTATGAGAGATTTGTCATACTCATAAAATCAAGATCACATACACCCCACATATACCTGCTGCTCCTACATTGGGGGTAGGTGCAAAAACATACTTTCCATCTAGATTCACCCAAAAAAATGTTTTACTCCTATACTAGGAGTGAACACAAAACATGCTTGATAGGTTTTTCATCCACCAAATAAATGATCCAGGTTCTTGTTGCTGTCTCTCAAAGTTTTGTTGCAGAAAAGAGACATGGGGCTATGCAAAAGTTATTCATAAAAAGAAAAAAAAAGAGATGAAAAAATGGACAAGTGTCTGAGATATTTAAAACAATGGGTACTTAGATGCCCGCCTAAAAAAAGAGAAAGAGATGAATAAGATAGCCCCTGTTCTCTTGCAAAATTATTTCCATGTTTCAAAAGAGAGATAAGTTTTCAAGGAGCATAGTAGAATTAGGTTAGCCACATATATATCCACCATACATCCACACACATGCACATCTTGATTTAATTGTATGACTCAACTCTCTTTGGATCCATTGTTTGACTTTACAATATATGCATTACAAGTATGCTCTAGCTTTCTCCCTACCTATGAACTCCACATAAGCTTTAGTTGTAGGAAGAGAAAAAGGCATAACATATTTATTGCCTTGGTGAGGATCCACAAATACCACATATATTGAGAGACTTGATAGTGTCATACAATGGAATCTCTGAGTTTTATTTTGAAAACTTATAAAAACTCTGGAACAATGGTGAAACAAAGAACTTGAGACATAGTGCTTGACTTGATCCTTCTATCTTTCAATTGCTCAAGACCCAAGTGAAGGTTAAGAAGCCCCATGGTTGATGGTACTATGGGTAAGTTTGAAAGTTAGATCAGTTTATTCTAATCCAGAGGAGAATTTTTTATTGAACGCATGTGTACTTTTGAGGAGTGAAAACATTATAGCAACTCTTGATCCATTGCTGAGTTTAGCTTTGCTCAGGGACTAGCAAAGGTTAAGCTTGGGGGAACTTGTTAACGGTCACGAATATCAATTATAAACCATCAACATAACCTGTATTTATACTTAATTCCATCACCAAACATAGGTATACGGGTTTAAACTAATAAATTCCACGAGTTTTGGTGAATCTGTGTTTTCAGCAGGGTTTATCTAGAAAACCGTCAAGGGGGACCTATTCATCAAAGGAAAATATGGAATTCCACCACGTAAACAGCGTGTCAAGATTCTAGAAGACTTCAGGAGGCTCTCCATCGAAGTATACCCCAAGGGGCTGCCATGTGGGGCCGGCTGGCCCCACCTACAGGCCGCCCGGCCCCTGGGCCCACCTGTCAGCCTCCGTGTCGTAATGTTGGTTCTCCACCGCCTCCTAGGTTGCATCTACGCCGTACTTTAAGTTGGTTTGATCCAAGGGCTCATGTTGGACGCTCCGGCCTATATATACCAGCCCCTACCACCCTCTCTAGAGCCATCCTAAAACCCTAATTCATATCATGAGAATCAGAGCCAGCTATCAAGAGAAGGTTAGTCCTCCATAGGATCTAGTCTTATGAATAGAAATAGTGAGATAGAGAGTGAGGGAAGAGTTTGGAGGAGGTGCTGGCTTGTTAGTGCTCTCTTTACGGCTTGTACCTTGGTGGATCCAAGTTCTACTTGAGCTTGCCTTCGACATATCTCTGGTAATCAACTTCTGATTCAAGTAAGCATCTTATTTATATTGTTCTTCAGGTTCACGACTCTCTTGTGTGCTTTATTCCTGTTCTAGAGGGATTAGAGTATTAATCGTAAGTATAAGCGTGGTGCTTAAACTTGGGTTAATTGTGGATGCACCCTAGATTCCGGAAGGTGGTAGATCGCGTGAGTGACATAAGTTCTATATAGCCTATACTATATAGCTTTGTTGATCCTTTGTAGTCCACCTCCCGTCTATAGGCGCACATAGGACGTGGTTGTGAAGGAAAGTATCCTCTGCTGGTGTCTCTCCCTAGTAATGTCTCTAGTTGAATAGTAGAAGACATAAGCTTATCCTAGTCAGAACTAGAGAACTTTAGTTATCCTCTCTATGCTCCTATTTATCCTAACCTTGTTGCTACCCTTAGTTAAGTTGGACCATAGTTAGTCTCACACGTTTCCCTGTGATATGATACTTGGAATACCTCCGGGTGAAAGCTACAGCAGTATCCGTGCACTTGTGGATTTATTTATGTGCGTTAAATATATCAACAATCAACTTAAGGCCTACCTTTAACAAATCCTAGTCCAATATAAATTCTAGCCTTCCGCCTTCCTGTGGGAAAAATATCAATTCGACACTCGGTACTCACCGAGCGAAGTGCTACGTGATAGTTCTGTGCGCTTGCGAAACCCTCCAATAGTTGTTAAGAAATATCAACAAGTAGTACAAGTCATGACTATGTTTGGTCTGTGGGATGACTGTATGTGGAGTCTTAATTATTTGCATGCATGTCCGTGTTAACTTTTGTTGAACTTTGTATTAGTTCGTTTAAACTCTGTTGAGCGTGGTGTAGCGCAGGTCCTTCAGACATTTGATAACTAGTTTCTAGCCCCTATTGGTTGCTTTTGCCCACAGATTTGTTGAACTTGAAAGAACCATGCAGTGAGGAGTTCATCTGAACAAGTCACGCCTCGATCTAATGCAGAACGGATGACCCATAGCTGTTGACTTTTACTGCGAACGCAAGAAAGTCCGCCCGCTGTGTATTTGATCTCGTAGGATTGTATAAAGTGTCGTAGCAATTAGTCTGCCCCTCGACTATTGTGACTGCTTGGATTGGAGTGAAATAAGTATACAGAAAAGACCTATCACAACCACACCAGGCATTCAAGTGTCAAGCGTGTCATGGTGGTCAAAAGCTCTTTTTCTCGGTTCACTTCTTGTGTCTGGCTTTCCTACTGCATTCGCTTCGCTCTTGTCAGTCGTGCAAGGTCTATATGAAAGGAGCATCCCCCTTCTCTTCTGGGAGTGCAGACGATCAAACATAGCCGAGGGAGTGTAGACGATCATAACCTATGAAACCATATAGCCATCTCTAGCTAGCTGCTGTCCCTCGGCTGCTGCGAGCCAACGACTACTTAGATTGGACTGCACTATGCCACTGTATACTTCACCGGATGACAGAAGGTCCAACCCATTTAAAATATTCACTACTTGGAAGCCTATTCTAGCCCTAGCGTCCTTGTGTGCACAAAGCCTGGCCTCACTCCCATTGTTTGACTCCCATATTGCATTGCGCAAAAGTCGTTGTGAGTTCCCACGCCAGTTCACAGAGGGTATTTCAAGAACTCCTAATGTAGCCCCTGCTCGGCGACCTCCCCCGCCTCCTCCTCAATCAACCTACGTCATGCCACTCTGCCTCTCCAGCCCTCTAGCTCACTACCATCCACATGTTGTAGCTCGATCCACGCCGGTAATCATGTCGCTAATGGCGCTCCCTACCAAGGTGCAAATTGTGATCGCCAGGCACCTCGCTGTGACCTTGGAGTGGCCCATGGATGACCTCCGTAGCCTATGGGTGATCTGCTCATCCATGCGCCGCATCTATGGTGACCCCATCGTCGGTCGGCGTCTGGCACTGGATTGGTTTGGACATAGGAGGATGTGGGATGACCCCGTCGACTACGAAGCCCGCCTTGCTAGCCTGACCCAAGTAGTCAACCCGGAGGCTTGCTTCCTCACCAGGATACAAACCATATTCATGGAAAAGCATAGCCCCTGGCCATGCCTCGATGATCTCGCCTGCGCCGCTGATGGTGGGCACAATCTGGTGGCCTTTCTAGTCGCCCTATTGCTCTATAGGCACAATGGCGATGCCGGCAACGATGGCACTGCAAGGCGGTACATAAGATGGGTTGAAGGCAAGGAAGTATCATGGGCAGTGGTGACGGGTGGCGGCGGTGGACCAATGAGTAGGTGGCTAAGCAACAAGGGGTGTGTGCTGTGTCGCCTCTCGGCCGCCGAGGTGGTCCTCCAAACGACATGGGCCAAGTTGTCACTGCCCCTGCCGACACAGGTGGGTGGTAATCTTCCATGCATAGGCAGCGTCTACGGCTATGCAGACAGATGGGAAAGAAGGGCTCTGTATTGCAACGAAGACTATAGGCTTTACCAAGAAATCTATTTTTTTGAAAGAAAAATTAGAACACGAAACTAGTAATTCACTCTTTTTGAATGTAGTGTATTCTGGCATTTGAAATTTGTCCTCAAATATAGTGTATTATGCAGCTTTTGATTTCTTGTTGCTTTTGCTTTTCTGTTGTTTTGTTTCAATTATATTTGTTTCCTTTAGGGATTCAACAAAAATACTAGAATGAAATATGTTTCCCTGTATAACATGAGATGTGTCCGGCCTAGTCAGATTTACAATGCTCGGACTTTCTTATGTGTGCAGTAAACTTCGAATCGCTATGTGGCTCCTCTGTTAGGCATTAGATCGATGGGAGACTTGATTGGAAGAATTCCGTTATGCATATTTACCATACTATAGATCAAAAAGAGAACCAGAAAGACACCAGCAGGCAAAACCAACCAACATGTGCTAGAAAACGGCTACCAAATGACTAAAGGACCTAATCTACACCACGCTCAACAAAGTTTAACCCACGCAATCGCTATGTCTACGTTAACTTTTATTGAACTTTGTATTAGGTGGGTTAAACTCTGTTTAGCCCCTGTTGGTTGCTTTTGCCTGCAGTTCTCTTTCTGGTTCTCTTTCTAATCTATAGTATACTAACGGTGTTTGCCCTTTCTGATTGGAGGAATGGGCGTATAGATGTTGAAATTTTCTAGAACCTAAAACAATCCAACCCTAGGAAATATAGACAGTCCGGATCACTGTGAGTCGATGAACAACAAAGTACAGTGATGGCAACTATCAAGGGTCATCCAACTAGTCCATAGAACCCAACAATTAGTTCAGGATACAAACAGGTATGGACTAATAATACAACTAATTGGCTAATTTTTAGCCATGGCTAACTAGTCGTAGTCCATCCAAACGGGGCCTAAGACAGTCTGATACCAAGAAATCTTCACAAGCCGGATAATAATTTTGATGAAACAACAAAATACAGATGGTGTCAACTCTTGCACCGAGTTCACCACCTCCATCCGCCATTTATCTTGCGCACCTCCACGATGAGCTTAGCTTCATCGTCCTTTAGCTCCTCCCATTCCTCTAGGTCCTCCTCCTCCTCCTCGTCATTGATATAGGTGGCCACGTGGATCACGCTGAAGAAGCGGGTGTTGCCGATGTTGAGGTTGTTGTTGTCACAGAGAAGGTACCCCACTCATGCTTGAATGACACTCGCCCAACTTTGTTCGTCAAGGTCCTCTCCAAGACCATGCACCAGGACTACCCATCCATCTACAGCTTGACCATGCACCACTACTTGTAGTCGTGCGCTCGCTCGAAGTCCACTGGCATGTTCTTCGCTAGGCACAAAAAAAGACTGATGACAAAGAGGACAATGTTAACTTGCAACATTGTCGGTACATTCTACGTCTCACGTGAGTGCTCACAAGATACTTCGCTTTGGGGTGGTACTTCTTTAGGATCACTGTAAAACTCCTCTGGTCTGCAATGGGCAGGGAGAGCTAATTGCCGCCGACCTCAAAGTCTTGCAGGTACTGCTTATGATAGCTGGTAATGTTGAAGACCTTGATGTGAATCTATGACCAGCTGTCATACCGCAATACAAGAGAGTACCCATCGCAGAGGTCGAGGGTACGGGTGAAGTGACTCCATCCCTGGCAGAGGTACAAGTGGCTGCCATTGGTGACATCAGGGAACACCTCCACCTTCCATCGGGCTAGGCTCCGCTCGTCATCCAGACAAAGCTCGAGTTTCCAGAGACCTCCGACGCCCCAGCCAATCATAGCCAGCAACTTCTACATTCACAAAGATTGACATAGCCAGATAGAGGGACAAGTTCATTCCCAATGGCAAACCCTAGTAGATCGGATTCAGCAAACAAAAAATAGGCACTTACCAATTTTTCTACATACATTCTAGGACAAAGGATCTTCAAGCACTCTAGGTTGCTCTAGCTCAGTCCTGCCATGTCTTCTAGCAGCCCCGCTGTGCCAACTACGGAACTTGACAATCTTGAGGAATCCTTGCTGATATATCTCTGTTCTCGTTCACCTCTTGTGGGGGCTTTCTTTTTCTATGTTTCTGGTGTTGTCACAAACGCAAGGAGTGCACGCATTGATGGGGCATTAGGGGAGGAGCTAACATGTAGTAAAAACCAGTGCCGAGGCTCACGCCATCTCATCGACGTAAATGGTGGAGACGTCCTTTGTTTTGATCAGTGTACAGTTGGGAACATCAATGATCCTGCATCTCCGATCAAACATGCCTTCAGTGATATGACAGGTTACGATTCCCCAGGGAGCGCGACGGTACCCGAGGCGAAGCACACTGGTTGGAAAAAAATTATCTTGCCTTGCCCTAGAGTCCCCGTGATGGTCCAAGCATTATAAATCTGACCGAGCTGGACATGCCTTCAGTTTGCCCCTCGACTATTGTGACTGCTTGGATTGGAATCAAATAAGTACAGAAAAGACCTATCACAACCGTACCAGGAATTCAAGTCTCAAGCATGTCAAAAGCTCTTTTCTTGAATCACTTCTTGTGTCCATCTTTCCTAACTCATTCGCTTCACTTTCATATTTTACTATGCTTGCAAGAAAGTCTAAAATACGGCACATTTGATCTCATCGAACACTATATAGTATAGAGGTGTGACTAAAACTGTTGCCTACGGAGTGCACTTGGTCACAACATTTGTATAAGTAGTAGTAGTAGTAGTCATAAGTGGCTTTGATCTGTGTTGAACCCAACTCGTCTTGTTTTCATGTATTTGATAAGATTTGTTGAACTTGCAAGAACCATGCATCAAGGATTATTTTTATTCAGAAAATTTACACTTTATAGGATCACACAAGGTTCGCCCGTTAGAACTCTTGACTAACCAGATGACGTGCTCCTGCATTCCTGTGCAGGCGCATGTGCATAGGTGGCGTTAGCAGCCTATTGCAACAGGGGATGTCGTCTCCCGGCCCATCGCATTGATGTGATGGGGCGAAGCCCCGCCGCTCACCCGTGCAAATGTCTCAGTTGTGGGGTGGTCGACGGCCCCCAAACTATAGCAGCAGAGAAAAGGGAAGAGAGGGAAGGTTACACCTGATGCCTTCTCTCTCTAGAGCTCCTAATTCCATCCAAAAGCTTTTGCCTTCCACCCTACTACGCCGCCGATGCCTCCTGCCAGGACCATGGCGGAGCGGACGAGGTCGTCTATCGATGTGAAGTCCCTAGAGGCCTTCAACGTCGGCATTCCTCCACCGATAGATGGATCTCTCGTCGGTCTTCTCTCTAACCCGCCACTTTCTCCTTTGGAGGTGGATCATCACTGCTCTTCATGTTGTTCATGTTCATTTAACTAGAGTATGCGAGCAATGCTCACACTAGTATTTGTGTTCATGCTGTTTAATTTAACTTGTATTTGGAATTTGGCTACTATCTCAACAGGTGATTGTGGGCATGACGACGTCCGAGCCTTGTTGGGTTCTTTGTCCGTGGTCGCGCTCGGAAAGCGGCCCCATGAGGCATCCCCCGATGCTACATCAATCAGTTCGGTAAAAGTCGTTTGCCTTCTCAATTAGATCGCTCTACCCCTTATCCTATATGGGCTTGAACTTGGCTTGCATTGTGCAGCGCTTCCTCCATGGCGGCGCCATCCCCGATCGTGGGACTTTCCCTCGGTGGTGCCAAAGAGTCGTCCCATCACTGCTTGCCACCGTGGAGCCCGTCTATCCCTGCACAGCCATCTGGTTCTGAAGTGGGCAAATCCTCAGACGATGTAGACTACCATTAATTATTGAAGGATTACCGTGAGGTCCAAGCGGTTTTGGTATCGACCAGGCTGAACACTGAGATGCTACACGGTGAGCTGGATGCCGTGCGCGACGCACTTCAAGCTTCCAAGAATCTGGTCTCCCAGGTGTGAGGCAAATTAGCAATCACCAATGAGCAGGCCCAACACATGATGAACCTTACTGTGGTACTAAGCACGTGGGTCGGCACCCTACAGTAGTCCATGCTAGATGCCTATAACGCGGCCTTCCTCGTTGGAAATGTGGATAATCTATTCACCGCAGAGGAGCACCTCCGAGCCCTACCGGCCCGCCTTCGACCTATGGTGACCGAAGCTGTTCGTTAGGAGGCTGCCACAATGCTGGTTGCTGCCCAGCTTTAGATTGGCACAGCGGTGAACCTCAGAGTGGCGAGCAGGGTTTTCCGCCATGTTCGATGGACGATGACATCGCCTATCTGATCGAGAGATTCGAGTCGGCTGCCAACGCCATCTTACGGAAGGTGAACATGGACGAGGTCCTGCATTCCA
Source organism: Miscanthus lutarioriparius (assembly GCA_904845875.1). Taxonomy (NCBI): domain Eukaryota; kingdom Viridiplantae; phylum Streptophyta; class Magnoliopsida; order Poales; family Poaceae; genus Miscanthus; species Miscanthus lutarioriparius. The sequence continues at coordinate 69,391,899 of CAJGYO010000004.1, read as the reverse complement.
ACCTCGACCCTTGATCTATGTGACATATCAGTAGTATTAGTAGTCATGAATAAGTTTGATCTATGGGACGCCCTTGCAAAATATGTGAACTCATATTTGCATGTTGGTGTTAACTATTGTTGAACTTTGTATCAGGCCTTGTTTGGATGCATATGTATCCACATCAATTCACATGTGTTGGAGTGGAATGGAATGGAATTTAGTTTAATTCCACTCTAATCCACTTCAAAACATGTTGATTGAGATGAATACATGGACATCCTTGTTTGGATGCATGTGTATCCACTTCAATCCACATGTGTTGGAGTGGAATGGAATGGAATTTAGTTTAATTCCACTCCGATCCACTTCAACACATATGGATTGAGATGAATACATGCGCATCTAAAAAAGGCCTTAGGTGGGTTAAACTCCATTGAGCGAGGTGTAGCTCAGGTCCTTTGGTCATTTTGTAGCTGGTTTGTAGCCCTTGTTGGTTGCTTTTTGCAGCAGATTTCTTTCTAGTTGTCTTTGATCTGATCTATAATATGCTAAACATTCATGAGTGCCTTTGATATCTGTTGAAGCCAACTCATGTCTTTGATAAAATTTGTTGAACTTGAAAGAACCTTGCAGCGAGGAGCAAGTCTCGCCTCAGTCTAATGTAGAGTAGAGGAGCCATTGGTGTTGAAATGTTATTGCACATGTAAGAAAGTCCGACCGCAAGTCTCGCCTCAGTCTAGCAGAGCAGAGGAGCCATTGGTGTTGAAATGTTATTGCACACATAAGAAAGTCCAACCTCTGTACATTTGAACGCGTCTGACAGTATTCTCTGTAGTTTTCCTCATCTTCCTGTGATGCTTGTTATTGTTTCATTTATGATTTTAATTTTGGCTAACTTAATAGTAGCATAGCCTAGTAATACAATATGGCGGGTGCATTATAGTGCTTTTTGTAAAAGAACCGTCCAATTTATAAGAGCACAAGTATAATAGCAATCACTGAAGCAATCAAACTATCATACTTGAGCCCATATAAACCCGATAGTCCGATGAAATCACGAAGGATCTCAAACAAACCAACATACAAACCAAGATCGTACATGATTCAACACAACCAGTCACATGTTACATCACAGTTCACAAATAGTTCACAAGTATCTCACATATATCGGAGTTCACATAGTTATTACAAACCAAGTTCAAATAGCGGAAGCAAAGTAGTTTGACATCAACATCACACTTAGTTCAAATACATGCCAGCACCACGGTCATTTCCAGCAAAAGCAGAACAGAGGGGATAACTTAGGAGTACCATGCCCCATGGTTTAGTCCTCATCCACGGCAGGATGAAGGCAGTTCTTACAGTACCCATGATACATCATGTCATCTACAACAAGAGGGAATAAACCCTGAGTACGAGAATATACTCAGCTAGACTTATCCATCATAAACTATAAATAATATGACACCAAGGAGTATGCAAGGCTTTATCGGTGGAGCTAGCTCGACAACATTTTGCATAAAAGCTTAAGTAACATAACTTAGAGATTTAATACCGCTAGCATCAATTTGAATACCTATTCAATTAAGCATCTCTAGATTAGCACCTATACTAGAGCAATCACTTGATGAAGCTAACAAACATTAGTAACCATATCCGGTGTAATAATTTGAGCATCATCATAACCATCAATTTCCATCAATTAATGCTATGCTACGCTGCTCAGTCAAGTTCTCACTATCCGAGAGAGACGGCGACTCAAATCAATTCCAACTAGCTGGGGAGTTATTCCTAACACAAACCCATACTTTCCCTATCGGGGTCACGTCGGGTCACCTTTGGTATAATTCAGGTACAGTCGTGGGTCCGAGCAGCACCACACCCTCAGAGATTCTATCAGTCTGCCAGGAAGTTCAGGTTTGGCCTACCCTTGGACTCACGCCACTGGCTCCCCACACATCCTTACTACCTCCCGTGTGTGCACTTTCACTAACCAGATCTCGGCCTGAATTGAGCTACTTGGCTTCGCGGTCAGAACGAGTTATCCGACCAATTAAGTGTTATGCATGCGTTCAACATGACATGAGGACATACAGCGAATCGGTCCTTAACCGACACAAACGGGGATAAATAGGCACCAAGACATCCATGCCTTGTGCTTCTCTATCATAATCTCGCCCGGTCTCCTTTTTATTCATCAACACACGGTTATTTCCATGATAGCAATTATAGCCAACCATGACCAGATATCTACCTATATCTCATAGGTGATAGGAAATCATCCGACTTCTACTGGACTAAGCATGGCTAAGCATATATTTGATACTGGACCTACATAGGATTCAAGATATATTTGTCTAGACAAGGAAAATATATGCAGCAAGTGTTTCCAATCAAGTCTTATAACCTAATGCATCAAACATAAAGGACGCAAGTGATGTTTGTAAAAACATAGGAGGCTTATAATGCTCCGGGGCTTGCCTTTCAAGAATGAGGAAGGTTGGTGGTTAGGAAGATCTTCCACGTTGACTCCTCCTTCCGCCTGAAGAACCTGCTCCTAGGCTGCCTGTTGCTCCTCCTGGTGCTCGGGTTCAAACTCGAGTAGAGTCACTCCTTCCGGGGAACCTATTGCATGCATATGCACAAATGAGTATCATGAATGCATAAGAGATGAGATGATATGATAAATTGCATATGCATGAGTATGGTTATCCGCAAGATGTATGATAAGTTTAACATTCGTTGACCAAGTAGATGTATAACTTTCTTCAAGTTGATCTTTACTGAGTAGGTGCATATCTCTTCGATAGTACAAGAAACATACACTCACCAAGTTCCAGTAACCTAAGGTAAAGTTGTTCCTCATTAGTAAGAGTCTTAGAACCTGTAGCTAAAAACTAATCTCAATTAGCCTAAGCATCTACACAAGCAATCATAAAAGACAAACAATTACAATCGACTTAATCATTTCCTGCTGTAAACAGCAGCTACTTATTTTGGCTATATTCGGAGTTCTACTTAACCAAATACTATGATATTGGACTTTCTAGAAAACTTAAAAACTTCCTACAACTTTTTTATAGTCATCTCAAGATGATTCAAGGGCTATCAAGGTCAAACAAAGCAATTTTCTAGATCTGTCTAGAAATTCTAGAGAATAAGCATTTCTGGAGACCAACTTCTAACAACTATAACTCTCAAACCATTTATCCTATTGCCATGAAAATTTGAAACAAGCAATATAAGCAAGTTATCTACAACTTTGTTATTGACAAGATTCACAGCAAACATCATTTTACCCATGAAATTTACTTAACAACCGAAACTGTCCAAAACAGTCATAAAAATCGAATTATAGAGCAATTAATATTTCACTGCATACAAGCAATCAAATTTTGGCACAACCAATGGTACCAATAGTTCATAGACATCATATACACTTTAGAAAACATAATGATCAAGCCCAAATAAATTATTTAAATGTCTTTATTAATTTATTTGGACACTAAGGTAAAATAAGGAAACTATATCAAAATTGCACAATAAATTTTGAGAAAATGACAGTAGCCTACGTATCACCCCAAGAGCCTACTGTACAAATTTCATGCCATTTGGATAAGTATAGCCCTCTCTACAAAAATGACAAGTTGCATAGGCTTATTTTAGCAAAAATAGTTTAGCCTACTGAAAAGTGTCAGGCAACAGATTTCATATTTTTCTTACATTTATCCTAACACTATAACACTATGTCAAATTTGCATGATCATTAGTTATATATTTTTGCCCCATTTATTTTCACTAGAAACTAGCAATTATTTAAGATTAAATAGGAAGACCATATTCCAAGTATGCTTATTATAGGTTTAGTATTTTTCTTAGCTAGATCATGTCAACACAAGATCAGCAAAATTGGAATCACAATCTTATCACTTTCCTAGCTCAAGTTATGCATTTTACAAGATCGAAAACAATTAAAAGCACTCATCTAGCTCAATTTAATTCTCCTAGAAAAATATCTCAAACAGTAAGTTTCATATTTTTATCCAATAGTACACTTCATAATGAATCCAACAAAATTTGGTTCACTGAATTTGGACACTCCTAGCTCTAGATATGAATTTTTGAAATATGTATTCAAATCTGTGAAAATAAATAAGAAAATCAAATAACACTCAGGCTGACAGATGGGGCTCGCGGTCAATGGGACCCGCTTGTCAGCAAAACCGAAATAGAGGATGGAGATTGACCGGCGATAGCTCGCCGACGGCGAGGTCTCCGACAACGAGGTTACCTCCGTCGTGTTCCTCACGTCAACCCGCATCTAATGAGGTAAGTCGTCGGACCTCTAACGGCGGTTGGCTACGACGGCGGTGATAATGGCGGCTCAGCGGAGGCGCGCAGCGGCGCTCTGACCATCCCTGGCCATGGCGTGCTCGGGCAAGCACGGCTATAGCTTCGTGGTGACCTAGCGGAGCTCTAGGGTTAGGTCTAGGTCACGGTGGAGCGACGGCGTGCTCCGGCCACGTGCATGGCGGCGCGGCGGTGCACAGCACACGGCGGCGGCGCTTTTCATTCTAGCTAACCGGCGAGAGGTGGGTCTCCATCTTCGGGAAAGAAGCTATGGCTTTAGGAGACATGGTAACGGGCACCAGAGCGGTCTAAGGGCAGCCGGTCGAGGTCGGCGGCGGCAAGCTCGTGCGCGCGGCCATGGCAGACAAAGCGGGAGTGGCGGTGCATTCTTGTGTGATAGTGAGGTAGCATCTACTCTAGCTATGGCCTGAGCAGTAGTGACCTAAGGAAACTACAAACCGAATGAGAGGAAGGCGGGAGATGCAGTGGAGCGGCCTGGCCACGACGAGCCAAGAGCGCTCCAGTGATGTCGCGGCGGTGAAAACGACCGTAGGCCTTTACCTTGTGCTCAAACGGTAGCTCTACTGGGTCGAGGTGGTAGAGCAGAGCAAGACAAAGCTACTGGGCCGTGGTGGGCAAGAGAGAAGCAGAGCTAGGGCGAGAGAGCGAGGAATGGATGGAGCAGCGACGTCGCCTCACTCTTCACTCCCCTTCGGCCCGACCAACTGGGCCAACGCCAGTGTATGGCCGCCATGTGGTGCGCACGGCCAGCGCTAGTCGGCCACTAACGGCGCGGCGTCCGTGGCCATCAGGCCCTGACGAAACGTCTGACAGCATGATTTCCTCCACTTCTATCTCCTAATCCGTTCATTCTTTGCAAAAACTTCATTAACAAAAGTTGTAGAGCTACATGTAAACTCCAACTTTGCTTTATGGAGTAACATCTAATTCACCATAGTTTTCCAAATGCAAAGCTTCAAAGTATGGTACATCAAAACTAAAAATTAGTTCATGACTTAGCAAATTTTTCTAAGTTGAAAACAGCATTTTGTTGATTCTTGTGAGCCCTATTGAACCATGTTAGGCACTGAATTAGCTCTTGGCCTAAAAATAAAAGTTGTTACTCTAGTCAAGTACTAAAACTTTGATTAAGGGTGCACTACCATGCAAACACTCTATGCTATAGTTCAACTTTGGTCAAAGTAGGATCATGAAAATTGGAGTTTATAGATTAACTATGACTTGGGGGATGTTTTGGTCCAAGTCATGAATACCAAACTTGTTCCATGTACCATCCTAGACATGTCTAAGGTGTTTTTGTGACCTCACAAATATTTGATGCATTGGTCACACACAATGACAAGCATATATATATGTATATAAGCAACATCACATGTCATAAAGATAAAGGGAATGAGATGAAACTTCTTATGCTCATGCTCATGAATGCTTGGATGATGCTTATGCTCATGAAATGCAAGTGCCCAATGCATGCTTAACACTAGAGTGTTACACTTTTGAAGTATTATTTTTGTGTATTTTGGAGTGCCCTCATCAGCATACACCATGTACCCATGACATTAGAAATCAATATAAGTATTCTACTACAGCTGAATTACCAGATGAAACAGCGATGGGAGCTGTAACACCATAGTAACACATGTGCACACCAAACAAAAAATTCAATTTGCAAACAAAACAAAGATGACACACTAGTTTAGCTAAAATAATGACAACATCCATCATTGAGGAAATTAACATGTCTATAGATAAGCAAACAACATTGGTCCATTTAAAATGCATGACAGAGACATACATCAAATGCAGCTTTATTTACTGCTCTGCTAATGAATCCAAGAACAAGGGAACATAAGGAAGATAGAATGGTCTGCAGATGAACTCTTTTTTAATGGTATGTCTACCATACCGAAAGACACGGGCAGGGATGACACGAACACTTATGCGGTCCATGTCATATGCGATGATTGTTCCATCCTCCCCAGCAAAGAAAATCAAATTTTATTCTGGGTGAACTGTAATCACTATGTCCTCATCAACAAAATCTGGAAAACCAAATCTAATATTAATCCTTCCAAACAAGATCTGTGTGGTGACCGTATGCTTTAATGTTCAATTATCAGTACCATAGTCTTCAAGGATCCAGATTGAAAGCTTGGAATCATTGGGACCACCAATAGTACATACACACAAGTGACCCTAAGCTTGATGCATGGAGTGTTGAAGACCACTAGGCCCATCAATTTTCCTCCATGTGTTTCCCTCCATATCCACAGCAAGTATCATAGGGTACTCCCTAGAGCGCCCCATAATGTGTATACAATCGTTAAGAAACACACTTGGTTGTCTATAAAATGTCATACCAGTATGCTCGCCTATTCAGATTCCTTAAAGATCTATGCTACAGTTGAGATGAGTACACAGCGTTGACATCCACATATTCAATCACATGTAAGTGCGAGGAGGCTATCGGATCGAACGCCAAGCAAGCCTCACCAATAGCATGGCCAACATCATGGGTGCTAGGCAGCAGAATTTTAAACTTCTGGGTCATTAGATTGTAGACGACATAGCTGTATCCATCAGCCCCAAGGCACCATCGTAGGATGAGGCCATTGCAGCAATCTAAGACAACTACATTTTCAATGTTGAAGGGCAAGAATTCTAAGGAGCGGGGGCGTACACCACGGACGACGCTGGTGAAGTTTCGATTGTCATCCTCACTATTGTAGAAGAAGCCAGCCACAATCTAGGGCAGCTTCTTATGGTTGTTGCGGTCCGAGATGAGGTTTTTCCAGGAGTGATAGACACATTTACAGGAGAATAAGGAGCGAGCGGGGAGGCGGCGTAGGATCTCGAAAACAACATCCTCCATGAGGCTAGCCAGTGCGTTCCTCTTGTTGGAGGCCTCCTCCATTTCGTCAGTGTGTAGTACGATGAGAGCTTCCTCAGTGATCTCTAAAGAGGAAAATAATCCAACAAAGATCCATCAGTGAAGTCCACAACTCATACCAAAGTGCAACTTTAACAACCATTAACAATTTTCATGGTATGACCTCATGTAAATTTAGAGTAGCACTATATAGATATATATAACTCAAACTAGAGTAGTAGTTAATGGAGTTGTAACCATTACAATTTCAGCAGTTAATTGAGCTTCCTCAATTTTCACAAGTAGAATGTTAGTGAACAAGTGGTAGTGATCATCATTGGCATCAGTAGCAACTGTGCAGCTTAAACATTATTGGCCTCAGTGATGTGAATGATGGACACAAAGCATTGATTTGCTTTCGATGTCTTCCTCTTGTTTGGAACCAAATGGATAACTGGTTGTCAACAAGAAGACACATAAAGCAAACATATAAGTTGCATCCTAATACATCCAACAGCCACGTAGACATCATTAGCACAGAAATGTGGCCTCAGATATCTTACAAGTAAAAAATACCATAAGGACTCACTAGAGACACTAGAGCATACGAAACAGAAAAATATAGAATCAAGCAAGCACTGGATAGAAAAAAATAGTTTAAGGTAGAAGCGAAGAGCCTGTATGTTTTCCTACATAGATAGGTATAATCAAGCAAGCACTTGACAATTAACAGGCCTAGTTGCACACAGGCATTTACAGTAAGAACACTAAACATATGCAGAAAACCAAGACACCAGCAGAAAACCAACCAGTGCCACCTCCTAGTTTTTTTCATCGGCATTTGCCTACCAGATCTACAACGCTACAATGTTTCTTGTATACCTCATGTTCAAACAAGGACCAAAATAGTGAAGCGAACAGGAAAAGGCGAGAAAGGAGACCTGTGGATCGGATCTGTCGCCTCTGTTGCGGCACGCAATAGACACAGACGCCAATGTAGCCGCGCTCCACCGACAAACCCCACCGCCTAGCCTCCAAAAGGACACCGAAGCCGCCACAGCACACCGAGGATCCTCCGCCGCCGCCACCGCTAGTCTAACGAGCACATATTTGTTTCCACTTGAAAGGGAAATATCCAATATAGGTCAACCTGTAGGGCATCCACATAGAGAATATAATACTATAACGACTTCAAAGACATGTCAATACAACCAGACATCTAGTGCAATGGTAAAGACTGTGCATTCCTTCCTCCGGGTCCTGGGTTCGACTCCCAGGCATTGAGTTTTTTTGAATTTATTACACCCCAGCGGCACAAAAGATACAAGTGACACGCAAGCCATCGGATCCCATAGGTCAGACGAAGATGGAGAATGGACCCATAGGTACATGTGACACATGAGTCGTCAGGTCCCATAGGTCGGATGGTTCCACAAGTACACATGACACACAAGCCGTCGGGTCCCACAAGTTTGATGGAGATGGAGAACGATCCCACAAGTACACATGACACGTAAGCCGTCAGGTCCCATAGGTCGGATGTTGAAGGGTCCCGTAGGTACACGTCGGACAAAGAAAGGACCGAGTGGAGACTTTTATGATGAATTGCAAACGTCACAGATGAGTAACTACAGGTCCCACAGGTACACGTTAGATGGAGAAGGGTCCCATAGGTACACATGCAAGGAGATATGATCGAGCGGAGACTTTTATGATGAATTGCAAGCGTCACGGATGAGTAACTACAGGTCCCACAAGTACACATCGGATGGAGAAAGTACCATGTGGAGATCTATGACGAAGCCATTCATTACAGATCGAATACTGTTCGTCACAGATGGGTAATTAGTTCAATGATGAAGCCCTATTCATCACAGTTTTAAAGGAGATCATCACAGATGAGTCACGCGAGTGATCTATGACGAAACCTTGTGCTCTTCTATGATGTTTTTTGTGACAATGCCTGATTTCATCATAGAAAGGGAGAGTTGTAGGATCGTCACCACTGATATATGATGAAACAGAAATATTCATCATAAAAAGCGCTCTTCTATGACGGTTTTGAATTCGTCATTAAGATTTTCGTCATAGAAGTGAATATTTCTAGTAGTGTCATCACCAACTCTAGTGCCGTCGACTAGAACTTCGCCAGGGTTTCGACAAGAGGATTCAGTAACAACTTTGGTGTCATCAACAATGCCTTCGACAACATTTTGGCAAAAGTCCCCAACGACATCTTTGACTCCACCTTAGCTAATACTTGGGAATGAAGCAATCGCCATCGCCATCTTCAAAAAGAATTTCCTACAAGCGCCAGCCAAGAGGGGTTGGCACAGAGCGCATTGGACAAGAAATTCGCATGAAGACAAAAGGCTTGCCTAGCGCCCGCGAGTGAAGGCTTGAAGATGCGACATGATCGTCTATGACTATTTAGCTTGCGTCAGCTACAAGCCGCCAAGGACCGGGCCACGGGGGAGCGAGCAAAGGGCGCTATCGAAGAAGATGAAGACAAGCCGAAGACTAGGTAGAGATAGAGTAGTCCATAGACTAACCATGTATAGACGAAAGCGGTGTATCGAAACTGAGTTGTAATTGGGGCCACACATTGTTTATTCAACTATTGGGTTTTGAACCTTCGATCAAGATCGAATAGCTCAGGGGCTACTGTTGGGGGGTATCATAATGTTTGGGGGCCCCACCATCATATTTAGGGCCCAATTACGCCACTTAAGGCTCACAAAGTAATTTTAGGAGCCGTTGGTAGCCTTTAGTATCATTTTTATAAATACAAACTCCCCTAGGGGTACATGCCCCTAGTGGCATTTTTGTGAATATAAACCCCACTGAGGGGCATAAAGAGAACCTCATCTCCCACCTCCCCTATAAAAGGAGGAGAGGGGGAGGGGAGAGGAGGAGGAGGGAGGAAGCTGATCACTCGGCTTTTCCCTCTCTCTCTCTCTCTCATTTGCCCTTTCACTATTTGTCCTTTTAATTTTGTTGGCTAAACTAATAGTGTTCATATCTCTCTTGCTCGGTTCAGTATAAAGCTCTATACTTGCAATTCACTTCATTAGTATACTTGTGTAGTGCTTGTTTGCTTGTGTAGCTTGTGGTTGTAACTAGTTGCAATTATCTCTCTAGTTAGCTCTCTAGTGTAATTGTGTAGTTGTTAGTTGGTGTGCTTGTGTAATACAATCAAGAGACATAGCAACTAGAATTGTGTAGGAGGCTTGCTTGCGGTGGATGGACGCGACAGTGGTCTAGAGGAGGTGGCGCACTAGGCCCACATGGCATGCGCTAGCTTGTCCACAGCGGGCCACCGTCGTCCTCCACACTGCCGACGTACCTCGTGAGGAAGAAGCGTCGGCGTCTTCTTCGACTTTGGGATGACCACGACAATGCGGTGTCCTGCTCCGGCAGCTCCATGTACCTCCTACGCCAGGACAGTCACGTGGCCGCTCCACCTCTACCTCCGGCCACTCCACCTACATCTCTATCTCCAGCCACCATGGCTACGACTGGAGTTAGGCACAGCGCTGGCCGACACTGGGGATGGGAACGACGCTAGGCGAGGGTGGGTCTGGGCATGCAGCGGTGGACGTGGCGGCGGCCGAGGCCAGGGCCGCACTAGAGGTTGAGGCGCTGGAGCCGGCCACGCTGGAGGTTGAGGTTCCTCGCCGTGCTCGACCCGGCGGCGGAGGTTCCTCCCCGTGCTTGACCCGGCGGTGGAGGTTGAGGCTATGGACGATGGCGTGGAGATCTGCTAAGAGCCTACGATACGGGAGAGATGAACCGAAGGGAGAGAAAAGAAAAGAGAAAAATAAAGAATTGTTACTGGCTGGTGGGTCCCACATATTGGGGGAGATGTTTGGTGATCTGCTGGAGCATGTCCCCCAATAATATGAAAAAGTAGTATTGGTGGCCACCAATACCTTCCTATTGGAGGTGAAGTATTGGGGGCTGCTGGAGATGCTCTAAGCGCCGTCTTATATTTACTAATAAACCTTTGCTCTAGTACTTTGTGAGTTTATAGAAAAAATTTATAGGCTATTCACCTTCTCTATCCATTTAGATCAGGTTGGCATAGGGCGGTAGCGCCGGAGGTCTGCATCACCGACAACACGAGGTTCTACGTCTCAAGGAACCGAACGTGGAGTTGCAGCACCCCATACACACGAACATCACCGGGATGTATCGCACAGCTGCCCAGCTAGTAGTATTGGTTCAGGTCGGGGTCGTACGCCGACGCCCACTGAGCGCCAATGAGTGGTGCGCGCCAACGAAGCCCGCGAGGCCGATGACAAACATAGACAACACCCGTCCTGTTGTGGTGTGGCGCTGCACCGCACCTCTTGCTCCACACGACGCTTGCGTACCCGACCATGACGAGGAGGAGGAGCAGAGGTGGATCCAAAGGGGGGGCTGCCGGGGCTATAGCCCCCTAGTGAGCCTGATTTCTTTATTAGATCACGGTTACTTAGTCTCAAATCACTATTAATCTCTAGCCCTAGCCCTAAATCTTTATTATTTAGCCCCCCCCCCCTTTTGTTCCCATCATGCATCCACCACTGAGGAGGAGGACGAGGAGTCGGACACGGGCGTCGTAGGTTGAGAGTGGGAGAGCAGGGACAAGTATTGCATGGAAAAGAGGACGGCAAGCGCGAGCATGGCGAGCAGCAGGTGCAAGGACACCAACATGCTCGCCACTGCCCAGACCTAGCCTCCGAGACGTTCCTCTGCTGCTTCCTCCACTCTGTGATCACCACCACCGAGGCCTTTGCCGAGATGTGCCTAACGACCTAGAGCTCCGCGTCGTCAGCGTGCTCGACCCGGCCACCGTGGACGTGTGCGGTCAAAGCTCCTCCAATTACTACTCTACCCTTCTCTCCATTAATTTAATTTTCTAATTTTCTTTCTTAAATTAATTGTCTATCAAAATAAAAATAGGAAGTGCCTAGAAGTACTAGTAGTACTTTCCAACCACGGAACCAGCCTCATAAATATTAATGTTTTTATATATTTATCAAAGTTAAAATGTTTAACTTTTCGAAAAACGAGAACCATAGTTATTTTGAAAAGAGGGATTGAGGGGGTGTTTGGTATGGCTCATCCATGGGTTCCTCCAAAGGAGCCGAAGCCGCTTTAGCTTCTTCAAAACGGCTTCGACTCTTCCGATTTTCACTGAAAAACAAATTCTCCTATAAAACGTTTGGTAAAACTCCTCCGGGGGACCTGTAGCCGGAGCCGAGATGGAGCCCTACCGAACAGGCCCTGAGTATTGACCCAGTGCCCATAGTGATCATTATGACAAGAAAAACGATCAGCAGGAAATGTGAAAAAGTGCACGTAGCAAAGATAATCAGTCAATCTGGATTGCACAACTGAGCCCCCACCGGCATTTTGACAAGCGGAGTCCTCCGAAGATAATCAACAGCCTGTTCGGTTGGCTGGTTCGTATCGTTGCTGGTTCGTGAAGAAGTACTGTTGGCTGGTTTGTGTGAGAGAAAAATACTGTTCCGGCTGAAAATTTACGATCATTTACGACAAGCCACAGCCAAACAAACAGGCTGCAAATAGTTATAAAAAAAGATAATCAAAGTGTCAGGTTGCTTAAATTGCCTAAATACCTCATAAAGAATTAAGAAACGTGCCCCCAAAGTATCCACAGTTAGTATAGCTCAAGAGATCAGAAATCAGATGCGATAAGTTCCGTTCACAAAGAATAGCATTGGTTGTTCCGTTGAGGTTCCTTCTGATCCAATTGGTTGTTCCAAAGTTCTCATCTTCATATGACTATTTTTTTTCCTCGTAAGAGCATTTCTAAGCGCCTTTCTAAATCTCACTATCTAAATCATGATTTGGAAAGTCATTTGCATAAAAATCGCTTTCTATATATTTTCACTCTCCAACAGCTTTTCTATATCTCATGCGTACTCTAGAGAGCCATTCTCGTCTTCGATTTTTGGCTAGCGAAAAATCCAGAATAGAAGATGGCTATATTTGGATGACTATGTAGAGAAGCTGTTGGAGGGTAGTTTTTCACCAAAATCTCTATTCCTAGCATTTACGAAAAATATAGAGAGTCTCTTGGTGATGCTCTAAGGCGACCGGATAATTAAATATTGGAATTTGTCAAACTATGAGCAGTTTGGCATCCTATCTCAATTGCATGCACATAACGGGCTCATAACCAAAAGATTAGAGCCATGCAATAAGATGGTGATACCTTCTGACTTCTGTATTTGCTCCATAGCTGACACAGACATTCAGTCTCCAACATCTCAACAACGTATGAAATGGGGTTTCATTTCTGTACTTGTTTCCTGTACTTTCAGCATTCTGCCTCCAGGTTGCCAAGGCTCTAATCTACAGCTTAATTTGGAGAATATCCAACAGAAAAAAAAAGAGTAAAAACTTTTGGTGCTAGAGTTTCTGGTGAAGCACCTTCAAAATTTACAAGTATCATACTGCAGAGTGTAGACATAGCTAATATGTACAGTTGTACATTTTTTTTTGGAAGTACCTGGCTCAGCTATAGATTTTGTAACAAAGAACAATAATTGTCTGCTAAAAGCAAGTAATCAGCGTCTACAAGCAAGTTATGTTTCTGGCTGGAAGTCTCCAATTACAATGAACCAGTTGTTCCCCAGCAGCATAGTGAAAAACATCAGCTAGGGAGCAAAACAGAGAAATGTGACCGCAACATCCTACAGGTATAAATTTTTCCCATGCCACCAGTATAGTAACGTGTACACAAGGCATCAGAAGAGACCGAGCTGCACAGAACGAACTGTACATTAAATCACTCTGTTTCCTGTTAAGAGAATCCCACTCTCTGGATTTGGTGAAGGATTCCTCCAAAATTCCAGAATTTGCTTCTCACAATTTGACAAGGGAAGTTTTTAGATTTTAGTTCATATTTCAATAAAATCCTCGAAAATACAAAACACCTATCGAAGCAGGACCTTAACTAAATCTGAACAAGTTAATGTAACATAGCTTTCAGTATAAAACTTCCCAATCAAACATCATTTGCATTATTGCATCATATGGAAGATACATGCGTTCATTCAGACTAAAAATAAACAGGGAAAATGAAAGAAGAAACTCATTCCTTGTGAGTAAATAGTGATTACTCGCTAGTAAGGTCTATACGGAAAAAAATATCCATGCATAGAAGATTGTGACTGTGAACACCAAAAAAAAGCATTTGAAAATATAACATCAACACAGATCATCATAAGTTGGCCAGCATCATTCATTTAGATAACTAGCATAACTAAAGCTAGCTTCCATGCATATGTCAACACTCAACAGGCTTGCAGTGTCAGTCAAACCTAATGTATCAGAAGAGAAGAGATACTGTCGCTGAGCCAAGGAAGGAGCCGGAGACAATGTGGTTCGCGAAGGAACCTGAGGAAACGCCACTCACATTCGGGGAAGCGTTGAGTTGCTGGAGATCAGATCGCATTCTAAGTTGGTCCAGTTAAGGATGTCAGTTGTGGGATAGAATCGAAGCATATTACAATCATGTTTGCTCTTTCTAATTTGGAACACTCAACATTCACCACTATTGACCCCAGTGTGCAAATCAGTCTTTACGAGAAGAAAAGGTAGAGCAGGCAAGGTGAAAAGGTGCATCGTAGCAACGGTAATCAGAATCAATCTGAGATTGCAAAAATGGAGCCCACACCTGCATGTGGACAGTCAGTTCAGCCTGAACACTTTTTATCATATTTCAAGGGATGAAGTTATTCAGAGTATTGCCAGTTAGGTTGCGCCTAAGTTGCAGGCAGATTGGGTAATATTATGAAACGTGAAAAGAAAATCACAGGTGTATGGCTCAACAGATCAGAAATCAGATGACATAAGTATCTCATTCAAGAAGAAAAGCATTCAAGATCAATCACACAATATCGATTCCTCTATCCTTTTGGGCTGGCTGATCTCATTAGTCCTTCCAAAGTTCTAGTCGCCATATGGCTAATTCTTTTCCATAAGACGACCAAATAATTCTAAATTTTAGGATTTGTCAAACTATAGGAAGTTTGACGTCCAAAGCTCAACTCTGCGGACAAAGATTCTTTCAGTACAAACATAAGCCATGCAAGGATTCTTTCAATACAAACATAAGCTCAACTCTACAGATTATACAGTATACACAGAGTTAATTTGTACTGGTGTACCCAATTTATACATTATACACAGAGCTAACTTGTACAGTTGTACCCAATTTATTATTTAATTACCTGGCTCAGCTATAGATTGTTGTAACAAAGAAAATTAATTTTCAGCAGGCGTTTTCTACAGCAATGCTGAAAGCAAGTAATTAGCATCTACAAGCAAGTTCTGCTTCTGGCCATAAGTCTCCAATTACAAGGTTCCAGTTATTCCCCACCAGCATAGTGAATAAACATCAGCTACGGAGCAAATAGGATAAATGTGATAGCTAGAGGTTCAAATTTTTCACATGCCTTCAGTGTATTTGTTTTCTGTAAGAAGAATCCCACTCTCTGGATTAGATGAGGGATTCCTCCAAAATTTCAAAATAGTCCTCCTATTTTGGCAAGGGAAAATTTTAGAGTTCAGTTCAGGTTTGAATTAAATCATTGATAACACAAATCCCCTATAGAAGCAGGACCTTAACTAGTTCTGAACAAAGTATATGGCTCAACGGATCAGAAATCAAATGTCATAAGTATCTCATTCAAAAAGAATAGCATTCAGGATCAATCACACAATATCAATTTCTATATCGTTTGGGCTTGTTCATCTCATTAGTCCTTCAAAGTTCTTATTGTCCTGACCAGATAAATTGTAAACTTTTGAATTTGTCAAACTATAGGCAGTCTGACCACCTAAGCGCAACTCTGCATCCACAGTACAAACTTGAGCCATGCACCATGATCTTAATACCTTCTGTGATATGTTCCATGGCTAACACAACATTCTGTCTCCAACATCATTTCATCACCACATGAAATGGGAGTTCATTTCTCTTTTGTTTTCTGAACGTTCAGTATTTTGCCTGCAGGTTGCATAGGCTCTAATCTACATCTTAATCTGAAGAAAAATATCCAACATTAGGAGCTTTTTAGAAAAGGGTTGAATCTTTTGGCACCCGAGCTTCTGGTGAAGCACTTGAGTATCATACACTCATATTGCAGAGTATACACAGCTAATTTGTACAGTTGTACACAATTTATTTGTAAATTACCTGGCACAGCTATGGATGAATCGTGACCACATCCCAATCAAAACGGTAACGGCCATTCTTTCTTCCAAAGAGCCAGGAGAAGCTCACATTGTCCCTCAGAACCCATCTTTCTGCCACCCTTAGAATAAATAAAAAGCGAAAGGACCAAGGAAGCAGAATCCATTATCACTAGTCGCTTGCCAGTAAGACATAAACACAGATCCAAGCATATAAGTTGATCATAATTCTGCGAACATGGGAAAAGAACATTTCAACTTCAACAGAAACCATCACAAGTCAGGAAACAACATTCATTCATTTATATAGCTAGCACACCTAAAGTCTGGCTTGCATCAATTTGTTTGCAGTGTTAACTGAACCTAAAGCATTAGAAGGGATACATAAACAACCAGCAGAATGCATCACCTAGTTCTAGTAGATCTACACAAGCTGCTAGTTCTCCATTCTTGGAAGATTAATTCATGTTAGACATCCCATCGAGTATCCCATAAGCAACAATTTCAGTGCTTCTTAGCAAGCACCGCTGACTCTGCAAAATAAGGAATATATGGGATAATATGCCAACGGGAGCCATGTAGACTTCAGAGAGAATGCACTTCCTTCTTATCCATGTCATATGATATCAGCTTACAATTCCAATACTCAGCAAAGATGACCAAACTACGATCTGGATGAATGGCAACCACATTCCAGTCTAAGTGGAAACGGCCGCTCATTCTTCCAAACAGCTGGGAGAAGCTCACATTGTCCCTGAGAACCCATTTTTCTGCATTGTAGTCCTCAAGAACCCAAATGGACAGTTCAGTCATCTGGGAACTGTTTCCCATACATCCACTCAGGCAATGTAGGTGCCCTTGGGATTGACCAACAAAAACAAGAACACCACGATCATTTTGTGGCCAGTGCAGGGTCCTAAATGAAGGGCGAGCCTGGTGCAAGCGGTAGAGTCTTACCGCCTGTGACCGGAAGGTCCCGAGTTCGAGTCGCGGTCTCCTCACATTGCACAGGCAAGGGTAAGGCTTGCCACTGACACCCTTCCCCAGACCCCGCAAAGAGCGGGAGCTCTCTGCACTGGGTACGCCATTTGCAGGGTCCTAAATGGCCTCCCTTCCCCACCAACTGCAAGTATCATATTCAGGTTTTCAGAAGGGGGGTAGGGATGGTGGGCACGCACGTGCAGCATGCCTTTAAAGGGGCACGCCGCCCCAAGGGCACCTGTTGTCCACCTTCATGCCCTGTGGCAGGCCCGGTACACGTTTGAGTTTGAGTTCGAGCCTCCATGCCCCAGTTACAGAAGAGAAGCTGTGCACCTCTGGCAGGACAGACTTAGTTCCTAACTTAAACTGAAACTGGATCAACTGAAAGTGTGGAGAGATAGCCGGGTCAAAAATCAAATAGGTGTCCGGATCATCATCTTGGTTCAGTTCATCGTCACTGTTAATGAATGGAAATGGAGTCCAGTCGGAGCTGGGCACGGACACCCACTGCTCGGTGGCGGGGTTGCACACAATATAGCCCAGCGAGCTATGCTTGGGGAGATTTGCAAAAATGGGACTCGATGCAGATTTGACACTGGACCCACGTTCTTGTCTGAAACCCGCCTGTGCCCAAAGAGGACGAGCCCGTTGCAGGAATCCAAGAGGACGATCTTCTTAATCTCTGGCAACTTTGTCAGGAAGGAGAAGGAAGGGTCGACGAGAAGCACCGGCCTCTCCGGGCAGATGAAACCACCGTAGCTCTCAACTCCGTCGCCGGCGAAAAAACCTTCTAGGGTTTGGGGAACTTCCGGCAGCGGAGGCGGTCGGCGATGAGGCCGCACCAATTTTTGGAGACGCACTTGCATAGGAAGAGAGGCTTGGCGGGGAGGCGCGAGAAGATCTCCACGAGGGAGTCGTCGGGCGGGCAGGCCACCGCGACCTCGCCACTCTCGGTCTTGGGGCAATCCATGTCGCTTCGCTGAGAAAAGGGAGGAGCCGGAGGTGAGCGGATCTGCCGCGCCAGAGAGGAATGCAGCGCGCGTAGGGTTTGGGGAGCTTACCTGTTGCCGGAGACGAAGGGGGAAGCCTGGAAGGGATGGCGCCGCCATGGACACTGGCCGGTGAAGGAGGACTGATGCGTGTGTGTGAGAAACGAGGGCGCACTGTACTCACATTTGGGGAAGAGGAATTGTGCCGCTGGAGAGCATTTATTTATGATTAGTTGGTGGCAAGTGGGAACTACTGTTGCTACAAAATTTATTCCTCAAAGCAACTCTGCGTGTGGGGTAAAACAGTTATTTTTTCTTGACAAATACTACGTCTTTCCAAAAGAAAAATACAGTTCTAGATACATTTTTAATCAAATAGCTAAATAAGTATATTATAAAAATATATTTCGTGATGAATTAATGGTACCAATTCAGTATGATGAATATTAATAAATTAATAAAATAAAATTTATATAAGTTTGGTTAAACTTGGTATACATGAACTTAGCACTATTTTAGAAGTGCATTCTTTTTTAAGGACAAAGTACTACTCCCTCCATTCCAAATTATAAATCATTTAAAAATCTTGGAGAGTCAAAGCATCTCAAGTTTGATCAAAATTATAGAAATATTTACAAAGATGTATGACATCAAATAGATATACTATAAAAATATAATTAATAAAGAACCTAATAATACTTAGTTGGTATCATAAATGTTATTATCTTATCATATAAATTAGATCAAACTTGAAATACTTTGACTCTCCAAGATTCTTAGAATGGCTTATAATTTAGGACGGAGGGAATATCTTCTACCACAAAAAGATATAATATAATATTATTCATTTTTTGAGAAGTCAAATAATTTAAAATTTAATTAAACTTAATAAATAATTACTAAAATTATGATACAAGAGAAGCACAATAAAATATTTTTTCATAATAAATATAGTTGGTAACATAAAAGTTAATTATATTCTCATTAAATTCGATCAAAATTAAGCTAATGTGATTTACACAATTCTCATAGTTGTATTCTTTTATAGAAGAGGATACGAAGAGCAACTCCACCAGATATTCTATTTCTCTCCCCTATAATCAGCTATAAGAGATCTTTCAAAAGCAAATTTACTATATACTGCAACAGATTACTCAAAACTCATCCTTAAACTCAAAACTCATCCTTAAATCCATTCTTACACATGGTACCCACATGTCATAGTCAAATTTATGGGTGATGATTTTGAATCGGTTGCGTCTTGGGTAGCTGTAACAACCCAGGTTTTTCAATAACTAAAAATCTAAACTTAAAAAATTTTCTAATAAAACCCATGCATTGTGAGTGTGCATACTAGGAAACCACCCTTGTAATTACACAAGTAGAACCCAAGATAGCATGGTTGAGCATTTGCATATTAAACAACTTGTGAGTCCTATTTTCTTGATTTTATATGATGTAATAAAATCAATTGAATCTTTTAACAAACTTGTTGTGTGTGTGTTGCCAACCCTTGGCATTGACCCTAATACCATAGTTGACCCCTAGTGGACCCCATAAGGATGTGTACATGCTTGGCAACACATGTATACATGCATAGGATCCCAAGGTATAGCATAGAATGGAAATAGGAAATAGAAAAAGGTTTAGAAAAGGGGAAGGAAATAGAAAAGGGAAAGCAGCCCAGCAGCAACAGCCAGCCCGCCACTAGCCAGCGCGCTGCGGCCTAGCTCCTCACTAGCAACCTGCGTGCTCCTACACCGCTACGGCCCAGCCGCGTGGCCACAGCGGCCCACGACGCCGCCCTACCCCCGCGCACGTCGGCGAAGCACCGAGTCGGCCCAGCAGCGGCCCACGTCCGTGCCCCGCGTCGCAACACGCGGCCATCGTCACCTTCCCCCTGTCGCTGAAGGGTGGGACCCTGTCATCCCCAACCCGATGCCCCTCCTTTGCTTTTGGAAAAGCAGAGCACCAGCGACCAGGGGAATCTCGCGGTCCCCCATACGTCCTAGCCGTCCGCGCCCCTAGCCATTGCGTGCCAACGCACGGATGCGCGCCACTCTGCAGCCCGACACGCCCTGTCTTCCCCAGCCAGTGTCATGACGCGCGTGATGTCGCCACAGACCCATGCCCTCCCTGACACCGCCGTCCTCACCTTGACCGCCAGGGATTCAAAATTAAGAGCACCAGTAGGCGCGCAACCACCCCGCGCGCCCCCAAAACCCTAGCCAGGCGCCTTGTGTAGGATCTCTGGTTAGCCTACAGGGGGTGAATAGGCCTATTAAAACAAAACTCAAGCAGATGTAAAATTTCACCTGCGACACTGTCGCTCTGACCTCGCGGCACTGCCGGGCTATAACAGCGGCACTACCGCACCTGTAGATAACTTTAAGTCATAGCTCAAAATCAGTGAATGAAAACTTAGATTAGAGAAATTCCTTAGCTTCCTGCAGGTATGAGGTCCACAGATCGAGAGCTAGAAGTGGTAGGAACTCCACACACAAGTAGATCGCCCATAAACCCTAGAATCTACCTCAACAACAATGTGAAATGCAAGTGAAGTAAATCAAGTACAAGGTGACACAATGATTTATCCTATGGTTCAACTCGCTACCAAGGCTTGCCTAAGTCCATGTTATTGAGGTTGCCACTAAGGCTAGGGCTTTGCAACCCTTCCTCATTCTCAAGTCAAGGGAGTTACCTTTTGAGATGAGGGATGAGTTTACTAGCTGCAAGAGATTATTACAAACCTCCCGGGGCTACCACACAAGTTGGCAAGCTCCACAGGCTATGCTCTAGCCGGTTAGGAGCGAAGCTCCAAGAGTAACAAACACAACTGCCAGCCAAAACATGAACCAAGTGCTCTTTAGGCTTTAGAAATAAGTGGATCTGCTCTCTAATCGAGTTTGGCACCTTTTTCTCTCAAGGATTGATGGGGAAATCAATGGAGAAGCTTGGGAGCTCAAGGTCACCAATGAAGGAGAGACAGATGAGCACTTTTATGTTCTTGGGCGAACTGAACGGTTCAAAAGAAAGAGAGTGACATTGGAGAGGAAGGGGAAAGGTATAAATACCCCCCAACCCCCAACGGTCACTTAAGTCGTGGCAATGCCGCTCAACGATAGTGCCTCTCTCCAGGTGCGGCACTACCGCCCAAGGCAAGACAGCAAGGATAAGAGTGAAGTGCTGGCTATCTTGGCTGAGTAACTGAGGATGTAGGTGTAAGATAGAGCACTTGGTAGCACATGTTAGCTCAAGCATTGTGTCCCCCTTTATAGTACGGCTTTTTCTATACTCAAATTCAAAATATAAAAGAATTTAAACATCCTTTGAGTTTGAAGCCATCGACATTTGTAATTGGGGGCACCTCCATTTCGTATAACATCCTCGATTATATATTCCCTACTTGTCATCTCGATAAATCTCATTAGTCCTCTAATTGCGTGGTCATTATCACCAAAACCCACAATTAGAGCTTGATTGCACTTTCACCTTGATCGCCCTCCACGTACCCCCTTCGCCTCCATCCACCGCTCGCCATGGCCGTGGCCTCCCTATAAGAGGGCACCCCCAGTGCCCTAGCGCCTCACTCTCGCCCCGCCGCCACTAGTGGCTTCACCAACTACATGCCGAGACCGAGAGAAAGGAAGGAGAACGAAGGAGGGAAGGAGAAGAAGAACGACCGAGCTGCTGCCACTAGGGAGCCGCTGCTAGAGCCAGAGATGATGCCCCGATCGTCTTCACCGGTGTAGCTACTCGGCACGGCACTACACCGCCTCATCACTGCCCCATCTTGTCACTACGCCGCTAGCCTAGCACTACTGCCACCACCGGTGAGCCTCAAATTCCCTGCTCTGCCCTTGCTGGAGTGAACGCCATGGCCACCGCTGTGTTCTTCCACCTTGGAAGAGCCAAAGGCGTCACCTTTCGCTGTCACTTAGCACAACACACACGCGCGCACGCTGAATGGCCGCAACACAGCGATGCCAAGCCACCTTGGCTCGGGAACGCCCGCGCCGGCACACCCGCACGCACTTGCGCTCGCCGCAGCCATACCCCACCATAGTGAGGCTCCGTTCTAGCGGATTTGGGCTGGTAGAGGTAGAACGAGCGCCTCGGCAAGCTCCGCCTCACCGAGGGACACGTCACGCGCTAGATGAGAGGAGAAGAGAAGCCCCGGGGCCTGCTAGTCGTGTCTGCCTCATCGGACCGCTGTATACCCATGCCACCGCTGTGCCGGGGATGATCCGGCCACCTCGCAAGATGAGGGTTGGCCATCGAGCCTCACTAAGACCCTGCGCACCTTGCCGTGTAGCTAGTTGAACGAGAAGCCCCCGCCTTGCCTTGTTTCGCCATAGCGATAAGCTCACCGGAGCTCCGCCGCGCACCTCACTGCGGTGCGGACTCTATCGTGCCCTTTTTGGTCACCGCTAGTGCATCGAATGGATTCCCCATGACCCCAATTGAAGGAAAGGAGCCACCTTTGGCTTCAAACCTAGTTGTAGCCACCTCGCCACCGTCCGCCGTCATCGCCGTGTCGCTACTGCCGTGGCCAGCCTCGATTGAGCCCCCCGCAGACGTGTCTGGAGTCATAGTCACATTCGTCGGGGTGCAAGGGAGCTAGCGAAGCTCGCGGGAGCCTTCCCGACACACCATGGGACCCCGCCGTCGACCCCACACTACTGTCGCCTACCGTGGGGCCTATGTCGGGCGCTAGTCACCAAGGCACCACTTTTAGACCACTAGTGAACTCGTCATGAGCCCACGAAGCCATAGAGTCCCCTAGTAGCCCCGCCGAGCCAACACAGCACGAGAATGGGTGAGATCGCCACCGGTGAGAGAGCCGCCAAGGGAGAGGACAGAGAAAGAGAGAGCCATGCCCCGTTGCTCGGTGCGCCCGGTGCACTGTAGACCGAAGAAAGGAGGGAGAAAGGGTGGACGCGGTCCACCATGGACCGTGCCTGCAGTCCATGGACCCGCATTGCATAGTCCACCATGAGCCGCGCTCGTAGGCGTGAGCCCATTAGTAGCCCACCAGCGCCACATGGCTGGCCTGGATGAGTGACATGTCCGGGCCCGGCCCAGCCCAGATCGGCCCAATAACTGGCCCGCTAGGCCCAGTCTGAGCCCGGTGAAACATTGACCATTGACCGAGACCGTAGACCATTGACCTGGTCCCACCTGTTAGTCTCTGCCGAGCCGCGAGCCAATCAGGAAGTGCCACATGTCAACCTCTGATTTTTCCATTTCTTTTTCTTTTTCAAAATACGATTTAAACTTAGAAAATTCATACGACTTCAGAAAAATATGAAACTAGAGTCCTATTTTTTCTAAAAATGAGCTCTACGACATAGGCTTATGTTTGAGTGCATTTGGATCTTTTGAATTTTTGTTACTTCTTTGTGATCATCTATAGGAGTCGCTTATCACGGCTATATGTCTCGTTTGATAGACCCGGAGGAGCCGCAGACTGAGGAGCACGTCCCTGACTACACTGAGGACCTTGGAGATGACCTACCAGGTGCCACATCCCACCCAACCTCGTAGAACCCTATTAGACATGCTACAATGTAGATGCTAGTGCTTTACTTTTACGCAAATGATCTGTGATAGGTTGCATGATAGAATTTCTTGTGAGCCGTTACCTTGTCGCAACCTATACCCCTGCACACCTGCTATTAGGCTAGACACTCGCTTACTTACTTGCTACTACTTCTACTATGCATTATATCTGTGATGTGATGCTTGGTGGATGATTGTTTGTGAGTGGTTAAGACACTTGGTGCCGATAATGTGGTAACAACCGGGGAGATCTTGGCGTGCGTTTTGAGTGTGTGGTGAGGGTTGAGTCGATCGGGCAGGATCTTACAATGAGTCATTGGACGAGTGAAAGGTCCTAATATGGCTAGAGGGGGGTGAATAGCCTATTTAAAAATCTGCAAACCAACTAGAGCAATTTGATTAGTATGACAAATAGCGAAATGCAAACTTACTCTAGCTCTACAAGGGTTGCAAGCCACCTATCCAACAATTCTAGTTACTATGATCACTAGACACACAATTTGCTAAGTCACTACTCACTAAGAGCTCTCACACTTGCTACACTAAAGAGCTCCACTAGACGAGCATAAGCTACAAAGCAAGCTCTCAATTCTAGCTACACTAAGGAGCTTGTTACAACTAGTTTGCGGAAATATAAATGAGTAAGATGATTATACCGCCGCGTAGAGGAGTGAACCAATCAGAAGATGAATACTAATTCAATCACCAAGAGAATACCAAAGGGCAAGAGACAATCAATGTTTTTCTCCCAAGGTTAACGTGCTTGCCGGCACGCTAGTCCCCATTGTGTCGACCAACACTTGGTGGTTTGGTGGCTAAGAGGTGTTGCATGAACCTCGTCCACACAATTGGACACCGCAAGAACCTACCCACAAGTGAGGTAACTCAATGACACGAGCAATCCACTAGAGTTACATTTCAGCGCTCCACCGGGGAAGGCACAAGAACCCTCACAATCACCACGATCAGAGCCGAAGACAATCACCGACCTTCGCTCAATGATCCTCGCTGCTACAAGCCGTCTAGGTGGCGACAACCACCAAGAGTAACAAGTGAATCCCACAGCGAAACACGAACACCAAGTGCCTCTAAATGCAATCATTCAAGTAATGCACTTGGATTTTCTCCCAATCTCACAATGATGATGAATCAATGATGGAGATGAGTGGGAGGGCTTTGGCTAAGCTCACAAGGTTGCTATGTCAATGCAAATAGCCAAGAGAGTGAGCTAGAGCTGGCCAAACGATATTTATAGACACCCAAAATAATAGAGCCGTTGGCTCAATTATTGGGCTGACTGCGGGATGACCGGACGCACTGGTCGTGTGCACCGGACACGTCCGTTGTGGCGACCGGACGCGTCCGGTCGTAGCCTGACCGCCATGTGTCCCTATTCAAATTGTTTGGCCATTCGTGCCCAATGGCTATCTCCGCGCACACTAATACTGGTGATCAGACACGTTGTTAGAAAATGACTAGACACGGGAGACGCAACGTCCGGTCGAGTCTAGAGAGCTCTCAGATTCGCTCTGGGCCAATCGGACGCGTCCGGTCACACCGGACCAGACGCTCCCAGCGTCCGATCAATTATAGCACTGAAAACCTGAGTCTAGCTGCTTCACACCGGACGCGTGCGTTGTGGCATCCGGTCGTTGCGTCCGGTCAAGTCCAAAGAGCTCCCAGAGCCGCTCAACTACGACCGAACGCGTCCGGTGTGGCCGACCGGATGCACTCCAGCGTCCGGTCCTCTTTGGACCAACAACCGTGCCCCATGTCACCTCGATCGGACGCTAAACAGTGATTGCTCAGCGTCCAATCACTGCTACGACCCAGAGTTCGGTCGCTTCATCAACTCTATCGCGCCTAGCCAGAATACCTGACGCATCCAGTATGGATATCAGACGCGTTCGGTCACGTCGGGAAGATATCGGACGCGTTCAGTCACCCCGTGACTAGCACATTGAACTCCTTTTCAACTCTATCTTCTTTACCCTTGCTCAAATGTGCCAACCACCATGTGTATCACCTTGTTCATATGTGTTAGCATATTTTCACAAATGTTTTCAAGGGTGTTAGCACTCCACTAGATCCTAAATGCATATGCAATGAGTTAGAGCATCTAGTAGCACTTTGATAACCGCATTTCGATACAAGTTTCACCCCTTTTAATAGTACGGCTATCGATCCTAAATATGATCACACTAAGTGTCTCGATCACCAAAACAAAAAAGCTCCTATCAAGTTTCACCTTTGCCTTGAGCTTTTTGTTTTTCTTTCTTCTTTTCCAAGTTCAAGCATTTGATCATCACCATGCCATCACCATCATCATGTCATGATCTTCATTTGCTTCATCACTTGGAGTAGTGCTACCTATCTCATAATTACTTTGATAAACTAGGTTAGCACTTTGGGTTTCATCAATTCACCAAAACCAAACTTGGAGTAGTGCTACCTATCTCCTTCTTGTGCTTCTTCTTCTCATCCTCATTATTGTCACTATTGTAGGGACAATCCACTACAATGTGATCGGGGCTCTTGCAATTGTAGCATCTTCTCACATATTCTTTGCTTTTGGTGTGATCTCTTCTCTTTCTTGCACCATAGCCCTTCTTCTTCATGAATTTGCCCATCTTGCGCACAAAGAGAGCCATAGCTTCATCATCAATATCACTAAGATCATCATCATCACTTGATTCTTTCTTGGACTTGCCCTTGTTCTTGGATGATGAGCTAGCCTTGAATGCTACACTCTTTTTCTTCTTGTCTTCATCTGCCTTCTTGTCATCCTTGTCAACCCCCTTTCTTTCCACACGGTATGTCTCTTATGTCATGACATCACCTAATACTTGGTTAGGGGTAATCTCCTTCAATCCTTCTCTTATGATAAGCAATCTCAACATCTCAAATCTTGGAGGTAGGCACATCAAGAACCGATGAGAGATATCATCATCATTGATCTTTTCTCCCAATGCCTTCAAATCATTGACAATTACTTACAATCGATGGAACATCTCAGGAATGCTCTCATCTTCCTTCATCTTGAAGCTTGTCAACTTGTCCTTGAGAATATACAACTTGGCACTTTTCACTGGTGTGCCCTCATATGTTTCCTCCAATCTCTTCCACACCTCATTAGCTCTATCACAATCCTTGATTTGCTCAAACACCTTGGAATCAATGGCATTGTATATGGTGTTGAGGGCCATTGTATTGCATTGCTTGTTGGCCTTGTCTTGCTTGGTGAGATTGTTGGGATCAGTGATGGCATAGTCACTCTCGATCACATCCCACACTTGATCATTGATTGAACCAAATACATCTTCATCTTTCTCTTCCAATAATCATAACATGTGCCATCAAAGAACGGTGGTTTGCCCCCCACATGGTTGAACACAACTTGAGCCATAATTTGACACCAAGGTTGTTAAACCTTCAATCAAACGGTGACCGCGGCTCTAATACCACTTGAAAGGTCCTAATATGGCTAGAGGGGGGTGAATAGCCTATTTAAAAATCTACAAACCAACTAGAGCAATTTGATTAGTATGACAAATAGCGAAATGCAAACTTGCTCTAGCTCTACAAGGGTTGCAAGCCACCTATCCAACAATTCTAGTTACTATGATCAGTAGACACACAATTTGCTAAGTCACTACTCACTAAGAGCTCTCACACTTGCTACACTAAAGAGCTCCACTAGACGAGCATAAGCTACAAAGCAAGCTCTCAATTCTAGCTACACTAAAGAGCTTGCTACAGCTAGTTTGCGGGAATGTAAATGCGTAAGTAAGATGATTATACCGCCATGTAGAGGAGTGAACCAATCACAAGATGAATACTAATTCAATCACCGGGAGAATACCAAAGGGCAAGAGACAATCAATGTTTTTCTCCCAAGGTTCACGTGCTTGCCGGCACGCTAGTCCCCATTGTGTCGACCAACACTTGGTGGTTCAGTGGCTAAGAGGTGTTGCACGAACCTCGTCCACACAATTGGACACCGCAAGAACCTACCCACAAGTGAGGTAACTCAATGACACGACCAATCCACTAGAGTTACCTTTCGGCGCTCCGCCAGGGAAGGCACAAGAACCCTCACAATCACCGCGATCAGAGCCGGAGACAATCACCGACCTTCGCTCAACGATCCTTGCTGCTCCAAGCCATCTAGGTGGCGGCAACCACCAAGAGTAACAAGTGAATCCCACAGCGAAACACAAACACCAAATGCCTCTAGATGCAATCACTCAAGCAATGCACTTAGATTCTCTCCCAATCTCATAATGATGATGAATCAATGATGGAGATGGGTGGGTGGGCTTTGGCTAAGCTCACAAGGTTGCTATGTCAATGCAAATGGCCAAGAGAGTGAGCTAGAGCTGACCAAATGATATTTATAGACACCCCCAAATAATAGAGCTGTTGGCTCAATTATTGGGCTGACTACGGGACAACCGGACGCACCGGTCGTGTGCACCGGATGCGTCCGGTGTGGCAATCGGACGCGTTCGGTTGCTGCGTTCGGTCAGAGCCTGACCGCCACATGTCCCTATTCAAATTGTTTGGCCATTCACGCCCAATGGCTATCTCTATGCATGGTAATACTTGTGACCGGACGTGCTGTTAGAAAACGATTGGACGTGGGAGATGCAGCGTCCGGTCAAGTCTAGAGAGCTCCCAGAGCCGCTCTAGGCCGACCGGATGCATCCGGTCACACCGGACTAGACGCTCCCAGCGTCTGATCAATTATAGCGCTGAAAACCCAAGTCTAGCTAGTTCACACCGGACACGTCCGGTGTGGCGACCGGACACGTCCGGTCGTTGCGTTCGGTCGAGTCTAGAGAGCACCTAGAGCCGCTCAACTACGACCGGACACGTCCGGTGTGGCTGACCGGACGCACCCCTGCATCCGGTCCTCTTTGGACTAACACCCGCACCCCACATCACCTCGATCGGATGCTAAACAGTGATTGCTCATCGTCCGATCAATGCTACTACCCAGAGTTCAGTCGCTTTGTCAACTCTGTCGCACCTGGCCAGAACACCGGACGCGTCCGGTCACCCCGTGACCAGCGCATTCAACTCCTTTTCAACTCTATCTTCTTTACCCTTGCTCAAATATGCCAACCACCACGTGTATCACCTTGTGCACATGTGTTAGCATATTTTCACAAATTTTTCAAGGGTGTTAGCACTCCACTAGATCCTAAATGCATATGCAATGAGTTAGAGCATCTAGTGGCACTTTGATAACCACATTTCGATACAAGTTTCATCCCTCTTAATAGTACGGCTATCGATCCAAAATGTGATCACACTTACTAAGTGTCTTGATCACCAAAACGAAAAAGCTCCTATCAAGTTTCACCTTTGCCTTGAGCTTTTTGTTTTTCTTTCTTCTTTTCCAAGTCCAAGCATTTGATCATCACCATGCCATCACCATCATCATGTCATGATCTTCATTTGCTTCATCACTTGGAGTAGTGCTACCTATCTCATAATTACTTTGATAAACTAGGTTAGCACTTTGGGTTTCATCAATTCACCAAAACCAAACTAGAGCTTTCAACGAGTCTTCCTGGGCATCCCCTACTAGTGGTACCTATGGCGGATGCAAGTGAGATGAGGAGATCCGGGGGTGGAGTATCTTTGTGGGATGAAGCCCCAGGATGGAGGTGGCGTCGAGGCATAGGATGTTGGTTATCCCCTTTGAGAAGATATCCAGTCCAGTCCCCCTAAGGACTGGTATGTCGAGAGAACCGGATCATAGGACCCTACGTACACATCACTCGCTCCTGAATGGGCAGGGGACAGTTACCCGACCAACTAGGACGGTGCCATTACTGCTAGGTTGGAAGTGGATAGTGTAGGGAGGTACGGGCGTATGACCCACACCCTTCTAAGACGAGTGACCTCTGGAGGCCCGGTATTACATCTCACAGTCTCAGTGTATCGGTGGACTCCGGGGTGGCTATAGCAGAACCTCCTAAATTATAGGACCCACATGCACCTGTCACTATCCAACGACCTCTGACGACTATGCATATGTTCCTGGTAACTTAAGAAGACTGTCGGGTGTCCTCGGGGAACCCTGAATCATCCACGATTTCCGAGCAGGATCCCATTACAGAGTCATTACAGTATTACAACATTTATTCAAATATCTACATTAAAGTAAAAATAACGGAAGTCTTACAATAATTTAGTTTACAAAACAGTAGTTTCAAACCTTACAACTAAGTTCAATAATTATTACAAACCATAGTAGTGGAGTGGCATTATAACATAATACAAAACACACAATTAAACTACCCTGCCCAAGGGCCACACATTTACTTATCATCATCAGATCAAACAACAGTCATGCAGCACGGTCCGAAACAGACCTGCTCATGAGGCTCACCTGCAACAAGGGTCAACGAACCCTGAGTACAAAAGTACTCAACAAGACTTAACCGAAATAAAAACTGATAAGACGCAGGAATGCAGGCTTAGGGATTCAAGGTATGGCTTTAGCAATAATCAAAGTTCTTTTGTGTAAAAGCACTTTAACAAAATTCTTTAATTCAACATTTAACACTTCACAAGAACCATATATGAATCTACCACGATCCGTAATGAGATCATGAACTTCATATCAAACTCTTTCTCAAATCTAGCTCAAGTTTTATTTATTAACTACGATGATGAACAGTGAGTTGAGTCTCCATAACCGAGGAGCAACGATGATTCGAACCGATTAAAACCCAGCTGGGGATTCTAGACCACACGACATATGCAGGTCCCTGACCTACATATACCAACCTACCCTTAGGTCCTCTAAAACAAGAATAGGTCCGCGCCACCCGAGAATACAGTACTCCACCAATCCAGCCCATTGCCACGTGGGTACACGCTATTCCCGCCATCTCTCCACTCCTAGTGCGAGAGTAGCCATTCTCATAATAAAATAGCCGAGTTAAGGCTTACCGGAGTATGTGGTTAGTACTACAAAGTCTCACATCATGCAATTCAACAACGGACGGACCTTAATCGATACAGGCGGAAAGAACCCGCTCACAAGACATCCATGTCTTGTGGCTCTCACACACCGAGTCCGCCCGATCTAGATTTATTACTCCACATGCTCATATCTCATGATAACATAAGTAACCAAACGTAACCAAAGATCCATATAAAACTTGTAGGTGACATGTAATCACCCGACTTTTATCTATCTAAGCATGGCTAAGCATAACTAGGCATTTACGAAGTAAAACTGGTAACAAGGTAGATATAGAAAAACAAGGTTGGTAATGCACCAATTAGGTTTTCACTCAACTCCTAATCACTTAATGCAGTATTGAAAAGCAAAAGTGATATAAATTTGTAAAACACAAGGTAGGTTTAAATGCATCCGGGGCTTGCCTTGGTTAACGGAAAAGTCCGGTTCCGGAGACGTTCCACAAATATCAAATCCAACCTCAACAGACGGATTAACTTCCTCCGCAACTTGATTGACTACCACGTGCTCACTTTCGTTCACTACATGTAGTAACAATGTTATGTTTAACATGATGCGAGATATAAAACATGATCCTTGATGATGGATGCAAAAGTTAATAACTTGAATACAACTTTCCTTCGTGGTACAGTTACAAGTCAAAACTAACTAAACCTTTTTCATAACACTTATTTCAATTGCCAAGGATCATTACCAACTAATGACCCAAGATCATCACTCAATCCAAAAATTCAAACAAAACCTAAATCATTAAAGGTTACTATTTGCTTTTATGAATTAATTATTTAATTCAAAATTATGAAATAAATCAACTTTTTCCAATTGAGTTCAAAATTTTTGTAAAGGTTCATCACATGATAACTAAGTGGCAAAACAATTTTTATAATTTTTGGATAAATAATAAAGCCTAGAAAAATCATGGAAACTCATTTATTAATTAATTGAGCAATTTTTATTATATCCAAAAAGTACTGAAAATCAAAAAATTCATATTTTTCCTAAAAAGTTTATATCACAGAGAGGTTACACAAAAATTTTCATAATTTTTGGAGCTCTAAATAATTCTACCCAAAAATAACAAAAACTCGTACTATTCATTCATTACTGAAAAATAGAAAATTCATTTTCAAACACAGAGTCACTGACAACGCGACCCCACCTGTCATCCCCGACCTCCCGCGCTGACCACGGTGACTACACGCGCTGACCAGTGATTTCTCGCCGACGGCGAGATCACCGGCGACCACCAAGGTACCACCACGTCCCCTACAACCCTACACGTCGATTGGTGGCACAAGCGAGACCCAAAATGGCCTAGACCGAGCATGACACCAGCCATGGCAGCCACGACGGCGCGGCTGCGCTACGCCGGCGACGTGATACCGGTAGAGCTTAAACAAATTGCATGGGAAGGTTCAGCAGCTCACCCCGAACACGATTGAGCAAAGAGCAGGACCGGAAGAGCAACGGAGAGGTGGGTCGACGGTTACAGCAGCCACGGCGGCGCGAGCAACGACGACGGTGGTGCTCCGGTGACTGTGGCAGACAAAAGGATCAATCAACCGGTCATAGAGCATCATGGAAACAAGGTGAATCTGGAACCATACTTCACAAGGACAAAGGCTCACCGCAGAGTGTTGGCCACGACGGCGCTCACTCGACGGTGGTGATGCCGGCCACGAGGAAGAAAAGCGACGAACGGCGGTTCCCAGCGAAGTCAAGCTACAAGGGCTAGTTTGCTGGGTGCGCAAGGAACAAGCGGAGCTA
Organism: Miscanthus lutarioriparius; assembly: GCA_904845875.1. NCBI lineage: Eukaryota > Viridiplantae > Streptophyta > Magnoliopsida > Poales > Poaceae > Miscanthus > Miscanthus lutarioriparius. Next base: position 69,359,162 of record CAJGYO010000004.1, on the reverse strand, counting down.
GGGCAAGCTTTGCCGAGGATGGGAATGCGCGACGGCGACGACATAGCTCAACGGAGCAGCGACGGTGGCGACTAGAAAAACAGAGGAGGAGAACGGCAAAAAACGGCGGCGGTGAAGGCCTTATAGAGTAGCTCAGAAGCAAGAGGAAGGCATGCAAGAGCCTTCTCCGTGCCAGCGCGAAGCCGAACGTGGCCACGGCGGCGACTGGAAACCAGAAGAAGGTCGCCGGTGGTGACAGTTGCTCGTTGGTACTGTTCATCGAAATTACAGAATTGCCACTCAATTTAAATTCCAAATTACTCCCAAATTTATGTGGCAACTCAAAAATCTCCAAAAATAAAAGTTGTTCCAAATTCAAAGTTCTACAACTTTGCTTTTATAACCATACCCAAATTCGGTCTACATTTTGAAATGCAAGTTTAAATTCAAAAAGGGGACATTTCAAGAATTTATGCCTTTTCAAATTACTTCAAATTTTATAAAACAACTTTGAAAAATCCAAAAACCAACTTTGTACACCTTGACAAGCTCTACACTTTTACTTTTAGTCTCAACCCCAAAATGTGCCTAGATTTTGAATTGGGTTTTTCAGGGTAAACTTAAATGCTGAAATTAGGGTTTTCGGAAATCAATCCAACACAATTGTTTTGAAATTGATTCAACCATCCAAGTCAACACATATAACATAAAAGTAAACTTATTTTAGTGAATGCATATCCAAGTTTTCACTAAGACCAAATGCTTTGCAATGCATATGATGACATGGCAGGTTTTAGTACTTAAAAACACCTGAGGTGTTACAGTGGCCTAGGGCTGAGTGGTAGGGTGGCTGTAACACCTCTGGTGTTTGGACCTAGAACTAAAACTTGGCATGTCATCATATGCATTGCAAAGCATTCATAAAGAAGAAAATTTGGAATGCATTCACTAAATAGGATTTGTTTCATAAGTTGTATTTTATGTGATGCAATGTGATTCAAAACGTCAAACAAAGATCATGACCACAAGGGTCAAATTTCATGTGATCATGTGAGACCATGTGTCATTTGACTCAAACAACCCTAATGGGCCATGTTACTGGTCAAAAATCAAAGTTAAAGCAAAAGAAAGACAAATCAAATTTGAATTCAAATTTAAATTATAAAAGTCCGTTTTGCCCCTTTTGGATATTTCAAAATCCATTTGGAATTTGGAGTTTTGACAAAAAGCAAAGTTGGAGCTTATTTTATAAGGATCAACTTTGGTATTCAAAGTTTTTCAAGTTTACATATAAAATTTGGAGTAATTTTGAAATGATTCAAATACTCAAATGCACCCCAAATTCAAATTTCAAAATGGAGGCAGAATTTGAAAATGTTCCTTGAAGCAAAGTTCTAGAGCTTGAAAAGTTGAGCAACTTTCATTTTTGGAGATTTTCAACTTCTTTAGAAAATTTGAGAGTAATTTGAAAAATAGACTCAGTGGCAGTTCTGTAAATAATTCAAAAATTAAGATTAACATCGTCGCTTACCGCCGGCGCCACGCAGCTGCCGCCGCTGAGCGTTTTGCGCCGCTTTCCCACGCGCAGGCACGTCATCGTCGCCGTGGCACCTCCGTCGTGTGCTGTCGCAGCCGGGCGAGCTCATCCCGGCTATAAATAGCCTCATTGCCACCGTCGTTCCTCCCATTTCCCCTTCTGCTCTGCTCTGCCGCCAGCTTGCTCCGCCGCTCGCCGTAGCCTCCGTCGAGCAGCATCCGTCGTGCCCAGCTACACCTACGTGATCGCCTCGGCCTTGCGCCTCTCTGTAGCTTGCCTACGCCACTTGGGTTGGCCGGAGTCGCCCGGCGCAACTGCTTCTTCCCCGAGCCCGGTCGGAGCTCCGCCACCGTCAAGCTCGCCGTGGCCAGGACGTTCCAGAGTGTCTCCGACTCCACCGAGCACATCAACGTGTTCGTGGTGAGTCCCTGATCGTGTTTCACCCTTCGCTTTAGACTCTACTGTGTTGTTGCCGGTGATACGCCGTGGGCCGCCGCGTTTATCGCCGCCGTGGCCGCCATGGCTGTCGTAGTGTCATCTCCGGTGTGCCTACTTCTTGTCCAAGGGTCGGGATAGGTCCGCCGTGAGGTGGTGATCATGTTGGTACTAGTCCCCTCGCTAGAGTCTCGTCGACGGCGTGTTTTGCCGGTCGGAGTTGGTAGCGCCGCCGCGCCCTGTCTCTGTGACGCTGACATGCGGGGTCGACCTGTCAGAGAGAGAGAACAGTGAGCTTTTCTAATTTCTGAATTTTGAATAGTGCAGCAATTTTGCAATTTTGTAGGAATTTATTTACAGATCTAAAAATTTTGAAAATTTTTGGGTAGCTTCTATATATGTTCTACTATGGTTTAAAAATATGAAACTTGAAATTTGGATGAATTTTTAATGTTCAAAAATTCAGTCAATTAATTAATAAATGCAATTTCCATGATTTTTGTAGGCCACTGTATAACTCCAAAAATTATGAAATTTATTTTGGTACACTAATTTATCATGAGGATGCTTGTGTAAATTTGTGAGATCATTTGGATCAAGTTCATTTTGAGCTTAATTCTAAATTAATTCAAAAATAAATAAAGGTAAACCCTAAGTGTAGGTTTAGGGTTTGATCTTGATTTGGGTCGTGTGGTGTGACCAGTAGGGTTTCAAGATCCATTTGGTCAAGTCCCATGTATGGTTTTTGATGGTAGGATTGCAAGTTGGTTTTGTTGGCTTTGCAGCAGTGCAAGTGAAATAAAATCATTCATGCGGGGTGTTGTTACATTTCATGTCTTGTGAAAGCATCATGTTTACATTATCATCATGTTAAAGCATATGTTATCATTTCGTAGAACCCGAGAGTGAAACGATTCTAGTTGAACAAGTCTTTGGAAGAATACCCGGTTGTCGCGGGATTTGGTAATTGTGGTCTTGATCCGGAACACGAGATCGCCAACTGAAGGCAAGCCCGGTTTATGCATTAAACCATTACCTTGTTTACTTTGAAAAGTTTATCACTTATGTTACTTATCGCATTAAGTTGTTTAATTCAAATGTTACCTATTTCTTTGCATTACCTACCTTGTTAATTGTTTACCATCCTTGAAGATGATTTCATTTACAAAGGCGTAGAATTGCTTAGTGTGCTTTGTGGTAGGCTTTCAAAGTAAAAGTTTTGATACAATCAAAGATGGCATACTGGCCAAAGAAAGAAAGAGGATAGAATGAACTAGAGACTAGTCAGGTGACTTATCTTGAATGTTGGGTAATGTTGCCGTCTATGTCGCTTAAAGGCCACTCATTGTGGATCTTCTGAACGAGACACTTTGTAGTACTAGTCACATACTCCGGTAAGCCTACTTTGGCTAATCCGATACTAAGATGAATGCCCACGCACTAGGAGTGGTGAGATGGCGGGAGTAGCGTGTACCCTCGTGGCTTGAATGTGGCCGGATTTGAGGTGTGTTGTGCTCTCGGGTGGCGTGGAGATGGCTTAGTATAGGAGGATTTGGTAGCGAGGTTGATATATGCAAGATTAAGTTCTACATATGTCGTGTGATAAGGAATCCCCAGCTGGGACTTGAATCAATTCGGATTGCCGGTGCTCCGCGGATATGGAGACTCGATTCATTACAGAAGCAATGCTGGACTGGTGAATTACTAAAACATGAGAAAAAGAATGGAATGAGAAGGATTGGAACATGGGATACGAACACTTAGTTGGAGATATTGAACTAAAATACTTAGTGGTAAAACTTGAAACTAGGATCAAGAATAGTAAGCTTTTGGCAAAGAATTTTTGAATCTTTCTACATCCTTACCTTGACCCAACACCAGCATCCCTAAGACCTTTGTCCTTTTTGGTCGGTTCAGTCTTGTTGAGTACTTTTGTACTCAGGGTTTGTTAACCCTTGTTGCAGGGGAGACGATCTTGTGAGCTTGTTTTGGTCCCTGCTGCATGTCAGTGTATGAAGTCGATGACGATGAGGAATGATGAATGGCCTTTGGACAAGGCACTAGTTTATGTGAAATAAATAATGTTAATGTAATATTATCTCGCTACTATGGTTGTATAACAATTATGGTTATGTAAGTTTGAAACAACTGGTTTGTAATATTAAACTTAAGTCTTCCGCTTTATTACCTCTGGTATGTATATTGAAAAATGTTGTAATCTGCAATGACTGTGATTGGAATCTGTTTGAAACGTGAAGATTGGTTTTCGAGGACACCGATGGACTGTTAAGTTGTTGGGAACTTATGAACGCTATCTGAGGTCTGTTGAGACATCGATAGGTGCACGTGGGCCCAATTTCTTAGGAGGTTCTGCCACAGTGGTATCAGAGCAGGTCCTATCTAAGATCATTGTAGGTTACTTTGGAAAACCTTCAAATTGATTTGGATCAAAGAAAGTAAACTTGATATTTTAAAGGTTCAAATTTCTTTCTTCTTTCCTCTAATCTAGCCTCAATCCTATCTTATTTGAAAGTTTGTGGCGGATAATATGATTAGGTTTGTCCTATATATTAAAAATCTAGTACTTGTGATTGTATAAATCTTTTGTACTCGGATTCGTAAGATCGATTCATGCATCATGCTTGAACACCTTGCATAATGATTCCCCTTAAAAGTGGTTGGGTAAGTAATGTCAATCCCATTCTTGCTAACCTCCATTATCCTCAAGCTATCCTTATAGTCCCATCCTAAATTCTACAGGCTATGGCAAAGACCAAGATAACTGCACGCGAAGTCCCTTTGGACCTCACAGAGTCCCTCGTCACCGATTGGCACCGGCGTAATCGTGAGCTTGGTGAAGGAAGTTCCAAGATCTTAAGAGATGAAGGATCTTCAAGCAATTCCGCCAACATGGAGAACATTACCAAGGAGCTCAACACTCTTCGTCGAGTTCATGCCATAGATCAAGAGAAGCTGGCGGAAATGGAAAGGGACGTCACCAAGAATACCGAGTTGAGGAATGAAGCCTAGACACGAGAGGATGCGGCCAATGAACGCGTCCATGAGTTGGAGTTCTACGTAGAAGACCTGGAGATGGACAATGTCATTCTTCATGAGAATGTCCACCCACAGACGCTCAACTTCATCCACCTATGGGGATGGTGAAATTCTGAGATGAAGAAATGATTGTAGCTCCAGGAGAAATCAAGAATGAAGAAGAGGAGGAGGATCACGAGGAGTTAGTGTACTTCTCGGATGAAAGTGAGGTTTTGTCCGATATGGGCACGGATGCCGATGTTGAGAGCTCGGAGTAGTAATAGTTCCTTCTTTGCTTTCTTAGTAAACCGGGGTTGTCTTGTGGGATACAAGACATGTAATTTAAATAAGTAACCCTTTGTAGCATGAAACCTTTTAAATGCTTTTAATAAAGAATAATGTAAGTAAACATGTTCTCTAACAGATGCCTCGTCCTATCACCCGAAATGGTGCTAGTGGCTCACATGACGATGATGAGTGCCCAAATCCTCCACCAATGCCTTTGACTATGGCAGATGCCATAGCCGCACTCGTCAACGCAACGGCGGAGAATGCTAGGCTGTTAAGGGAATTGGCGGAACCAAAGCAGGCACCATACCCTAATCATGGTCGTCGTAATGGAAATGACGAGTCAACCTATGTGGATTTTACTAACACACGTCCACCTGTGTTCTCTAAAGCAGACGAACCTTTAGAAGCTGACGATTGGCTTAGGACAATAGAGCAAAAGTTTGAGCTGATTCACTGCATCGAGGTTCAAAAACCAAGGTTTTATGCACAACAACTCCAAGAGTCTGCTGGTGCACGGTGGGTAAATTTGGTAGCGAAGACACCCACTGGTCACCAAATCAAGCTGGAGGGAGTTCAAGGATGCCTTGGGGCACATTATATTCCAGACGGTGTGATGACCATGAAGTTGGAAGAGTTCTTGTCTCTTAAGCAAGGGAGCACCCGGTGATGCACTATGTCAGGCGTTTCAATCACTGTCGTCAAAGTATGCTATAGAGTATGTGAATCTCGACCGGAAAAGAAGAATCATTTCATGAGAGGTCTAAACACCAAACTTCGAGACCATGATGGCAACTTGTGGCAACGCAACTTATCATGAGACTATCAACATTGCTATCGCTTCAGAGGAGAATTACCGCCCGACACAAGGAGGCTAAGAAAAAGAGGTCCTTTGCTTCCGGATCATCAAGTGGAAAGCATCAAAAGGTGATCTACCATCCTCGAATCATGGCGTGCACCATTCCGCCCACAACAAAGCCAAAGCAAAGCAGCAACAAATCTTTATTAAGCCACCGCAACTAATACGCATTTATACTCATCAAGCGCCATGAAGTAAAAAAAACAATACAAATAATGCAAACCGCAATGCTACTCCTTAGAATCACAATTATCCATGCTATAATTGTGGTAAACCGGACACTTTTCCCGAGAATGTTCATATCCTAGAAAGAACAATCTGATGCAACCAAAGCCCCTGTTACTCAAATTTCGAGAATCAAGTACAAGGGCAATGCTCGTAACAATCAAAGGGATAAATTTGAGAAGAAAACCGGAAGGGTCTTCTATACTCAAGTGGAAGCTATTTCAGAAGGAGAACCAGTAATGATGGGTATGTTTCCCATTGCTAAGCATCCTGCAATTACCTTATTTGATTCTAGTGCATCCCATACATTCATCAATCGTACATTTGTTGTGAAGCATGGGATAGCTATTGGGGAAACAAAAGAGCCCTATCATATCTGATCGCCTGGGGGACGAATCTGTACAAGGGAGGTAGTTTAGCATGTACCTATTGATTTGGGAGGTTATGAGTTCCCTACCAATATGCTGATATTAAAGGATCAAGATATAGATGTGATCCTTGGTATGAACTGGTTAACCCAACACGGGGCTATCATAGATGTCTTGCATAGAACCATAAGGGTAAATGCACCTGGCAGCAAAACTCAACTTCTCATCCAACTTCCCTTTCCTAAAAGTACAAATAAAGCGATCATGTGCAACTATTGTTGAAGGAGCTGAGAAAATTTCAGTGGTATGTGAGTTTACGGATGTCTTTCCCGATGATCTGCCTGGTTTGCCACCAGACCGAGACGTAGAATTTAGAATTGATCTAAAATCAGGAACAGCACCAGTATCCAGAAGAGCATATAGGATGCCACCCAAAGAACTAGCAGAATTAAAAATGCAACTACAAGAGTTGTTAGACAAGGGTTTCATTCAACCCAGTTCATCACCTTGGGGATGCCCTGCTATTTTCGTGAAGAAGAAGGATCAAACCTTAAGGTTATGTGTTGACTATCGGCCATTAAATGAAGTCACCATCAAGAACAAATACCCCTTACCCTGAATTGATTTGCTTTTTGATCAACTTGCGGGAGCTAAGGTATTCTCGAAGATAGACTTGAGATCAGGCTACCACCAGATTAAGATCAGACGAGAAGATGTGCCAAAGACAGCGTTCACTACTCGATATGGTCTATATGAGTATCTAGTCATGTCTTTTGGGTTGACCAATGCCCCGGCTCACTTCATGTACCTGATGAACTCAGTTTTCATGCCTGAGTTGGATAAGTTTGTAGTGGTGTTCATTGACGACATTCTGATCTATTCTAAGAGCAAAGTGGAACATGCGGAACATCTCCGTATTGTTCTACAAAGATTAAGAGATCACCAACTATATGCCAAATTCAGCAAATGTGCATTTTGGTTAGAGGAAGTACAATTTCTAGGTCATGTGTTATCTGCTTTGAAGGTATATAGTGTTGATCCGAGCAAGGTAGAAGAAGTCCTTAATTGGAAAGCACCTACAATCTGTACATCAAGTTAAGTAGTTTTCGGGGTTGGCGTGGTATTACCGTCGGTTCATCTCGACTTCTCCGTAAGTGCGAAGCCAACCATCGGATCTTTGAAAAATCAAACTAAGTTTGTATGGTCAGCGAGGATGTGAAGAGGCTTTTCGGACATTGAAGAAGTTCTCGATAACAATCGCACTCGAAGATAGCACAACTCGATATCGAGCGGCCATTTGATATCTATTGTGATGCATCTGGAATTGGTATTGGCTGTGTTCTTATGCAACAAGGCAGAGTTATAGCATATGCTTCCAGACAACTCAAGAAGCATGAAGAACATTATCCCACCCATGATCTTGAATTAGCCGCTGTTGTTCATGCACTCAAGATTTGGCGACATTATTTATTGGGCAATATATGTCATATCTATACGGATCACAAAAGTTTGAAATATATCTTTACTTAGTCAGAGTTGAATATGAGGCAAAGAAGATGGTTAGAACTTATCAAAGATTATGACTTAGAAGTGCATTATCATCCGGGCAAGGCGAATGTGGTTGCCGATGCCCTGAGTCGCAAGAGTCATTGCCATTGTCTGACTGTGAAACCTATGCAACGAACATTGTGTCAAGAGATGGAGCATCTGAATTTACAAATCATAGAACAAGGTTCCCTGTTCAATATTGCAGTTGAGTCCACTATCAAAGATCAGATCATTGCTGCTCAACGGAAAAGTAAGGGCATAGCCCATATCAAGGATAAAGTCAGATCTGGAAGGTCAACATGTTTCAAGATTGATGAATCAGATGTCGTATGGTTCAAAGATAGATTGGTAGTACCCAAACATCCGGAGCTGCGAAAGCAGATTCTTGATGAAGCTCATTCTACAAGATACTTCATTCATCCAGGTAGCAACAAAATGTATCATGATCTGAGAACGAGATATTGGTGGACCAAAATGAAAATAGAAATAGCTCAATATGTGGCCAAATGTGATACTTGTCAGAGAGTCAAAGCGATTCATATGAAGACGGCGGGTCCATTACATTCCTTGCTAGTTCCATCTTGGAAGTGGGAAGATATCTGTATGGACTTCATAGTAGGGTTGCCTAGGACATCTGCAGGCTACAATTCAATATGGGTTATTGTTGATCGACTAACCAAGATAGCTCATTTCTTACCAGTCAGAGATAAATATCGAGCGGAGCAGTATGCAAAGCTTTATCTGAATAGAATCTTCAGTCTGCATGGGGCACCTAAGACCATTGTCTCTGATAGAGGGTCATTGTTTATATCCAAGTTTTGGAAAAGCTTACATGAGTCTTTGGGAACTAAACTTATCCGTAGTTCTGCTTATCATCCGCAAACCGATGGACAGACGGAAAGGGTAAATCAAATTCTTGAAGATATGTTAAGAGCATGTTCTCTCTTATGGTGCTATATGGGATGAATGCCTTCCCTTAGCTGAATTCTCATATAACAATAGCTATCAAGAAAGCCACCATTTGAAGCATTGTATGGTCGTAGATGCCAGACACCTTTACATTGGTCAGATGTGGGAGAACGTTGGTTCTTTGGACCGGATGTGGTCAAGGAAGCAGAAGAGAAGGTTAAACTCATACAAGCTAATATGAAGGTAGCTCAATCCCAATAGAAAAGCTATGCTGATAAGAGGAGGCGACCTCTAGAATTCATAGTGGGAGATCATGTCTACCTCAAGGTATCGCCAATGAAAGGAGTTCATCGTTTTGGGATTCGGGGAAAGTTGGCGCCCCGTTATGTCGGTCCGTTTCAAATCCAACAAAGATGTGGACCAGTCGCCTATCGTGTTAAGCTACCAGATCACATGTCAGTTGTGCATGATATCTTCCATGTATCCCAGTTGAAGAAGTGTCTTCAAGTACCTGACCAAGTAATCGACGTTGGTGATGTAGAATTAGAACCTGATTTGACTTATGCCGAGTACCCCATTAGAGTCTTAGATCAGAAAGATCGAGTCACTCGAAGGCGTACAATCAAGTTCTACAAAGTACAATGGAACCAGCACACTGAAGAAGAAGCTACTTGGGAGTCTGAGGATTACTTAGAAGAAAACTTTCCTGACTTCATTGTTTCTCTCTAGTTGCAATACCTCGTCTATACTGTAACTTGTTTATTTTTGTTAAAAGAATGGAAAACCCCCTCACTAGTCTTTTGAATAAAGTTATGATGTGTTAGCTTGACACATTTCCTTTTCCATTACTTAGTCTTAAGTTTTAAATCTCGGGACGATATTTCTTTAAGGGGGAAGGGTTGTAACACCTCTGGTGTTTGGACCTAGAACTAAAACTTGGCATGTCATCATATGCATTGCAAAGCATTCATAAAGAAGAAAATTTGGAATGCATTCACTAAATAGGATTTGTTTCATAAGTTGTATTTTATGTGATGCAATGTGATTCAAAACGTCAAACAAAGATCATGACCACAAGGGTCAAATTTTATGTGATCATGTGAGACCATGTGTCATCTGACTCAAACAACCCTAATGGGCCATGTTACTGGTCAAAAATCAAAGTTAAAGCAAAAGAAAGACAAATCAAATTTGAATTCAAATTTAAATTATAAAAGTCCGTTTTGCCGCTTTTGGATATTTCAAAATCCATTTGGAATTTGGAGTTTTGACAAAAAGCAAAGTTGGAGCTTATTTTATAAGGATCAACTTTGGTATTCAAAGTTTTTCAAGTTTACATATAAAATTTTGAGTAATTTTGAAATGATTCAAATACTCAAATGCACCCCAAATTCAAATTTCAAAATGGAGGCAGAATTTGAAAATGTTCCTTGAAGCAAAGTTGTAGAGCTTGAAAAGTTGAGCAACTTTCATTTTTGGAGATTTTCAACTTCTTTAGAAAATTTGAGAGTAATTTGAAAAATAGACTCGATGGCGATTCGTAAATAATTCAAAATTAAGATTAACATCGCCGCCATCACGGCTTGGCCACGCAGCTGCCGCCTGAGCGTTTTTGGCGCCGCTTTCCGCTGTGCAGCAGCATCGCCATCGCCGCCGTGGCACTCTCCGTCGTATACCGTCGCACCAAGCGAGCTCATCCGGCTATAAATAGCCTCATTGCCACTATCGTTCCTCCATTTCCCCTTCCCTTCGCTCCTCCACCGGCTTGCGGCTTGCTCCGCTTCGCCGTAGCCTCCGTCGAGCAGCATCCGTCGTGCCCAGCTACGCCTACCTGATCGCCTCGGCCTTGCGCCTCTCTGCGGCTTGCCTACGCCACTTGGGTTGGCCGGAGTCACCCGGCGCACCTGCTTCTTCCCCGAGCCCGGTCGGAGCTCCGCCACCGTCAAGCTCGCCGTGGCTAGGACGTTCCAGAGTGTCTCCGACTCCACCGAGCACATCAACGTGTTCGTGGTGAGTCCCTGATCGTGTTTCACCCATCGCTTTAGACTCTACTGTGTTGTTGCCGGTGATACGCCGTGGGCCGCCGCGTTTATCGCCGCCGTGGCCGCCATGGCTGTCGTAGTGTCATCTCCGGTGTGGCTACTGCTTGTCCAAGGGTCGGGATAGGTCCGCCGTGAGGTGGTGATCATGTTGGTACTAGTCCCCTCGCTGGAGTCTCGCCGACGGCGTGTTTTGCCGGTCGGAGTTGGTAGCGCCGCCGCGCCCTGTCTCTGTGACGCTGACACGCGGGGTCGACCTGTCAGAGAGAGAGAGAGAGAACAGTGACCTTTTCTAATTTCTGAATTTTGAATAGTGCAGCAATTTTGCAATTTTGTAGGAATTTATTTACAGATCTAAAAATTTTGAAAATTTTTGGGTAGCTTCTATATATGTTCTACTATGGTTTAAAAATATGAAACTTGAAATTTGGATGAATTTTTAATGTTCAAAAATTCAGTCAATTAATTAATAAATGCAATTTCCATGATTTTTAAGGCCACTGTATAACTCCAAAAATTATGAAATTTATTTTGGTACACTAATTTATCATGAGGATGCTTGTGTAAATTTTTGAGATCATTTGGAGCAAGTTCATTTTGAGCTTAATTCTAAATTAATTCAAAAATAAATAAAGGTAAACCCTAAGTGTAGGTTTAGGGTTTGATCTTGATTTGGGTCGTGTGGTGTGACCAGTAGGGTTTCAAGATCCATTTGGTCAAGTCCCATGTATGGTTTTTGATGGTAGGATTGCAAGTTGGTTTTGTTGGCTTGCAACGGTACCGTGAAATAAAATCATTCGCGGGGTGTTGTTACATTTCATGTACTGTGAAAGCATCATGTTTACATTATCATCATGTTAAAGCATATGTTATCATTTCGTGTAGAACCCGAGAGTGAAACGATTCTAGTTGAACAAGTGCTGGAAGAATACCCGGTTGTCGCGGGATTTGGTAATTGTGGTACTGATTCGGAACCTGAGATCGCCAACGAAGGCAAGCCCGGGTTTATGCATTAAACCATTACCTTGTTTACTTTGAAAAGTTTATCACTTATGTTACTTATCGCATTAAGTTGTTTAATTCAAATGTTACCTATTTGCTGCATTACCTACCTTGTTAATTGTTTACCATCCTTGAAGATGATTTCATTTACAAAGGCGTAGAATTGCTTAGTGTGCTTTGTGGTAGGCTTTCAAAGTAAAAGTTTTGATACAATCAAAGATGGCATACTAGCCAAAGAAAGAAAGAGGATAGAATGAACTAGAGACTAGTCGGGTGACTTATCTTGAATGTTGGGTAATGTTGCCGACTATGTCGCTTAAAGGCCACTCATTGTGGATCTTCTGAACGAGACACTTTGTAGTACTGGTCACATACTCCGGTAAGCCTACTTCGGCTAATCCGATACTAAGACGAATGCCCACGCACTAGGAGTGGTGAGATGGCGGGAGTAGCGTGTACCCTCGTGGCTTGAATGTGGCCGGATTTGAGGTGTGTTGTGCTCTCGGGTGGCGTGGAGACGGCTTAGTATAGGAGGATTCGGTAGCGAGGTTGATATATGCAAGATTAAGTTCTACATATGTCGTGTGATAAGGAATCCCCAGCTGGGACTTGAATCAATTCGGATTGCCGGTGCTCCGCGGATATGGAGACTCGATTTATTACAGAAGCAATGCTGGACTGGTGAATTACTAAAACATGAGAAAAAGAATGGAATGAGAAGAATTGGAACATGGGATACGAACACTTAGTTGGAGATATTGAACTAAAATACTTAGTGGTAAAACTTACTAGGATCAAGAATAGTAAGCTTTTGGCAAAGAATTTTTGAATCTTTCTACATCCTTACCTTGACCCAACACCAGCATCCCTAAGACCTTTGTCCTTTTTGGTCGGTTCAGTCTTGTTGAGTACTTTTGTACTCAGGGTTTGTTAACCCTTGTTGCAGGGGAGACGCATGCGCAGGCTTGTTTTGGTCCCTGCTGCATGTCAGTGTATGAAGTCGATGACGATGAGGAATGATGAATGGCCTTTGGACAAGGCACTAGTTTGTGTGAAATAAATAATGTTAATGTAATATTATCTCGCTACTATGGTTGTATAACAATTATGGTTATGTAAGTTTGAAACAACTGGTTTGTAATATTAAACTTAAGTCTTCCGCTTTATTACCTCTGGTATGTATATTGAAAAATGTTGTAATCTGCAATGACTGTGATTGGAATCCTGTTTGAAACGTGGAAGATTCGGGTTTCCCGAGGACACCCGACAGACCTGTTAAGTTGTTGGGAACTTGTGAACGCTATCTGAGGTCTGTTGAGACATCGATAGGTGTACGTGGGCCCAATTTCTTAGGAGGTTCTGCCACAGTGGCACTATACCGGTTGGGAGGCAGTCGGTATCAGCCTATATGGGGCACCACCGATGATGGTGATCTTGTGGTTCTAGGTGCAGACGCTCTGCAGAGTTGATCAATCTGTATGTATAGCAACGTCCTCAGATATGGACATTTGTATGACCTACGCTTTCCTTAATTAGTGAGTGGAGTCCTTTTTTCTCTCCCCCTGGGTTCTTGTGTTGGATTCCGGCTTGGCCGATGAGGCAAGGCATGAGAGGGAGTTGTCCTTGTCGCCTAGAGAGTGTGAGAGTGGTGAGATATGTGTGATGGGATGAGAGAACGTGTGGATGAGATGGGTTAAAACTTGATGAATTATTACTAAAACTTGACATACTCGCATAGGAAACTACAACCATAAATAGATCTTTTGCTCTACCCTTGCATTCCACAACACAAAGCAAACACAAATGATAGGGTGGGAGCCAGTGGCCAATATAAATCGTACTGATAATTTGTTTGGTAGGTTCCGAGTCTGACTACGACTATCAGGGAGATGGTTGAGAGGATTAGAGGTCTTGTTCCTACGCTCAAGTTGGTTCGTGAAGATGGAGTTGACGCCCGCTGCCGTTCTACTTGATGCTGTTCTAGTTGCTGCCCACCAAGTGGCGATGTAATAATGAGTAAACCTTGTTATTTGTACTCTCTTTAAGACAGGTATTCGATATATGACTGTGATATCAACTGTTATTTGATAATGTGATGGTATGATCGCCTGTGAGTATCACGTTATACTTCAAATCTATGGATTTTTCTTCGAGGAAATCGGGTTTCAGTAGCCAATAAAAAACGCAGGATGACTAATACTATTTCTTCGGCTGTGCTATGGTCTTCATGGAAATTACGAAATGATATTTGTTTTCAGGGTGCGAAGTGGACAAGTCTGAAAGGAGTGTTGTTGCGGATCATGGCCATGCTCCAACAAGAGATGGGAAAGCAAATCGAGGAGTTCGCCACTCAGCTATAAATTCAAGCTACATCGCCACCGCAGATAGCATGGAACAATCCGGGAAGTACATCATCAAGGTTGGCGCCAGTGGCTGCTCGACATTTGGACTCCAACGTTGTGACTTTGGTTCGGCATGATCATCTGATGGCCCTTGATTGTAATGTAGTACTGAGTCTGTCTTTGGAGTTGCCTTAATTAAGGCTTTGCTTGTATGGCAGGTGCATCAAAATGTGGAGGTTACACTGGTGTGCTTTTTGAAAAATAAAAAGCAGGGGAAACCTTCTTTTAAAGTATACTCACATTTGAACTACAGGCTGTAAGCAATGGAATTGAATGTGCCAACACAATGAGAAGCAAAGCAACCCCCCCCCCACCCACACACACACACAAATCCTAGCAGCGTTTGGATGGTTGAAGGATTTTTATCTTACTTTCTTAGCACAGCAGCTTAAACTGTACAACATACACAATCCAAGACAGGCAGGTCAGTCTAATAAAAAAAGATCAAAGGAACCGCCAGTTAGTGTGCACAACAGAAAAGAGAAAACTATAGAATCCAAGCATCCAGCCACTACAGAAAAGCTCAGGAGGGAACAGAAAATAAGATCATTCATCCTGGGCCTGGGGTGGGGGCAGTGTCTTGAGCACATCTCTCAGAGCGTAATATATGCTTTTGCATCTGTGATCAGACATCAAATTACCAGACAACAATATCCTCTGAAAATTTTCCCCTGGATCACCTTTCCAGAGCGTGTATGACTCATCTTCAACACCGTTTATATCCTCAATATCCCTCTGCAGGTAATACAGAGTCCCAGGAAGGAAGAGATCCTCAGGCACAAACACATCATTTCTACTATCCGATGACAGCATCTCCATCGAGTTAGCTGGATCTTTGGTAACACCTGTCAAGGTAAAGCTAGGTCACAACTAGCACATAGATCAAATAAAACCAAAACACATTTACTTCTGACATGCACATTCCCAAATCAATCAAACTTACCAGAATTTGTCGACACTGATACAATTTTAGCATAATCACCAAGTTTACGCGCCACATCTTGAATTGACGAAACAACAAGCTTAGCATTAGTCACGATATCCACTATATGCTTCAAGTCTTCCTTTTCCAGAACACTTACCCTGCAAGGCCACATGGTACAGGCATCATCTATAAAGGGCCATCTGTTAACCAAGTGTTCTAACATTTAGCATGCACATAAATAGTCCATGCGCTAGGATGGTGTCCAAAAGCAACATATAAAAGGCAAATTATCAGTTTTCTTTCTCCTATGAAAGCTACCTGAACACAAGTTCTTGTCATTTACTGCCAGTCCAAAACTCAATACCTACCAATCTGTTTTGAGTATTTCATTTCGTAGTCTTGCCAAAGAAGCTGCACTGAGCCTAGGTATAATATCATCCTGCATCAAGTAAAGAAACAACCCAATTACAAATGACAAACAACTCAACAAAGGAAGACAACAGGAACCGGATTCTGAATCCAACAAAAAGATTAGGCATAACCTGGAGCACAACAGTAGAGACATAGCTCGCACAACTTTCAGCAGCTTCCTTTGATATGCAAGGTGGTGTTCCAAATCCAACAGCAGAGATAATGTCCGGACTGAAACCAAGATCTTCCTTCGACTTCTTCCGTAGCATTATAGCAAGCAACGCTGCCGATGCTCCTCCAAGGGAGTGACCTACCAACCATAACTTGTAGTCCTGCTTCAAACTTAAGAAAATGAACACAAGATGGAGAAGATGACAGATTCAATTGAACACAAATAAGTATACCTCCTCACCTTGTGCTCCTCACCTTGTGTTTTTCCAAACATTTTCTGATTATTCCCAGCTCATGGCGAAGGTACCAACGAGCTGCCTCATATGTTCCAAAGTGTGTTGAGAAACCTTTAGGTGATACTTTCTTATCGCTTAGAGCAATCAAATCAGTAACAAGATCATAGACTGTATGAGTCCCACGAATCCCAAGAATCACCAATTTAGTTCGCGGGTCAATGCCAATGTAATATCCAGGTCTCAAAATACTAGAGTCTTTCACAAACTTTACAACATTTCTCTTCCGAAGCATGCTATACCTTGCAAGTCCAGTTGCATTACCTTTATAACAACCTCTTGCAAGTTCAAGGTGATAAATTAGTTCTTGAACCTGGAAAAGGAATAGAGATAAATCCCTGTTGCAAGTGCATACTGGTGCACGTTACTTTGAGAAGCATAACAGTCTAAAGAGGCTGACACTCTAAATGCTCAATCATCATAACCAAAGTTACAAAAAACCATTTGTATTCTTCTTTTGGAATGGTGCTATAGGTATCATATCATACATACCAGTGGCAGACCCAGGTTTTTTCTAAGACTAGGGCATAGAACGAAGCTTAAAAATTTCATATACCAGGTCACACAACAAGAAGCAGCAAAGATAAAAAATTCACGGATGATATGATACCTAAACTCAATGTTTACTACTCCATATGTTCCAAATTATAAGTCATTTTGAAATTTTGCATAGTTTTATCTAATCTATGCACCTAAATATATATTATGTCTCAGAGTAGTTATGTCTACCAGGTAAAACTATCATAGCTTTATCTACTTTTTGCATAGTTTTATGCACCTAAACAGAGGGAGTAGATAACAAGGCAAATCAATTTTCGTTGGCATGGACCTAACGCCAATTCCTATGCATCTTCATTTGTAGTCCTTTTAAAGCTAGGAGCTAATTTCAGATTGCAATGCCATTCACGAAATCAATTCAGTAGCTGCATGTGCTTTTAGACCTAGCTCAGTTTCTTGCTTCGCAGATAAATGAGAGGAGATGGGAGGTGCTAACCACGCACGTTGGGTTCCCATAGGACTAGGGAGTCATTCGAGCAACGGCCGGCCACGAGCCGCAGCAGGGGATGCATGAGCGCACGACAACGGAAAGAGTCGCACGGGCATAGGCCAGCAGCTGAAGAATTGTGCCTTTGCTGACCACTGGAACAGCCACAAAGAAGGGCGCGCTCAGCTGGGGAACAACAGCAGACACAATGGAAGGACAGGATCTACGAGCTGGGATTGGGAACATGAGGGAACCAGGAAGGAGCAACACACTACAGGCGAGCACCTGAAGCAAGAGATGAGAGAGGATGATCGAGGCAGTCCATGGTGACGATAGATAGGCCAAAAATTGAAGATGAGTACTCAGACATTTGGTCCACGCCCTAGTGGCCATAGTTGGAGATCCGCCCCTGATGCGTACCCATGTAATCCTTGTTTGTTAGTACCAAAAACGCACGCAGTTTAGAAACTTCAGTGTGAATACAAGCCTGCAGGACATACCATCTTAGTGGAGGATATCTGAACGCCCTTGAAAGCTTCGTTTTTTGAGGATGCTTGGCTGAGGTAAATGAGGTAGAGGCCAACAGTGAGATCGCTGAGGCTCCAGTCCTTTATGCTTATCTTACTTCGCTGGAGGTCACTTAGGATCTCACTAAATGTCCGAGTGCTTGCAGGGATGTTCTCCGCACTACCAGAAGCTGCATTCAGATAGTACAATTTTAACCACTTCCTAATTGTGTAGCATATCTGGAAGTGCAGCTTTTTAATTGTGTAGCAAAGGAAATAAACAACAAAATGGTATCCTTAAGGTCGTCCTCGGATCTAATGCTTATTGAACCCAAGCAGCACTGAAAAAGCATCTTGATTTCTCAGTTATGGCTGCAAATTGTCAAAATCCCTATTTCCCATTTTACAACGATTCATTCTATGCAGGAGTTCCTCATAATATAATTCATATTACCAATGTGGCAATTCGTAAAATTAGGAATGCGTCAGATGGAAGGATCACAATGATGAGGCAAGATAGGTGTAATGATAGAATGTTAGAATAGAACAGCAACTGAAGTGGAAGAGACGAACACGCGGAAGGCTTCCAGCTGTATTGCTTGTAGAGGTCCAGTGCGGGCTCGAGGGCCTTGGAGAGCCACGCGACGTCCGGCCTCCAGCTCCTCCACGGGAGGCCGGCTTCCTCGTCGTCCTCCTCCGACCCATCCCTCCCGACCTCCGCGTCCTCCCTGCGGTTCGTGGCGGCCGCCTCCACCAGGACAGCCGCCGCCGCCGCCGCTTTTTTGCCCTTGTCCTCCGGTTCGCTAGTCGTCGGAGTGGGCGGGCCGCGGGAAAGTAGGCGGGTGAGCGCGGGAGGTAGGATGGGGCGATCGAGCTTAATGAGGCGGGCGCGGGAGAGAAGGCATCTCGCCATGGGCGGCGGCATAAATCAGGGGCGGTGAGCGAGAGAAGGGAGGAGACGAGGGTTCTCGACTCGACTGGACTATCTTCTATGTTCCGACAAAAACTGAGGTCAATCCCAGAAGTTGATCCGTGGGGAAAAAAATTTAATCCAGTACGGTTTTTTTTCAGAAACTATTGAATAATTATAGATTTGTGTCTTACTTTCAGTAAACTCCTTTTTTTTCAACGAACTTTCAATAAACTCCTAGGATTTATTATTAGGTTTCTTTGATCGGTGCCATTGTAATTTTTGAAGTTTGAAGAAATACTATTACTATTTATATATTCTAAAAAGGTGTTATTATAATTCTTCCTCTCTTTGAAAAATGCCATGCTGTATGTTTTTTTAGCCTTGGGCCCAAGTATTTCTATATGGACTATATTGCCCTCGGCTACTTCCCTCAGCCTAGTCACTGACGAGCCAGCCCCACTCGTCATCCCTTTCCTGTGCTCTTCCCATGGTGGTTCTCTTTCCCGTCGGCGCCGCCCGCCTCCTCGGCCTCACCTCCGCGCTCGCCGACGACCAGGAACAGCAGGATCCCCAGCAAGCTGAGGCACCTCCGTACCTACACCCTCGACTACAGCAGCTGCGCGCGGCCATGGGCGGAGCTCCACCGCAGCCATGGTGGGGTGGAGCTCCCGCGCGGCCCTGGTGGGGGCGGAGCTCCAGGCGCACGCTCGCTTATCCGAATGGCAGCGGCCAGCAGGAGCTACGCGCGGTCCATGGTGCCTGTCAGCATCCACGGCGCGCCGTTGGTGATGGATCCCGCGGCGGGGCCGTCGTTGCCGGCCGCACGCTGACGATGATGTCGTGCTCCATCGCCTAGAACGTGACGATGGCGATGAGGTCATAGTTGAACTGCGCGCCATCGGGGGCGCTGATGGAGGAGAGCACGTCAAGGCCATTCGTTGACAGCGGCGTCCAGCCCAGCGACGAGTCCATAATGGAGCACTGGCTCCGCGTGCACACCTTGTAGATGGCCAGGTGCGCGTGCAGCGCCATCCCGGACGTAGTGACGTGCGCGTTGCCCTGCACGTCGACGTTCTGCACGAAGTTGCCCGCCACCGTGCTGGTCATGTGCGTGCCGTGGCCTACGTGCAAGGGAGGAGCGCATCAGCGTGCGCCCGCTCAATCTCGACGCCACTGCCTTCCTCCCTGCCGTCTTGCATCTCGCTCAATCTCTCCGCCCTGGTCACATCGGCCACGCTCCAAGCCGAGGCCCATGCCGCGCTGCGCAAGGAGGAGCCAGCCCGGCTGGCGTTGGCCGTGGGCGCACTCCGCTGGTCCGCGCGGGACCTCCTGCGGGTCGAGTCCTCGACGCGCGCCGTGGCTGCCAAGACCCTGTCCGTTCCGCCCACTGACCTCCATGCGCTTGAGACGGAGGCATAGTAGGCACACGTCGTCGAGCTCACCTCCGACGACCGCCTCTGCAACACCAGCGGCCGAGCCCAGTCCGACCCGAACCAGTGGCCCACCGTCGTGCAGGTGCGCCAACGCGCATTGTGGTGGCCTCCCTCGCCTCGTTTTTCTCAAGGAGAAGATGGGGAAGGATGTCGCTCTCGAGAGGAGATGGAGAAGGAAGGATGTCGACCATGGCAGGTAAGAGGAGAGGAAGGGGATGACGAGTGGGGCCCGCACGTGAGTGACTAGACTGAGGGAAGTAGCTGAGGGCAATATCATCCATACAGAAATACTTGAATTCCCCATACGCTGCAGCTGTCAAGGCTCCCAAAGACGTATAGCGTGGAATTTTTGAAAGAGAGGGAGAATTATAATGGCGCCCTTCAGAATAGGTGAATAGTAATGTTACTTCTCCAAACTTCGAAAATTGCAATGGCATCAATAAAAAAACCTTTATTATTTGGTAAAGCTCTAGCTCTAGTTAAAACAGTTGCATCAGCTTCACCTTTGATAGTTGGAACAACATTTTATACCGAAAATAGTCTCTCCTAGTTATTGAAATGGGTGAAATGTTAAAGTTACCCTTGTCTTTTTTTTCTTTCTTTTCTTTTTTCTTTCTTCTTCTCTCTCCATCTTTTTTTTCTTTTTTTATGTGCTCTCCCACATCTCCACCGCACATTTCATCAACTTCAACTTCCACCGCACCACACGCCTCCCGTTCTCCAACCTCCTCCACAGCATGCTACCCCGGTTGGGCATCACCTTTCAGATCTCGATTCCCTTGCACTCCTTCCTGGTATCGACGCGCTCATGCTAGGTGGACGGCATCAAGGTCAACTTATACGAGTCTGCGCGTCGTGGTCGCTCGAGACTGTAACACCTCTGGTGTTAAGCAACCACTAAAACTGGATCATGTCATCATCATGCATAATAAGCATCCATTGTAGCTAATCATGTCTTGCATTCACTAAAAACAATGCTATTTTGTTGGTTATGCAATGCATAAGTGTGGTGTGGTGTGTGAGCTAGAACCAAAAATCCTTCCAAGGTACTTTATAGCCTTCTATTTTTGAAATTCACTAAAATACTTGGAATTGTGCCCTAATAAACTTTGAGGTGTAAAGTGTGTACTTTACACTAGTGTCAAGTGTAGGATAGGAATCCAAGTCCAACCCACTAAAATTTGAGCTCCAAATTTGAAATTAAAATTGAAATTCAACACTTGATCATAATTTGGCTAAGTATTGGATTTCAGTATTAAGTTCAATTTTGGGGGAATTATAATAAATTTCTCAAATAAACATGTTACAAATTTTAGCATCATTTCCAAGTATGAAGTTAGTACTATGCAATGGTGCTATTCGTTGTAGTGTTTGATCATTAATTGATCACCAATTGAATCACCAAAGTTGCTACGTTAATCAGTTTCCAAAAAACCCTAATGTGGCAGAACCGCCTAATCTAATGTCCTCCCAAGAGTACTTATCTTCTATTAGACACTAAGTGCCAAGAGAGTGCACTAAATCATGCCATTCCGTCGAGCACATGTAACACCTCGGGTGTTAGCTTTGCATAACTTGACTTGCATAACATGAGCATGAGCATCAAGCATTCATAAATCATCATTTCAATTGAAACATTCGATCGAAACATATGAAACATTGCTTGTTATCTCGTATTTCTTGGAACATATACATATGATCATGAGTGACTAATACATGTAATGATTGTGTGACCTTGTGAATTGCTTAAACATGTTTAGAGTATCCTTATAAACAACTTTGATATTCATGGCTAGGGCTAATTAGGTCATTAGGTCATAGCCCAAGTGGGTACCATCTTTTAAAAGTGACATGTTTGACCAAGTTCGAAATAGGTGCTAGAGACTATGCATGTATGTGGGTACTAAAGCAAAGTTGTAGTATGTGTCATGGAGAACAACTTTCTTTTTGGGTCATGAACTAATAATGTGCATAGCCTAGTCCTTTTAGCTCACAAAATCGAAAAACAACCTTTTCAACACTTCACGAAATTTTTCTAAGTCTTGATCATCGACAAAGGTTTGTCGCCACCGACTTTGGATTGGATTTTCTCCCTAGTCTGTTATTTAATTCGAGCTTGATCTTTGAATAAGAGTTGTAGCTGGTACCTTGGGCTACTTAAACTCATGTTGGGCATTTGCACGAAGGAGCCACGGATCAGCGGATTTATCGACTTGAAACGCTATTTGTCAGAGCCTCTCCGATCAGGTCTGAATCGATCGAATCGATCGGCGACAGTTGGTCGAAACCGACAGAGCAGCGAAGAGCCGCGTGGAGGTTCCGTCGGCCGTCAGCGTCGCCGTTCTCGACGACCAGCAGCCAGCCACACCGCTACCGAGCGCGCCTTCATCACGCCAACGCCGCCCGCACTCACCACGCTCCTTTTTCACTTCACCTCGGTCTCTTCGCCGTCAGGCGCGCCAGCATAAGCATAACCGCCGAACTCCCCCATGGCGCCATCAGTAGTCGTTGACGGCACAAGCCTCGCTTAGCCGCTTATCCATCACCGCAACCAAGATAGCCGCCTTCCCGCGACTCAAGCGCCACCGGTGTTGCTGCTTTTAAGCTCGGTGAGCTCTAGCCCCGACACCGCCTCGCCGGAGTTCCGCCGTGAGCCTCGTCGTCGCCGCGGGCCACGCCGCCACGCCCCCTCTCCAGCGTTAGCTAGCGCTTAGGTCCGCCCAGAGTACCGGTGCTCGTCCGAACCTTAGGTCGGGCCACCGAGGACGTCGCCGGCGTTTTGCCGTGGTCCAGCCTCGCCGTTCCGCCATGGCCGCCGCCGCTAGCTCTAGGGTCAGCAATAGGGCCGGCCAGGTAGCTCAATAGGTTCGCCAGGTCGTGTAGGTCCTACCCTGATGACCTCACCGCCATGGCTCGGCGTCGTCGAGCCGCAGCTGCCAAGAAGGTGCAAGCAGCCGCCGCTGCCTGCTGCTCCTCTCCGTCATCGACGCGTGGGGTCCCCCGACCAGCGGGTCCCACCTGTCAGCGACAGAAGTAGTGCAGGCTAACTCATTTTGAATGCAGTTTTTGATCTGTTTTGTTATTTTTGTATCTTTAGTTTGGTAGCTCCTAAAATGGTGAAATAAATATGATTGTGTTGCTTAGGAAGTGTAGTATTTTGGAAAAATATGTTCTTGGTTTCAACAGTAGAAATTTCTGGAGATTTAAATAGGGATTTCAAATGTGCTTTTGAATGCATTCAAATTTGTTTATTTTATATCTAGAGTTCCTGTGCTCCAAAAATTATGAAATTTTTGTGGTGAACTAATCTTAGCATGTGTGAACTCAGGGAAAATTTGAGGATCAGTGCATGGGTAGATTTAAAGTTATAGATTTTTCTTTTATGACTAGTTAATCCTTGCATGAATTTTCATAAATTAAGTATGAGTCCAAAATTCATGAAATTTGTTGGAGGTGATACTAGTACCATATGGATGCTAAGAAAATATGAAATCTGTTGTTTGACACTTTTCAATAGGATTTTCCATTTATGCTATTTCAAGCCTTGCTTCCTTATCATTTTTGTATAGGATGTTCTACTTAGTAAAATGACATGAAATTTTTATAGTAGTCCTTTGATAGCATTAGTAAGGCTCTGTAAATTTTTGAGAATTTATTAAGCACATCTGATATACATTTATTATTTAACCTAGATATCTAAATAAAATGATAAAGGCAATTTAATAAATGGTTTGGGCTTTGCCATTTTATTATCTTAACTATGTTTGGTATGCTTAAACTATTGGTAGGTTCTAGGTTGTCAAATTTTGAATGATTACCTGAAGTAGAAGTATTCTTACTTTATGTTGCATGTCAAGTCATTTCCGGACTGATTCTAGAATGTGAGGATTTGCATGTTGAAACTGATGTGTACTGTAAAATGGTTAATAACAAAGTTGTAGAAAATTTGATAAGCTTTCCAGATAGTCCAGATCACTGGATTTGGATTTGTAGAACTCCAGTTATGAGCTAAACAAGTAGATACTGTTTATGGCATAGTCGATGCTTTGTAGAAGTAGTTAAGTAGTAAGCGAGAAGAGATATGCACCTACTCAAACAACGTGATGCACTTGTTAACATATATGCATTCGTAATACTTATACCATACTCATGCATCTAGGATCGGAGGAAGAGATCACGTTGCTGGAATTCGAAGAAGCAGAGGAAGGGAACCCGCAGGAGGATCCGCAAGCCGTAGCTCCCGAAGGCGTGAGCGAAGAACCTCAAGAGCTTCCCGAGTGCCCGACCATCGCCT
Organism: Miscanthus lutarioriparius; assembly: GCA_904845875.1. Lineage (NCBI taxonomy): Eukaryota > Viridiplantae > Streptophyta > Magnoliopsida > Poales > Poaceae > Miscanthus > Miscanthus lutarioriparius. Next base: position 69,334,604 of record CAJGYO010000004.1, on the reverse strand, counting down.
CTATTTCCTTTTTCTCATGAGGCAAGCCCGAGCATTATAAGTCTCCCAAGAATTTACAAATGTTTAATTACGTATTTTATGATTGATGCATTAGGTTATAAGAGTTGAATGAAACCACTTGATGCATGTACATTCCTTGTCCAGATATTACACCTTTAACGCAGATAGGTCCGTGGATCGAATATATGCTTAGCCATGCTTAGACCGGTAGAAGTCGGTGATTTTTCGCCACCGCGAGATATAGGTGGATACCGGAGCACGATTGGTCATAATTGTCATTGTGGAAAAGAACCATGGTTAATGTAAATGGAGACCAAGGCGGGATGTCGATAGAGAAACAACAAGGCATGGAGGTCTTGGGTGTGGATCTATCCTCGTCTGTGTCGATCAAGGACCGTACTGTTGTTGGAACTTCGACAAGATTGAACGCATGCCTCTCACTTAGCTGGCCGGATAATTCGCTCCGACCGCTGGCCGAGTAATTCAACTCTGTGCCGGAATTGTTCTCATAGCGCTTCTTCCGGGAACGATCGATCGAGCCCAAGGGCGAGGCTTGGCTCGAGCATCCCGGCATCGGTGTTCCAGACAGCGGCGCGGTACGGACCCGCCAAATGTGTACCGAGTTGTACCAAAGGTGACCTAAGGTGACCGTTGATCTGGTCTCGCCTGGTTTGTGTTAGGAATAAATTCTCACTGGTTGAAATCGATTCGAATCGCCGCCTCTCCCGGATAGTGAGAAACTTGGCTAGCTCCAACATCGTAGTAATCGTATTATGGAACATGATGGTTCGGATGAAAATGGAATTGCAATACCGCTATGGTTACTATTGTATGCTTCTAAATGATACCACATGTTGGGCATGGATAGTTGCTAATCTAGAAATGGATAGTTATAATTAACTTGATAAAGGAATCATAATTGTACAACGGATCAATTGCCTTTTTTCAAAAAATATTGTCAAGTTACGTCCACTTATACAGCCTTTGCATATACCTTGGAGTCATTTTATTTTCGGGTTCATGACGGTAAGTCTAGTGAGTACCTTCTCGCACTCGTGGTTTATTTTCCCAATGTTTGAGATGGCAACGTGTATCATGGTTATTGCAAGAGTTGCTTCTATCCCATGTGGATGAGGAGTAAGCCTTGGGCAGTGCTTCCTTAGTAATTCCTATCCTTGCTTTTGTGGATCGTGATCCGCATGGCAATCGTATCAAACTATGTTGGCAACTTTATTTTCGAACTTATTTGCTTCCGCTTTATTTATCAAACTCGTTTTGTAATCACTTTTATTCGCACTGACTGATGATGAAAAGTATCTCGTGAAATTTATGTAATATGTGGCATGTATGTTGAATCTCGCACGATCTTGGTTGTTGTAAATCGTTTATCGAGACCCGTCGTGGTACTCGACGGACTACGGTTTATATGGGTTCAAGTATGACAAAGGCGACCGCTATGGATTGCCATTGTACTTGTATTCTTATAAATTGGTCGGTTCTTCATGACACCGGTGGCATCGAGCAAGATTCAACATTAATTGTCACAAGTGTATTTAAAACAAAAGTTTTTGTTTTCGAAAACCCTTTTCTAGCAACTAATAGTTATATAATAGGTATTTGAAATCTAAAGTGTGCCAATGATCACTTTCCTTATGCCCAAATTAAGGACTATTAGGTGGCTATTTAAGTACTAACATGGGGGTTTTACTGTCGTCCATACTGGCGTGCTATTGTATGGATGCCATTCACTTGAATGGTAATGTATGGATCAAATGCCTCACGCCAAGGTAAGATGAGTGTATGACCGCAAGATGTGAGCATGCGGTCGGGAAGAGTAGCTTTGGTACGGCTATGTATGCATGCTTGCATGTGTATATGGTACGTGATTTAATTGTGGGTTTAAATTGGTCGGGTAGATTGATACGGAAGTATATGTATGGGTATACATATATGGAAGTATTTACAATTACATTCGCCTATTCATTATGGGTTTAGGGCTGAAATGAGATCTTATGCAGGTACACTAACAAATAAACGTGTAGCTCGACTAGTTACGCTTATTTATGAGAGAACGTATGTATGCCACCGTGTTCACCGCTAGAAACAAAGTTTTTCCTAAGTTTGTGAGGATGTACGGAACGAGCATGCATCATGATAATTACCATTCACATAATTACATTGTTCCTCCCTTATAAAATTCTTACTCGGTTATGTAACTCTTATCCATTATGGCATTGTCTCACCAAGGGGTACATGTTAATGGTGCAGATGGCACGCACAAAGTGCATCATCGCAAGTCCACCGGAGGCGAGCTCCCCGCCGCCGCCTTGCTCCACGCACTCCGCCAACGTCACACGTTCCTTTGAGAGTTTGGGATGCCTACACTCTTGTGGAGAGTACTTAGTTATGTAGGCTATCCTGATGGAATGGAACCCCGCTACTTCGGGCGAATGAGCAGTTGGGAGAAGGTCTCTTAGTTCTTTGTGGAGGTTGTTGTTCGTCCCCCGAGGTGACGATTTCGAGTGGACAGCTGGTGTTATGAGTCAACTGGTAGGATCATTGAAGAAGCGCCTAGCAGTGGCAGCCTTTGGGATCCCGAGAGACATCATGGAGCGTTTTCCTCGTGAGTCGGCAGCCGCTTTGGTTGGAGTCTTTCCAAGAGGTAACCCTCCACCGACTCATGGCAGCAGACAAGAGGAAAATCTTTGGAGATTGGTGCAAGCAGAAAGGCAAAAATGTTGATAACCCTTCCATGAGCGCCATGTTCGCAATGATGAGAGTGTTGGATGGAGTTGAAGGTAGCCTCAGACGTGTGTCGGTGCTCTTGGTCATGCTCGCGAGGACCGACGTCGCCTTCAGAGGGAGCACGACGCCGAGATTGAAAGGCTCATCAAGAGATGACTCGGTTAACTCATCACAAATGAAATGCAGCTTGGACAAGGAAAATGTCCTAAGAGCTCGCCAAGATGAGCTAGGACAAAGAAGCTATTGGCTAATGCGGAAGAGTACAACGATAATCTACATGAAGAGGTTCATCTTTTGAACAATCAGCTCCACCCTTATGTTCCACACGGAGCCGCAGAAATGGATCTAGAAGGATACGAAGAAGAAGAAGAAGAAGTGGAGCTCAAGAAGAAGTAGGACCCGAGGAAGGAGATGATCTTGCGTCGACCTCGATAGTGACCATGATGAGGATTAGATCGCTTAGCACTTAGTGGAAGGACTAATGTATCACCTGTATTCATGTAATGGACCCAGAGCTCGAATTTGGCCTTAGTAACCGGACTATCATGTAATGTCAACCGCATGTTTGGATGAACATCAATGCAATTCCGTTCCTTGTTGGTAATCACGATTTAACTTTGCATACGTTATGAGCGCGATAAGTGGTCAAATTGGGGATGCCATGTTGCGAGAATGAATTGTTATGCCCTGCTTTTTATTGTGAATTTGAGAATTTCTCCGAAGAATTCCGATCGGCATGATTATGATTCATCCGCAATCTCTTGACGTCAACCAATAATCGCTTATTGTTGCAACTTCGCAGATGACGCGCACCGTCGTTGGAGAGTGGTAGCGATCCACGATGGCAATGGTGATGACTTACCACCACCACCGCCCGTCCCCTTTCGGGAGTTCTTTGCTCGATTCTTGGGGAGCCAAAGGACAATGGAAGAAGCTTTGCGCCTTATCGCGCAGAAAAACACCGCTCGTGGGCCACCCACAAGCAACGTGGGGCCGAGCCAAATCAGCACAAGACCTTCAAGGAGTTTTCGGACACGAAGCCTCCAATCTTCAAGGTATTGAGGAACCATCGCAGCCGATGAGTGGTTGAATACCATTGAGCGTAAATTCCGTCTGTTGAGGATCACGGAGCATCCGAAAGCGTAGTATGCTTCTCACCAATTGCAAGGACCAAAGCAGGAATCTGGTGGACACACTTCCGTCGTCTCGCTCGCTAATGCACGAGTGACTTGGGAACAATTCAAGTCGGCTTTTAGAGGACATCATATTCCCCGGCCCGATGCGCATGAAAGCGGCCGAATTTATGAGGCTCACTCAGGAACAAAGTCACCATGAGTATATGCACGCATTCAACAACTTGTCAAGATATGCTCGGTTTTGTGGATATCAAGAGAAAAAGATTGAGAGTTTCAAGCGAGGATTGGGTACCAAACCTGATGAAGACTATGGCAAATTCTCGATGTACCACGTACAATGAATTCATTAGTGATGCCTTGACCCAAGAAAATCACAACAACATGCATGCAGCTGTTAAAGGTCGCAAGAGGGCTCTATGAGGCCGGTGCATCCGGATCTTTCCGGTCAAAAGCGCCTATCGCAGCTAGGCCACAATTCGGCCCACCGCACCCAAGTTCAGCCTCCACCACCAAGGCTCGTAATAACAAAAGCCACGAAACCGCTCCGTAAATATGCTCACTATTGCCTTACCAAAGGGAAATGGTAATCGTGACAGCTCCACAGTGATTGTAAGTAATCAACCATGTTTCAACCTGCAACCAACCTGGGTCATTGGTCCAAGGAGTGCCCCACCCCAAGAGGAATGGCAACCCTAATCGAGAACAATCAGAGGAGGTGTGAATGCCGTGGCACGTCAAGGACAAGTGCATTACATCATTGTGGAGGAAGTGCCCACGGAGAAGTTGTCACGGCTGGTATGTTTCTTGTCAACCAGTTGTCCCATTGTTGTTTTATTTGATTCGGGAGCTTCTCATTCATTTATGAGTCAAGCATTTGCATCTAGACATGGTCAAGAAATAATTGAAGTAAACAAAGGGGTTTTAACATAAGTTCAAATAGGGGTATTGTTATTACCAAAAAGATAGTCAAAAATGTACTCATCGTGATACAAGGGAGGAGTACACCATGATTTGATAATATTGCCCGGGTTGTCAATAAGTGTAATCTTAGGCATGAATTGGATGAAGGATCATGGTGTTCTTATTGACACTAGCACCTGACTATTATGTTGAGAGAACCCACGGAGGGAATGCTTTTCTAGTCCCACTCTCCCGCGATTTCAAACCCCAACATTTAGCTTCTGTGCTATCCAAACCACCACAATATGTGATATATCCCGTTGGTTTGTGAGTTTCCGGATGTATTTCAGAGGAATTACTGTGTCTACCACCGGATAGGGACGTGGAATTTAAGATTGAATTAGTGCCGTGTACCGCACTCCATATCCGTAAGGCCATATAGAATGCCACCCAATGAGTTAGCGTAACTTAAGGTTCAATTACAAGATCTATTGGACAAAGGTCTCATCCAACCTAGCTCATCTCCGTGGGGATGTCCAAGATTGTTCGTGAAAAAGAAGGATAAGTCACTAAGGATGTGTGTAGATTACGCACCACTCAATGTGTGACCATCAAAACAAATATCCATTGCCCCGCATCGACATCTTGTTCGATCGTTAGCGAAGGCAAAGGTATTCTCCAAAATTGATTTGAGATCAGGTTATCATCGGATAAAAATTAGACCGAGGATATACCTAAAATCGCTTTTTCTCTAGGGTACGGCTTATATGAGTATTTGGTTATGTCTTTGGACTAACAAATGCTCCAAACCTATTTCATGTAATTGATGAACTCAGATTCATGCCCGAACTTGACAAGTTCGTGGTCGTGTTTATTGATGATATATTGATTTATTGAGAAAATGAGTCGATCATGAAGAGCATTTGAGGATTGTCCTATCCAGATCGAGGGAGCATAAGCTATATGCCAAGTTTAGCAAATGTGAATTTTGGATGAGCAAAGTACCTTTCTTAGGTCACATTTTATCAAGAGATGGAATCTCAAGAGACCCATCCAAAGTACAAGAGGTCATGGATTGGAAAGCCCCAACTTCGGTTCATGAAGTTCGGAGTTTTCTAGGGTTAGCAGGATACTATCGTCGGTTTATTCCAGATTTTTCAAAGATAGCTAAGTTTATGACCGACTACTTCGTAAAGATGAGAAGTACAAATGGACACCGTAATGTGAAATGACTTTTCACACCCTCGTAACTTTATTGACTACAAAGACTGTGTTAGCACAACCAAACATTGAAAAGCCTTTTGATGTATTTTGTGATGCATCAGAATAGGTTTGGGATGTGTGCTTATGCAAGAAGGAGAGTAATTGCATATGCCTCACGGCAATTGAGAAAACATGAAGTCAACTACCCTACACATGATTTGGAACTTGCAGCTGTTGTCCATGCACTAAAGATATGGAGACATTACTTGTTGGGCAATGTATGTCATATCTTTTATCGACCACAAAAGTCTCAAGTATATCTTTACCCAGCCGAGTGAACATGAGACAACGAAGATGGTTAGAATTGATTAAGGACTATAATTTAGAAGTGCATTACCATCCGGTAAAGCAAATGTAGTAGCCGATGCACTTAGTCGGAAATCCCATTGCAACATCAGAGAAGCATTATGGAAGATGGATTCAACTTGTTACATCCTCATTGTATTTACACAATATCACAATCAGGTTGTTCACTTGAGGGCAAAATCATAGAGTTACAGCAGCATGATGTGGGAATAAATCACATCAAGAGAAAAATGCAAGAGCAAGAAACCAAACATTTTAGATTGGACGAAAGAGGTGTATTATGGTTCGAGGACCGACTAGTGGTGCCAAAGGACCGTGAGCTAAGGAATCAAATTTTAGCGTAAGCTCATTCATCCAAATTGTCTATCCATCCGGGTAGTAGTAAAATGTATCAAGATTTAAGAACCCGTTTTTGGTGGACTAAGATGAAGAAAGAGATCGCAGCCCACGTTGCTAGGTGTGATAACCGCTGCAGAGAGTGAAAGCCGCCCATATGAAAACCGCTGGATTACTTCAACCAACGCCTATTCCAGGATGGAAATGGGAAGAGATCAGCATGGACTTTATCACGTGCCTTCCAACGACACCACAAGGTCACGATTCAACTGGGTCATTATTGATCGCCTCACCAAGTCCGCACATTTTGTACCAGTTCACACAACCTATCACGCGGGTAAATATGCTGAGTTATATGTTTCCCAGATCGTGAAATTGCATGGAGTACCCAGGACTATAATCTCAGATCGAGGACCACAGTTCATAGCTCGCTTCGGGAGCACTTACACTGTGCTTTGGGAACCAAGCTCATCGAAGTTCAGCTTATCATCCGCAAACTTCGTGACAGAGACAGAGCGAGTGAACCAAATCCTAGAAGATTTACTTAGAGCTTGTGTTATATCTTCAAAAGGTTCATGGGAGAAATGGTTACCTTTAGCTGAATTCTCCTATAACAACAGCTTATCAAGCGAGTATCAAAATGGCTCCATTTGAAGCCTTGTATGGCGTGGAAAGTGCAGAACTCCTTTGAACCGGATTGAGCCCGGTGAAAGGAGATACTTTGGTATTGATTTTGTAAATGAAGTCAAGAGCAAGTACGTATCATCCAACACCACATGAAGGCAGCTCAATCAAGACAGTAAAAGTTATGCCGATGTAAGAAGAAGACCACTAACTTTTGAAGTGGGTGATTATGTATACTTGAGAGTATCACCCATGAAAGGCGTGAAAAGATTTGGGATGAAAAAGAAGCTTTCACCAAGATATGTAGGGCCATACAAAATTTTGGAACGAAAAGGAGGGTTGCATATAAGTTACAACTTCCACCAGAGATGAGTGCCATCTTTGATGTGTTCCATGTTTCTCGCCTAAAGAAATGTCTTCGAGTACCGAAGAAGCTATTGCACCCACCAACGCAAGTACTTCAATCGGATTTGACCTATGAAGAAAAAACCAATTCGGGTATTAGAAGAGATGGAGAGAGTGACAAGGAGTAAGATTATCAAGTTCTATAAGGTGGTGTGGAACAATCATAGTGAACAAGATGCTACGTGGGAAAGAGAAGATTATCTCGCAAGAAGTTATCCCGCCTTTTTCCAAGAATGGTAGGTCTTGCAAATCTCGGGACGAGATTTTTATAAGGGGGGAGGGGCTGTAACACCTCGGGTGTTAGCTTTGCATAACTTGACTTGCATAACATGAGCATGAGCATCAAGCATTCATAAATCATCATTTCAATTGAAACATTCGATCGAAACATATGAAACATTGCTTGTTATCTCAGTATTTCTTGGAACATATACATATGATCATGAGTGACTAATACATGTAATGATTGTGTGACCTTGTGAATTGCTTAAACATGTTTAGAGTATCCTTATAAACAACTTTGATATTCATGGCTAGGGCTAATTAGGTCATTAGGTCATAGCCCAAGTGGGTACCATCTTTTAAAAGTGACATGTTTGACCAAGTTCGAAATAGGTGCTAGAGACTATGCATGTATGTGGGTACTAAAGCAAAGTTGTAGTATGTGTCATGGAGAACAACTTTCTTTTTTTGGGTCATGAACTAATAATGTGCATAGCCTAGTCCTTTTTAGCTCACAAAAATCAGAAAAACAACCTTTTCAACACTTCACGAAATTTTTCTAAGTCTTGATCATCGATAAAGGTTGTCACCGACTTTTGATTGGATTTTCTCCCTAGCTGTTATTTAATTCGAGCTTGATCTTTGAATAAGAGTTGTAGCTGGTACCTTGGGCTACGAAACTCATGTTGGGCATTTGCACGAAGGAGCCACGGATCGCCGGATTTATCGACTTGAAACGCTACCGTCAGCCTCTCCGATCGCGTCTCAATCGATCGAATCGATCGGCACACAAAGGGTCGACCAGCTTCAGAGAGCAGAGCCGCCGCGTGGAGGTTCCGTCGTGCGGCGTCGCCGTGTCGATCGACGCAAGAGGCCACGCCGCGCTACCGAGCGCGCGCCTTCATCACGCCAACGCCTACCAAGACTCACCACGCCCTTTTTCACTTCACCTCGGTCTCTTCGCCGTCCGCGGCGGCGTAAGCATAACCGTCGAACTCCCGCAGCGCCATCAGAGTCGTTGGACGGCACAAGCCTCGCCTTAGCCGCTTATCCATCACCGCAACCGCATAGCCGTTTTCCCGCGACTCGCGCCACCAAGGTGCCGCCGCTTTTAAGCTCGGTGAGCTCTAGCCTCGCGACACCGCCGCCGGAGTTCCGCCAGGAGCTTCGTCGTCGTCGTGGCCACGCCGCCACGCCCCTCTCTCAAGCGTTAGCTAAGGCTAGGTCCGCCAGTAGTACCGGTGCTCGTCCGAACCTTAGGTCGGGCCACCGAGGACGTCGCCGGCGTTTTGCCGTGGTCCACCTCGCTGTTCGCCATGGCACGCCGCCGCTAGCTCTAGGGTCGACAATAGGGCCGGCCAGTAGCTCAATAGGTTCGCCAGTCGTGTAGGTCCTACTCGATGACTCTCATCACGGCTGCAAGCTCGTCGTCGAGCCGCAGCCGCAGCCCAATTGCTCAAAGCAGCGCCGCTGCTCTCGCTCCGTGTCATCGACGCGTGGGGTCCCCCGACCACTGGGTCCCACCTGTCCGCCATGACAGAAAGGTGCAGCTAACTCATTTTGAATGCGCTTTTGATCTGTTTTGTTATTTTTGTATCTTTAGTTTGGTAGCTCCTAAAATGGTGAAATAAATATGATTGTGTTGCTTAGGAAGTGTAGTATTTTGGAAAAATATGTTCTTGGTTTCAACAGTAGAAATTTCTGGAGATTTAAATAGGGATTTCAAATGTGCTTTTGAATGCATTCAAATTTGTTTATTTTATATCTAGAGTTCTGTGCTCCAAAAATTATGAAATTTTTGTGGTGAACTAATCTTAGCATGTGTGAACTCAGGGAAAAATTTGAGGATCAGTGCATGGGTAGATTTAAAGTTATAGATTTTTCTTTTATGACTAGTTAATCCTTGCATGAATTTTCATAAATTAAGTATGAGTCCAAAATTCATGAAATTTGTTGGAGGTGATACTAGTACCATATGGATGCTAAGAAAAATATGAAATCTGTTGTTTGACACTTTTCAATAGGATTTTCCATTTATGCTATTTCAAGCCTTGCTTCCTTATCATTTTTGTATAGGATGTTCTACTTAGTAAAATGACATGAAATTTTTATAGTAGTCCTTTGATAGCATTAGTAAGGCTCTGTAAATTTTTGAGAATTTATTAAGCACATCTGATATACATTTATTATTTAACCTAGATATCTAAATAAAATGATAAAGGCAATTTAATAAATGGTTTGGGCTTTGCCATTTTATTATCTTAACTATGTTTGGTATGCTTAAACTATTGGTAGGTTCTAGGTTGTCAAATTTTGAATGATTACCCAAGTAGAAGTATTCTTACTTTATGTTGCATGTCAAGTCATTTCCGGACTGATTCTAGAATGTGAGGATTTGCATGTTGAAACTGATGTGTACTGTAAAATGGTTAATAACAAAGTTGTAGAAAATTTGATAAGCTTTCCAGATAGTCCAGGATCACTGGATTTGGATTTGTAGAACTCAGTTATGAGCGAAACAAGTAGATACTGTTTATGGCATAGTCGATGCTTTGTAGAAGTAGTTAAGTAGTGTTTAGAAGAGATATGCACCTACTCAAACAACGTGATGCACTTGTTAACATATATGCATTCGTAATACTTATACCATACTCATGCATCTAGGATCGGAGGAAGAGATCACGTTGTTGGAATTCAAGAAGCAGAGGAAGGAACCCGCAGGAGGATCCGCAAGTCGTAGCTCCCAAGGCGTGGAGCAGAACCCTCAAGAGCTTCCCGAGTGCCCCGACCATCGCCCTACTTCCTTTTCATGAGGCAAGCCCGGAGCATTATAAGTCTCCCAATAATTTACAAATGTTTAATTACGTATTTATGATTGATGCATTAGGTTATAAGAGTTGAATGAAACCACTTGATGCATGTACATTCCTTGTCCGAGATATTACACCTTTAACCAGTATAGGTCCAGGATCGAATATATGCTTAGCCATGCTTAGACCGGTAGAAGTCGGGTGATTTCGTCACCTGCGAGATATAGGTGGATACCGAGCACGATTGGTCATAATTGTCATTGTGGAAAAGAACCATGGTTAATGTAAATGGAGACCCGGGCGGGATGTCGATAGAGAAACAACAAGGCATGGAGGTCTTGGGTGTGGATCTATCCTCGTCTGTGTCGATCAAGGACCGCACTGTTGTTGGAACTTCCGACAAGATTGAACGATGCCTCTCACTTAGCTGGCCGGATAATTCGCTCCGACCGCGGGCCGAGTAATTCAACTCAGCCGGAATTGTTCTCATAGCGCCTTCCCGGAACGATCGACCGAGCCCAAGGGCGTGCTTGGCTCGAGCATCCCGGCATCTGGTGTTCCAGATTAGCGGCGCGGTGCACGGACCCGCCGAAATGTGTACTGAAGTTGTACCAAAGGTGACCTAAGGTGACCGTTGATCCGGTCTCACTGGGTTTGTGTTAGGAATAAATTTCACCTGGTTGAAATCGATTCGAATCGCCGTCTCTCCCGGATAGTGAGAAACTTGGCTAGCTCCAACATCGTAGTAATCGTATTATGGAACATGATGGTTCGGATGAAAATGGAATTGCAATACCGCTATGGTTACTATTGTATGCTTCTAAATGATACCACATGTTGGGCACAGGATAGTTGCTAATCTAGAAATGGATAGTTATAATTAACTTGATAAAGGAATCATAATTGTACAACGGATCAATTGCCTTTTTCGCAAAATATTGTCAAGTTACGCCCACTTATATGACCTTGCATACTCCTTGGAGTCATTTTATTTCGGTTCATGACGGGTAAGTCTAAGTGAGTACCTTCTCGTACTCGTGGTTTATTTTCCCAATGTTGCGTATGGCAATGTGTATCATGGTTATTGCAAGAGTTGCTTCTATCCCATTGTGGATGAGGAGTAAGCCTTGGGCGTGCTTCCTTAGTAATTCCTATCCTTGCTTTTGTGGATCGTGATCCGGCATGGCAATCGTATCAAACTATGTTGGCAACTTTATTTTCGAACTTATTTGCTTCCGCTTTATTTATCAAACTCGTTTTGTAATCACTTTTATTCGCACTCTGATGATGAAAAGTATCTGTGAAATTTATGTAATATGTGGCATGTATGTTGAATCCTGTACGATCTTGGTTGTTGTAAATCGTTTATCGAGACCCGTCGTGGTACTCGACGGACTACCGGGTTTATATGGGTTCAAGTATGACAGTGCGACCGCTTGCGGATTGCCATTGTACTTGTATTCTTATAAATTGGTCGGTTCTGCGACAGCACACCCCAAGGCAGAACTCAAAAATCCATATTTTTTCTCTCAGGATCATAAATGAGTGGATAAAGCTTACAACATTTTTAATCGTTTCTTACATCACTTTATTACAATATCAGAGCATTACACAAGTTGAATGTAACAGTAGAATTAAAACAGTTTACACGTAAAAGAGTTTATACATTTCGGGTTCACAAGTTTTATCTTGCAGCGGAGCACAACATATGACCAGAGTTACAGCAAAAATAGAGATTAATGGTGAATTATTAACATAGTGAATATTTATAAACCAGATATGATGGCAGATCATATAACTTCTCTTAAAAAACTTTTAGTAAGGGTTATAAATAAACACTATGACCGAAACGCGAAAGGAATCCTCTCTGAGCCCACCAGGAGGTTTCCACACACAAAAGTCGTCTACCATCCATCGGTCACCTGCAACAAGGGGAATAAAACCCTGAGTACTCAATTGTACTCAACAAGACTTACCCGATAGAAGGAAAGTAAAAGACTCCAAGGATATGTAAGGCTTATTTGGTTTGCTAGTTTATTGTCTTTGCAGGAAGCATTACTAATAGTGCATCCTTATGTTCCAAGTTTTTTACAATTGTTTTTAGTTAATTAGCTAATCATTGTAGGTAAGCACCTATGCTACTTTCAAGCATGTGGATAAGCAATCAGAACCATTTTATCACTTTCCAAGTTCTAGTTTTTACTACGGTGCTAGACCATAGCCAAGTCGGTACCGTCTCAGAGAAACGGGATTCGCGAATCAATGTATCCTAACTGGGTACCTCGAAACACACGCTCAGCTTGTACTCCAGGCACAAATGGAACCAACTCGTCTCACTCCTATCAAGAGGTCTAGGTCCCCGTCTAAACTTGGACTCCAAGCCTCCAACACCTGAGACCCAATCTTAGTATGGTGCTTAAACCTCTACCTAATACCCACCCCTAAAGTTGGTCCGGAAAGAGCCAGGACCCATGATAAGAGACTAACAAGTCTTCCCGCTCCCATAAACAAGTATGTGCTCAGGATAATAAGTCTGTGACCTGACTACCATCCATAGCAACGGACGGTACTCAATCGACATAGGTGGGACAAATGCAACTAGAGCCTCGCTCAATTGTCTTTCCAAGTCCAAATCCAAAGTATGGTCCCGCCCGGTCTTCAATTATTATCCATATATATTTCATGTGATAGTAACATGATAATTGTAACAATAATATCTTTTCCTATCTCTCATGAGTGACAGGTAATCACCGACTTCTACCGGGATCCTATAGCATAGCAATCTACACGATTCTATCATACTAGTAAGACTCATAGGATAATGATATATATATATATATATATATATATGCAAGTGGATTTCATTCAACTCCTTTAAACTTAATGCACAAGCATAAAATAAAGTGTAGAATAATAGGGGTTAGGCACTGAGGTTTGCCTGGGCAAGATATAGTCGAAGGTTAGCATTCCATAGTGGTAACATGATCATCAAAGCACCATCTTTTCCACTACTCTGGTTGACTCCACGATCCATCGTTATTCCTATTATGGTATATATGGATGCAACATAGAGACGTAATTAATCAACAGCAATCACAACTCTTAAAATGCGATTACGCCTCTCAAGCTAACGAGCTAGCTCTAGTGACTAACATACTAGGTTACGTATCCATGTTGTCGAATAAGGCATTGTTTTCCGGCAAGCGTTTCAGTTCTACCATCCCCGGGTGTTTCGGCATTTCATTAATTTAATATATATATTCAAACTAGGGCTCATTAGCTATCTTAGCAAACTAATTATTATAGAGCTACAAAAATTACAGTGAGCACCTAATAATGTTAGGGATTTACTGTAAAATTTTTAGAACCAACATTATCACTAATTTATCACAAAAATTTCTACAAGTTTATATCTTAACAATATTAAGCATCTCAAATTAATTAGGTAACTCCAGAAAATACTATGAAACTATGTGAACAAGATATACTAGCAGATAGATCATGATTTTAGGATCCTATCAAAACTAGTTTCACAATTTTTGGACAACTACACAATTTTATTTGGAATTTTACAAAGTCAGCTCAGAATCCAAATTAGAAAAGCACTAATTAAACTTCTTGAAAAAGAAAAGGGCAAAGCAGCCTAGCGCGGCCCAACGTGGGACGTGGGCGCCCAGCAACAGCCGAAGGCGGGGAGCCCGCGCGTGCCCGCTCTTTTGCAAAAGAGGGCTCGGGCTTTTAGACATTTAAGCAAAACAGTGAAGCACTATTACCACAGACTCGCATTTTGCATCCAGGACCCCGGAATGTGCAATCTTTGCAACGGGGCATCCCCGGTGTCCTCGCGCGCGACTGCGTGGCAACCGACGGCAACCCACGGTTTCATTGAGCAACAGGGGACCCGTTCGGACCAACTAAAGGGCGGACCACCATCAATAGTTCAAACGGCAACGATGGGTCACGGTAAGATACGGGGAGGTGCCCTATGTTACGCTACAGCGACAGGCGGTGGTTCGTGGCGATGGCGTAGCAATTCCGACGAGCCTACGCACTCTCAGAAGGGTAGAGGTGGCGGAGAAGCATCAGTAGCTCATCGTGGTGCACGCTCCAATGATGGTTGAAGCAGGGAAGGGTCGTGGTGGTCTGGCCACGTGCGCCCAAGCAAGGCGGCGACGTCCCGTGGTGGACCTGGCGCATCACCACAGCTCCGACGGAGGCCATGACTAGAATGATGCGAGCACCAGCTAGAGGAGGTCAAGACGAGTTCATGGATATGAGCAATCGAACTGCTACCAGCCCTATGGTCTTACCACCAACTTCTCAGCACGGCGGCGTTTTGACCGTCGATGAGTAAAACGCTAAATTGGCGGTCGGTACTGCTTGGCCGAGGCCTAGTTGCCTTCTTATGCCACTTACTGGTGCGATGAATCAAACTATAAAACCCTAAGCTAGGCGAGTTGGAGGGTGGAAAGGCAGAGCTCTAGCTGTGGTCATGCCGTGGAGAGAGCACACGAGCCAGGGCGAGCGAATTAAGACGGGCGGCTCCATTCGATGGCGATAGCACGAACACATGCGCACAGGTGATGGTTCATGGGGCTTGGTGCGACGTGCTTGAATGGAGCAGCAAGACCCTAGCGGGGCTCACCGGCGTCGACTAGTGGGGGCAAGGCAAGGCAGCAGAGCATCCCATCGCCACTGTGACTGGGGCCAATGACTAGACATGGGGCAGTGGCATACGCCAAGGGCCCGACGTGGTAGGTGAATCGAAAGGGTGGGGCGGGCACCACATTGGCTGAGCAACGACCACTGTAGCCATGGCTCGCCCTGCGTGCTGCACCGTGGCCAGCCGCTCGAGCGTGATGCGCACGCAGCAGCGGGAGCCAGGGCGCATAGCCGAGGCTGGCCAATGGCAAGCCGTAGATGCTACGCGGCACCACCCGAGCGCGCGAGCTAGCCAGCGGCAGCAGCCTTGCCATAGCCTGAGCCGGGCGCCAGCAGTGCCCATGCGTGCTGTGACCATGAACCCAGATCGAGAGATGGCAACTGGTGACGTGCACACATTTGAAAGCAGAGCAAAAGCTATCAACGATCGCGATTGAGGTTCAACTAATTCCCCTAACCTAAAGCCAGCGATACCAACCATCAAGCGGAGTGATTGCCATGAGCAGGGAGCAACCAGAGAAGGGGATAAAAGAGTGCCAACATGGGCTCGCCATGCTGAACTCCAGTTCACGAACGGAGCACCAACAACATGGTTTCAACACGTTTTAACGAAGTTTGGGCAATTTTTAAGAGGGTATCATGACACCCAACACCACTACCACCTATACCATGGTCAAGCACTCACTTAGAGGCAACCAATAGTACTAGAACATGAAACTAGGGTTTAAACAATTTAGTCCGAATTTGAATGCCAAAACGGCAATGTCTACTATCTTTTCCGACTTAGAAAAGGGCAAGAGTTCAATTAGAACTAACAACCTTTAGCACTTTTTCATAATTTTTAAAATGTCTAAACCCTATTAATATTAACCAAAGTATTTCGCACAATAGTCCATACTTCGTGCTAACCCATAGGGGTAAAATATCTAAGCACCATTTAACTATTTTGCTCAATATAATTCGCCAAAAATGACATTTTAAACATAAGTCCAAATTCCTGTTGATTCAATGGAACGGCTGATTTTTAGTTTCAGGTTTGATTTTTGAGCTCTCAAGAACACTAGTTAACAACATTTGTTTTCAAAATTTAAAGTTGCATTTTCAACTACACCACCTGCTCCTCAACTCTACTTAAATACTACACACAAGTTATATTTTATTTTTGTTTATATAAACTATTTTTCATACCAAACAATTAAAATGATTTATCCCATTTTTCTTGTTAGGATTTTCATTAGCACATTTTATGCACTAAGTAGGTTAACTTGGATATTTATTTGAGTCCACAAAAGTGAGTCACAAATGATTCGCTTATCATTTCATATGCGTTATAAATTTTTAAAACCCGAAAACTTGTTTGGCTAATCTCTTTCAAGGGCCTCAACCTCGGTGCTAAGCAAGTTCATAACACCAGAGGTGTTACACCTAGCTGAACTTCTTTTTCAGTTTCATAGTGCCAATGTTTGAAAACCAAGATCTTGAAAACTAGTAAGCTTTTGATATCGGTTCCTTAAGCAAAGTTGAAGCCTCCATCAAGCGGGACAAGTTTTGTTCTTGGAGATTCTTGAGTTGATGTTTGGAACTTGGAGAAAAAGAGGCCAGAAGGAGTTTCAGGAGGTACTGTGCATCGTCGGCAGCAAGTAGTTTGCCTACTCACCGCCAACACAGCCACCCCCCTTTTGCCGCCTTCTCAGCGCGTGGCATGCAGCTGCTTCGCGGTGGCAAGCGTAAGTAGCTGTTGTCGCTCGCTCGCGCGCTGCCCGCCATTATTACGCGACGCCACAGGCTATAGCTCTCCTTCCCTTTCTCTGCTCCGTCGCAGACGAGCTCGATTGGTCGATGAAATTCACCGTCGCCGTTATGCCCCTGCCCATCAGATCGCGCCCATAACTTCGCCTAGCCCCCACGCTTCTCCTTGACCAACTCAAGCTGCTCGCCAACAAAATCGGTCGCACGCTCCATTCCGGTCGTGACAACGTCGCCATTGCCACCGCGCCCACCTCACCATGGCCATCCGCCTCTGGTTGCCCTTTCTCCCTTCTGTCTTCTGTTCTCTACTCATCATGGCATCGCGTAGCTCGTTGACTTGACGGTTTATCCGTTCCCTTGCTGGACGCGCCGGAACACATGTTTGTCGCCGAGTCCGCCATCACCATCGGCAACCACGTCCATGCCGCCTTGAAAGCTCTAGTTTGGTTTTGGTGAATTGATGAAACCCTAAGTGCTAACCTAGTTTATCAAGTGATCATGAGATAGGTAGCACACTCTAAGTGGTGAAGTAAATAAAGATCATAGCATGATAATGATGATGGCATGGTGATGATCAAGTGCTTCGACTTGGAAAGAAGAAAGAGAAAAACAAAAAGCTCAAGGCAAAGGTATATTTTGTAGGAGCTATTTTGTTTTGGTGATCAAGACACTTAGAGAGTGTGATCACATTTAGGTTTGATAACCGTACTATTAAGATGGGAGAAACTCGTATCGGAATGCAGTTATCAAAGTGTCACTAGATGCTCTAACTCATTGCATATGCATTTAGGATCTAGTGGAGTGCTAACACCCTTGAAAATGTTTGTGAAAATGTGCTAACACATGTGCACAAGGTGATACACTTGGTGGATGGCACATTTGATCAAGGGTGGTGAAGTTTAGGTGCAAGGGTAAGAAACTCCATCGGCGGAGTGTCCGCCCATAGAGTACGGCCAGTCCAACGGTGCCACCGGCGCCCTTGACAGAAAAGATGGAGGTCACTGGGTGTGACCGGACGCTGGCCTTGGTTGGACCGACGTGTCCGGTCAGGTGTAACAACGAAGACGCTGGCATCGGTCAAACGACCGGACGCTGGGTCGCTCTGCGACCGGACGCTGGCAGGGTGTGTCCGGTCAGTGCTGACGTACGCTGACGTGAGGCGCTCAGAGGAGACATTGAGGGATCAGACGCTGGGTGAGTCCGGTCGGGCATGACCGGACACGTCCGGTCGTGAAAATTTGTTTCTGGAACCTTACTGGAAATGACCAGACACTGAAGTCCAGTGTCCGGTCACTTTCTAACTGACGCGTCAGGTCAGCAGACGACCGTTGAAATCTAACGAACAGTATTTGAAGCAGGGGACACGTGGCATGAATCACATGACCGGACGCTGAGGGCCAGCATCCGGTCGATCGGACCGGAGCATCCGGTCACTCCGCATTGTGCCCAGTGAAGGGGTACAACGGCTCTATTTCGTGGGGGCTTCTATTTAAGCCCCATGGCCGGCTCAAGCTCACTCTCTTGGCCATTTTGCATTGACATAGCAACCTTGTGAGCTTAGCCAAAGCCCTCCCACTCATCTTCATCATTGATTCATCATCTTTGTGAGATTGGGAGTGAATCCAAGCGCATTGCTTGAGTGTTTGCATCTAGAGGCACTTGGTGTTCGTGTTTCGCTGTGGGATTCGCTTGTTACTCTTGGTGGTTGCCACCACCTAGACAGCTTGGAGCAGCGAGGATCATTGAGCGGAGGGTGGTGATTGTCTCCGGCTCCGATCGTGGTGATTGTGAGGGGTTCTTGACCTTTCCTAGGCGGAGCGCCAAAAGGTGCTCTAGTGGATTGCTCGTGGCTTGTGTGATCCTCATCTTGTGTTGGTTGTGTGGCACCCTATTGAGGGTTTGGCGTGTGAAGCCAATTAGCACGTGAACCTCCAAGTGAGTGAATCGCCACAACGAGGACTAGCTTGCCGGCAAGCAAGTGAACCTCGGTAAAAAATCATTGTGTTCATCATTGATTTCGAGGTGATTGGTCTTTATTGTTATCCACACTTGTGATTGATTGGTTCATACATCTACACGGCGGTATAACCTTCTTGCCTACTCTTTACATTACCGCAAACTAGTTGCCAAGCTCTTTAGTGTAACTAGTTGTGAGAGATTGTTAGTTTGGTTAGTGTGGCTCTTTAGTTAGCATTTGAGAGCACACTAACTTAGTGTAGTGATATAGCTATTGTGTGGATATACTCCATCTAAACTAGAATTGTGGTAGGTGGCTTGCATTTTGGTAGGCTAGTGCAAAACTCGCTTCGCCTTATATTTGTCTAATCCTTTTGTTAAGTGTTGTTGTAGAAATTTTATTAGGCTATTCACCCCCCCTCTAGCCATTAGGACCTTTCATGCCTCTGCTTCAACCGTCAAGCCTGGCTTGATGTGGTGAGTTCCCTTGAGCCTACCCAAGCCTTAGCTAAGTCAATCGTGTGCTGGAGCGGCAAATTCACCGCCGCGCCACCATGTCGGGCGCCGTCGTGCCGCCATAGGTGTGGCCGAGCTCGCTGCGAGCCATGTATCATTCAACCGATACCTTGGTTAGATGCGCTAGGTTGAGGGGAAGCCATCTGTGCTGTTTCCTTTGCCAGAGACCTCGCCGTCGACATTTTCCACGGTGTCATGCACCGTCGTGCCGCTATGGCCAGCGACGAGCGCGCCACGAAACCCTAGACGTTCAACCACCACCCTAGATCGATGCATGGCTTTACCCTAAGCACGCAGGTGCTATTCCCGTCACCGAAATCCTCGCCTTCGGTGAGTTTCGCCGTGTACCTACCGGCGACGCCACGGTCAACGCCAGGCGGGGTTGAATTTGACCTGGGCCCCATTGGTCAGTGACCGTGGGTAGGAGAGAGCCGGGTGAGAAAAGTTAATTTTGGTTTTATCTTTTTTTCATAAAATGTTAATATGAGCGGTTTCTTGCAGAATTCATCACTAAATAATATGAGCTGCTAAAATTATGAAAATTTTTATGTAGCTTTGTTATCATGTGCTCTACCTAGGAAAAATATGATATGGACATTTTGAGTAGTTTTTGTATGCTTCAAAATTACCTCTTTAATTCATAAATGGACCTTCCATGATTTTTATAAATTAAAATAATTATCTTTTAGTCATGAACTTTTTTGTGTATGCTTTACATGCTTAGTCCTGCCTTCACAAAAATTTTGGTATGGTTTTCATGAAAATAAATTGTTCACTTATTTTAAATGCCTTTTCTAGATTAATAAAAATACCAAATTATTTCTATAAATCCTTAAATAACTTTGATGTGGTGTTGGACTTGATTCTGGACCTTAGAATACTAATCCCTTTGCTATTCCATGGTAACTTAATTCTTTTCATGTTATGCTCATAATCAACTTATTGTTAATAATAACAATGTGCTTAGTGAGTAGTTAACCTAACTTTACCGTGAAGGAAAGTTATACTCCAGTTAATTAATCTTGTTTGATCATCATAATCCATGTTAAGTACATCATCATCCTAAAGCATGCATCTTTATCTACGTTTAGTGAATGAGAGTGGTGGTTCTTTATTTGAGCAAGAGAAGGGTTTTCTGTCAGTGGATTAGATCTATTATCTGTGGTTTTATGAAGAGACTGACAACCCCAACATCACAGGCAAGCCCCGGAGTATAAAACTCTTTCCTTGTGTTTTACAAATGTTATTCACTTAAGTCTTATGCTTGTTGCATTAAGTAAAATATGATTTGGTTGAATACCAACTGCTGCATGCCTGCCTTAATATTTTAATACCCATCCTTGTCACCTCATTAGTAATAGTAAGTTAATTATGCTTAGCCATGGTTAGTTGATAAGAGTTGAGTAATGAGTTCATGGTTCTATACTCAGGAGAGGCCCTAATACTAAATGATGTTTATGAATTTAATTTGAGACCGGACGGACTCTTTGCCTACGTCAAGAATGGAGTCTTGACGTAGTGCCCCGCTTGTGTTGGTTAAGGGCGTTCGTTGTTGGCCCTTGGATCAAGATTTTGTAGTATCGACCACATACTCTGGTAAGCCTGATACCTCGGCTATTCTAATATGTGAAAAGACAACCGCGCACTAGGCGTGGGAGATGGTGAGAGTAGCATGTACACATCCTGTTAATCCATCAAAGAACGACACAGGGAGGTGGAGTACTGTGCTCTCGAGTAGCGCAGACCGGTTCACAGTTTGGAGGATTCGAGTGAAGGTTGATATATGTAGGTCCGGGATCTGCATATGTCGTGTGGTTGGGAATCCCCAGCTAGGTTTAATCGGTTCGAATCGCCGTTTGCTCTACGGTAATAGGAGACTTGATACTCGCACCATCATCATAGTTAATCAATAGAACAATGATACTTAAGAGATGAGATGATTTAAGAAGTGATTGACTTAGATCAGGTGCAAACTGGATACTTATAATGGTTAACTTGAGCTAAAACATTGAAAGTAAGGATCAATCTTTAGTAAGCTTTTTCATAAAAGTTAATCTTGATTCTTACTTCAGACTTACCTTAATTCCCCGTAAGCCTGCATATCCTTTGAGTCTTTTCTTTTCGTCGATTAAGTCTTGTTGAGTACCTTTGTACTTAGGGTTTGTTAAACCCTTGTTGCAGGAGGAGAGCCAGCAGTAGAGAAGTTTGTTGTGCACACTTGGGCAGGGTGAATCTCCTTTTGAGTGTTGTATTAAGTGGTACCGATCATGTTACCCTACTACCTAGTTGGCTAAAATTAATGGTCTGTAATAACTAAATAAATTATTGTAAGCTTATGATTGTAAGACTTCTATTGTTTATTCCGATATAATATATTTGTATAAACTGTTGTAATACTGCAATGTCTCTAGTAATGAATCCTACCCGAAAAGATAAAGTAGATGATTCAGGTTCCCCGAAGACACCCGACAGACTTCTGGAGTTGTCTGGCTCTGTGTGCAGCAGTTAGAAGTCTGAAAGACAATAACAGGCACACGTGTGCCATATAATTTGGACGGTTCTACCATAATGGCGAGCATTTGATGGGGCCATCTCCTCAAACATGGGCATTGCTGCTGCGCTCGGGTGTCCTCCAACACATTCAGGTGGTGGCTTGGGAAGTGACTTCGTTGGAATGTTGGGTGGACTCGCTAGGCGTCCGACAAAGGTCAACGGTGCCCAGGAGTGCTTCTACGACCAGATACAATGACATCCTCCTCCACCTCCACTTTCATTGTCGTTAGTTACCGCCCTTCGTCTCGCACCATTGACAAGGAAGAATAAGCCATGGACCTACACCAAGGGCATCCACATGCAGTTAGCCATTAGCCCACGCACATCTTGCCAAAGAGCTGGTGGAAGCTATTTTTTAGGTCCACCATCTGCTCACTGGTTGAGAGAGCATGTTTTGTGGAACTTCACATGTGGTGCTGACGGAGTTGTTGTCGTTTGGTTGGGAACATGCTAAGACGACTTTGGAAGCGGATAGAGAAGCTCCACCAAATATACACTCATAGGATGTGGATAGACTAGATGATTGGGATTTCGAGCCAGATCTTATTTCTAGCTTCTCTTATAGATTCAAAGTAAAAGACCTAGGGACCTCCAATTATCATGTAACTTTCTAAATAGATGCTTGAAATCATGATCCAGTTTGCTAAGATTTTGCATCATAACATTTGTAGTATTGAAATTATATTTTCTAGAATATTGTATTTGAGTTTGAGTTATTTAGCTCTAAATTGTTTCCTAAAATAAAAAAAATCATCTAAATCTATGGTCTGAAAATGAATGTTTTGTCATTTATTTTTCCTGTATGTATGCATGCTCAAGTGAAATCCAAATTTCCTTAACAATGCAAACACTCAAAATTAGATGATAGATGCTAAATTAAATGACAAAATTCCATAACAAAGCATGTGTACTACATAATTGCATCACAAGATACTAATTTTGAACCATGATGGTAGATGGTTTTTCAAAAATTTTAGAAACAATTTTAGATCAAACAACTTAACGGAAAACTCAAATATAGTTGTCGATGTTTTATCACTGATAGCCTACCACGGGGTAACCCGAGGACAGTATGTTCGGGCTTCAGCGTATGCGGAACTCGACGGTGAACGCAATAGACAGTCGATTTATCCTAGTTCAGGCCCTCGACTGTAGTCGAGTAATAGCCCTACGTCCAGTCGGCGTTAGCCTTTGCATTGGATTCATTGTGTGTTGTTGTGTTGTAGAAGTCGTGATCCCTCCTCTAGGAACCCTGCCCTCCTTTATATAGTCAGGAGGTCAGAATCCTAGTCGGTTTACAATGAGAGTTCTTAGTAGGATTACAGAATAATACTACTACTAAGATTACATGGGAAGAATCCTAGTTAGACTAGATCTTCTCTCTTCCTTGCGGGGTATCTTGTGGGTCCCGCATCGACAAGCCCCCGAGCACTTCATGGTTGAGCTCTGGAAGCCTCGTCTTATTCTTTTAGGTCTTGCCGAGCAGGAACAAGCATCGTCCGAGTGCTTTCTTGAGCAAAACCGTGTAGCGCTCTGTGAGATCTTCGCGTGGTGTGTACCTTTTTGAAGAAAAAAGTACTCCCCTTTGGGTGTAGCCCCCGAGCCTCTTGCTATTTGGTACAAGGAGCGGGAGGGTCTTGTCTTGAAATCGCTCTGATCCTTCGTTGAAATGTTCCCGAGCATGTACTCGGGTTCTTTATCAAAAAGAACTCAGATATAGCTCGGTCCGTCTTCTTTTTGTCATGAGTCCTTGAAATAGTTTTGTCTTGAAGAAGTCTTCTTGGTGACGTGCATTTTTTTGAAGAAAAAAGTGCACTCACTGAATGTAGCCCCGAGCCTCTTGCTGTTTGGAACAAGGAGCTGGAGGGTCTTGAATCTTATGTTGTTTGAAAATTGTTGTCTTGAAGAAGCCTTTCGAGTGATGTGCGCTTTTTTGAAGAAAAAAGGCACTCATTGAGTGTAGCCCCCGAGCCTCTTGCTGTTTGGAACAAAGAGTTGGAGGGTTTTGAGTCTGATTTGTTCAAGGGACTGAAATCTTCCCCTGTTGCAGCCTTTGAGCATTTATCCGGGTTCTTTGATTCAAAAAGAACTCGGATGCATTGTCTTGGCGTATTCTTTGGTAGTCTGCTGTTTGTCAGGTGTAGTTGTATGGTGGTGATTGAGTGTAAATGTTGCCTGTTCACAGGTTGTACAGCATTGGCATATTCTTCCGAATATGCTCGTCTTCGAGTATTGTTCCCTCTCGCCTGAGTCTTCCATTATTGAGTCCTGTCTTTTCACTGTGTCCTTTGTTAGGCTTGTTTCGTTGGTACTCCTAGTCCATGTGTGCCACTCCTTCGATCTATAAATACCCTCCCAAAGTGCTTGTTTTTATCCATTGAACATTTTGTTGAAGCCTTCGTAGTCATGAATATGGTAGTTTGAGAAGTAGAGCATCCCCCGGGCATATTTTGTAGTTCCTGTGCATCTTGTCGTAGCTAGAGAAAGTCTTATGATAGGGATTAGAGGTAGACTAATCCCGTAGCAGCATTGTACTGGAAGTACGTAGTGGTAGTTGGAGGAAGTCTTGTGATGTGGGATGCGTTCCTTCATCCAGCAGTTCTAGGTTGATCTTCCTTGCCCGCCCTGCGACTGTCCGGTGCAGATCAACACCTGATCCTGCATCATGTCGGGCTTGGGTAGACAGATACCTGCCGACTTCCCCTGGTCTATGTTGTCCCACCGTGCTGCTGATTTCTGCCTTGGATGCACTGCGTCCGTCCTTTGAAGAAAACAGTGTAGCCGAGTGCGGTTTGTTCTACCGAGTAGCAATTTGGGACACGTAGTCGTTCCAGAGCCTAGCTGTGGCCGGGTTCCTCTTTGCTACCTTGCTTGTCATAGTACCAAGTTCATTGGGTCTTGTAAGCTGTGTAATCTTCAATTTCTTGAAACCATTTATAGTAAAAAGAATCTTGTCTTCTGAGTTGTCATTCTTTATTCTGCTGATGTCCCGGTTGTTCATGAGAGTCCCGAGTTCTTTTTTAAGGACGGGGTTGTCATGTTCCTTGTGAGGTAACCTTCCGTTGCTTCATGGTTGATGAGTTCTTTTTGTAGTAATATGGTAACTCTGCCATTTTCCTAGATGGATAAGTCCGAAATCTGCCCGTTGAACTGTACCGTTGTGTGGATTTGTGCCTTCCGTCATTTTAGCTGTGTTAGTAAATGGATCGTTGCGTTCTCACACCGTGCTTTAACGGGCCTGGTGGGCCATTTTTATCGCTATAAAATCTATTTAAAACCTTTCATCTTCTTTTTCTTTACTGCCCTGCTCTTGCCTTGAAACCCTAGCTTTCAGAAATCTGCCGTCGCCATTGTCGCCGTCACCTGAGCGCTGCCATCCTAGCCTCGTCTTTCCCTAGTGCCTTTTCGCTTCCACTAGTTCATGGGTAGGAAGAAAGCTACGAGCAAGTCCTAGGCTGCCTTCATGGACGAGGAGTCATCTCTTTCCATGATCGAAAACCAGGAGTTCGTGGCCATGAGGGCTGCCCAGAAGGCTTGGCGGGCTCCGACAACGACTGAAGATTCAGCTTCGGGAGCTTGTCAGCGATGGTTTGATCCAGAGCAAGGACATTGCTGAATGGAGAGCTCCAGGTGAGCATTGGGTCCCTGCTCCAGGTCCTGGTGAGATCGTTCTTTTTGTCTCCTTCATCCGTGCTGGACTTTGCCTTCCTGCTTCCACCTTTCTTCATCAATTTCTCAGCTATTTTGGGATTAGCCTGAATCATCTTGCTCCCAATGCAGTCCTTCACCTTTCTGTCTTTGTTCATCTTTGTGAAACTTTCCTTGGAATTCCCCCTTCTCTTTCTCTCTTTCGCTACTTCTTTCATCTGAAACCCCAACCCCGCCGTGAAGACACCAGTGTTCTTGGTGGCTGTGGGATTCAGTTTTGCCAGGGTCTTAAGAGCAAGTTCTTTGACTATGACCTGGTTGATTCTGTGAGGGATTGGCGTTCTAACTCATTTTACGTAGCTAATCTGATTCCTTCTCTTGCTGTTCACTCTAGATCTGGTCCCTTGGTTAATGACCGATGGGATAAGAACCCTGTGACGATGGCTGAGGTTCAGGCGATCCAACCATTTCTTGATAGGATAAGTACTCTGAAACAGTAGGGCTTGACTGGCTTTGGTATTGTCTCGAGCTTTCTTCGTCGTCGTGTTCAGCCTCTGAAGGAGCGAGAGAACTTTGGCTTCGAGTACTCTGGGGCTGAGGATCCTTCACGTATGGTCCCTACCCTTGAGTTGACCGATGAGGAGGTACTCGAGCATCTCCAGAAGATGCTGAAAGGAGCAAGCGTTGTCCTGCTTACTGTCTTCGAGTTCTCTGCCAACAACCCGCCTCCAGCTGTAAGACATTTTCTCTTCATGCGGGTACTTTCTGTATTTCTTTTGTTGTATCCATTTTTGCTTAATTTTCCTTGTCTTGTTGTTTTATTCTTTTCGTAGGAATTGGGGCACAACTTTGTTGACCCGACCCCCCTTGATGTCCTCCCTGTCGTGGTGAATACTGGGGAGAACCTTGCTGGGGCTTCTATAATCAGTAAGTTCCAAATCACCACAGTGTTTCCTAGAGTTTCTTCTGGAGTTGTTGATGTATATGAAGAATATGTTCCTCGTCTAGTCCCTCGAGGTCCTCGTAGTGTCTCGAAGAGGGGGCGAGCGGATGGTTCTTCATCTGGTTTACCTGCTTCCAAGAAGTCTCGCCAGCCGAGTACTCATCCAGGTACTCCAGTTATAGGTTACGTGCTCCTAGGTGAGCATATTAATATGTTTGGTCTTTCTGTTATTTATTTGTGCCTTTGACCGAGTTCTTTTCTCTCTTTTTTCAGATGGCGTTGTAGCTCTCTTGCTGGAGACTGAGGAAGATGAGGACGATAATGTGCCCCTTATTACGCGTCGGTGAGTTGTTTACTTGTCTTTCTTTTGTTGAGCACTTCTTCTTGTTCTAACTTCGTCCTTGCTCTTTTTTGTAGCAAGCGGTCATTGGGCTCGAGTTCTTCTGAGGTTCCAGTATCAATCATGCCACCCCCGTCGCAGGGTGGTGATGATGTTTTTGCTGCCGTTGTTCCCCCTGCGAGGTCTTCTTTTTGTTTTACAAAGAAGAAGATAGCTGGGTGAGTGAATTCTGGTTTCGTCTCTTTGCTTCTATTCTCCTTTTCTCTTGTTCTCACTAGCGAGTTTCTTTATCAACTTTTAGGTCTTCGTCTTCTCTCGACCCTCCGTCGACTTCTTGCCATCCCTCTAGTGTGCCACCGAGTACTGAGCCTCAGGACTCAGAGCGCACGGTCGGTGAAGTGGTTGTGGGGGAGACAAGGTTTTCTGGTGATGATGCTGCTGCTGACTTGGTTGCCCCAGAGGTGACCGTGGCCATGGTGGTGGATTCATCTAGGGAGGTAGCTAGGACTTCTCATGATGTGTCCCTGATCTTGCCTTCTTCGCATCGGCCATCTTCTCCCTCCGCTCCTCTTTCTACTGAAGATGTGGTTCATCAATTTGATGCCACTCATCGGTTGTCAGAGTTGACCGCTTCTTGGGGAGACTTTGCGACCTTTGCAACTTCTTTTGAAGAAAAACTCCAAGTAAGTTTTTCTGAAGTTCTTTCTTTGGATGTTCGTCTTTCTTCTATTCTTATGCCTTTTTTCTCTCTTTCTTTTTGTTCAGTCCTTCTCTCGGGACCATACCGGCTTCTTTTTCTCGTCGGAATCTGAGAAGAAGTTGTCTTCTGAGTTGAGTGCTCTGAAGACAGAGCTTGGTCTCTGCCAGGCCGAGATGGAGGCTGAGCGTCAAACACATCAAAAGGAGGAAAAAGCTCTTCGTGCCCGGGTTGTTGAGGCCAAGAAGCAGAGGGATGCTGCTATCCATGAGGCTTTAAAGAATTCGGAGGCCATGAAGAACTTGGAGGCCATGAAGAAAGAGTGCAACGGTATTGCAGGTTCTTTTTGTTTCCTTCTGTATTCAAACTCTCCTTTCTGCTGACTTGTTGTTTGGTGCCTTGTCTAGCTCTCTGAGTTGAAAAGCAGAAGCTCTCGGAGGGTTTTGATGAAATGAAGACTCTTGTTCGTTCTAGTCACAACAAGGCTGAGGAGGTAATTACTCATGCTGAGGAAGAACTCGCGCTTGCTAAGTTGATTAGGCGTGGAGCTGATAGAGATCTTATGTAGGCCCAAAAAACAATTGAAGACTTGTCTGGCAAGTTGGCGACGGCTACTGAAAACTAGAAAGCTTTGTGGAAATCCTTTCGTTCAGTAGTCGATGTTCTCCGAACTCCAGCGGATGATGGGTAGTCTTGGGCTCAGTTACTTCCTTGAATTCTGACTCATTTCCAAGAGTTCGTGAAGAGGTGCTCTCAACTGTGTACCAAGAATGTCCTGGCCCAGGTCCGGGTTCTTGCTCCAGAGGCGCCTTTGTCCAAGATAGCAGAGGAGGCCGATAGTCAAGAATACATTGATGCCATTGAGAGGATGGAGCCTGAGGTTGAAGACTTAGCCAGTAGAATTGTAGATAATCTTAATATTGTTATCTCTTCTCCTGATGATGACGCTTGATGCAATTGACCTTTATGCTCGCGCCTTGTAATATGACATTATACTTCTTTTTGAATGAAGATTTTTTGTTGATGTCTTCTTTGCCTAGATGCCTTGTTTATTCTTTGGATGAGTTGTCCAAGTGATCAGAGTTACTTGACTTGCCGAGTACTTTGTCTTGCTTTCGTCTTTGCCATGTAAACAACTCTACGTGTTATCTTGACAAACTTTCTTGATTTGTCAAGTACTTTTCTGTCCTTCTTCTGTGCCATGTAAATAACTCGTTATATGTAGATCTTTGTCTTGACGAACTTTCTTGATTTGTCAAGTGCTTGTCTGGCTTTCGTCTGCGTCGTGTAAACAACTCGGTATAGATCGTTGTCTTGACAAACTTGTCTGGTTTCCGTCCACGTCGTGTAAACAACTCGGTATAGATCGTTGTTTTGACAAACTTTCTTGATCCATCGAGTGCTTGTCTGGTTTCCGTCTGCGCCGTGCAAACAACTCGGTATAGATCGTTGTTTTAACAAACTTTCTTGATCTATCGAGTGCTTGTCTGGCTTTCGTCTGCGTCGAGCAAACAACTTGATTTAGATCGTTGTCTTGACAAACTTTGTGTTGTCGGGTATCTTCAGTGTAGCCCCGAGCCTCTTGCTATTTGGAACAAGTAGCTGGAGGGTCTTGTCTTGGAATTGCTCTGATCTATGTTTAGGCTTAGTTTTAGTCATTTTGTTTGGGTGTTAGCTTTTTAGCTACCCTCATCGGCGAGCTCAAGCGTCTTTTCAGCTATTTTGCTCTCGGCCAGGATGCTTAGGCGTGTTTTCAGCCATTTTGCTTTTTGTTTCGGGTATTAGCTTATTAGCTACCCTCATCGGCGGGCTCAAGCATCTTTTCAGCTATTTTGCTCTCGGCCGGGATGCTCAGGCGTATTTTCAGCCATTTTGCTTTTTGGTTCGGATGTTAGCTTGTTAGCTACCCTCATCGGCGGGCTCAAGCATCTTTTCAGCTATTTTGCTCTCGGCCGGTAGGCTCAGGCATGTTTCAACCATTTTGCTCTTTGGTTCGGGTGTTAGCTTGTTAGCTACCCTCATCGGCGGGCTCAAGCATCTTTTCAGCTATTTTGCTCTCGGCCGGTAGGCTCAGGCATGTTTCAGCCATTTTGCTCTTTGGTTCAAGTGTTAGCTTGTTAGCTACCCTCATCGGCGGGCTCAAGCGTCTTTTTAGCTATTTTGCTCTCGGCTAGGATGCTCAGGCGTATTTTCAGCCATTTTGCTTTTTATTTTGGGTGTTAGCTTGTTAGCTACCCTCATCGGCAGGCTCAAGCGTCTTTTCAGCTATTTTGCTCTCGGCCGGGATGCTCAGGCGTATTTTCAGCCATTTTACTTTTTGTAAACAACTCGGGGATAGCCATCATAAGACATGTTGCCGGAAAACCATCTTTATTGATCATGATCGTTTGACAAGCCATAATACATATGTTGTCAAGGAACACCCTCTTTATTGGCCATGAACGTTGATCTCTTGTGGTTTGTACATGTATTCTTCCTTGAGTTGTTTTCATGCGTAGAATCTTCTTAGTTGGCTGATGTGCTATGTATTGCTGACTTCTTTCCCATCTTTAGTTATTAACTTGTACGTGCCTGGTCTAGTGACTTTTGAGACAATAAAAGGACCTTCCCATGGACTGAGTAGTTTATGGCGTCCATCAGTTTTTTGTATCCTTCTTAGCACTAGGTCTCCGACTTGTAGTGATTGAGGCTGGGTATTCTTGTTGTAGTGGCGTCTTAATCCTTGGAGGTATCTTGCTGATTGAAGGGTAGCATTTACTCTAACTTCTTCTGTACTATTGAGTTCTAATCTTCTGGTGTGTTCTGCTTCTCCTTCGTCATACTGTTCTATCCTTGGTGACGTCCAAATCAAGTCGGTAGGTAGTACGGCTTCTGATATGTAAACTAGGAAGAAAGACGAGTATCCGGTGGCTCTGCTTATTTGAGTTCATAGCCCCCATACTACTTTGGGTAATTCTTCAATCCATTTTGATCCATAGTCTGCTAGCTCTTCATACAGTCTTGGTTTCAATCCGGCTAGTATGAGTCCATTGGCCCTTTCTACCTGTCAATTGGCTTCTGGATGTGCGACTGATGCGTAATCTATGCCGAAGCCACAATCTTGTGCCCAACTTTTGAACTCTGTGGCTATGAAGGGAGAGCCTAAATCTGTGATGATTCGATTGGGCATGCCGAAGCGGTGCATAATGTCTTGGATGAACTCGACTGCTTTGGCTGCGCTGTATTTTGCGAGTGGTTTGTATTCAATCCACTTGGTGAACTTGTCAATTGCTACGAAGATGTACTCGAAACCTCCCTTTGCTTTCTTAAGAGGTCCTACTTGATCCAGCCCCTAGCAGGAGAAAGGCCAAGCGGGTGGGATGCAGATGAGATTGTGGGCTGGCACATGAGCTTGTCTTGCGAACATTTAACAACCTTTGCATTTTCTGACAAGTTCTTCTGCATCTTTCAGAGTTGTTGGCCAATAGAATCCGGTGCGGAAAGCTTTGTCGACTAGTGTTCTTGAAGCGGCATGATTTTCGCAGCAACCTGAGTGTATTTCGTCTAAGATCTCTTTGCCTTCTTCAAACGAGACACATTTTAGGAGTACTCCTGACGATACAGCTCTTCTGTAGAGCTTGTCCCCTACTAGGACATAGTTTTTGCTTCTGTGAACAACTCGGGTAGCTTCCTCTTTATCTGCTGGCAACTTATTCTCTTTGATATAATCAATAAAAGCCTGTGTCCATGAAGTGTTGATTACCAGAATCTGGTTGTCTTTGGCTGTGAGTTCTGGACTTGTCTCACCGGGTTGTTTGATTGAAGGAGTTGATAACTCCTCTATGAATACACCGGGTGGGACCTTTGCCCTGTCTGATCCGAGCTTGGCGAGGACATCTGCTGCAATGTTGGAATCGCGCAGGACATGTAGAATTTCTAATCCTTGGAAATGTTTTTCGAGTTTTCGAATTTCAGCGCAGTAAGCACCCATGTTTTCTTTGGTGCAGTCCCAATCTTTGTTGACTTGGTTGATGACTACTGCCGAATCGCCGTATATGAGTAATCGCTTAATTCCGAGGGTAATTGCCACTCGTAGCCCGTGGATGAGAGCCTCATACTCTGGTTCATTGTTGGTAGCTTGCCATAATATCTGAAGGACATACTTGAGTTGTTTTCCGTCTAGAGAAATTAGGAGAACGCCCACACCCGCTCCGCCTAGCTTGAGTGATCCATCAAAGTACATCTTCCAGTGGTCAAGGATTGTATTTGACATAGGTTGTTGAATCTCTGTCCACTCGACAACAAAATTGGCAAGGGCTTGAGATTTGATTGCTTTCCGCGGGGTGAAATCGATGTTGAGATCACCGAGTTCAACTGCCCACTTTGATATGCGCCCCGTTGTGTCTCTGTTGTGTAAGATGTCTTGAGTGGAAAATCTGTCACCACAGTAATCTTGTGGCTTTCAAAATAGTGGCGAAGCTTGCGTGAAGTGATCAATAGGGCGTAGAGTAGTTTTTGCACATGCGGGTACCAGATTTTTGATTCTGACAGTACTTCGCTGATGTAGTATACAGGTCGTTGTACTTTATATATGCGCCCTTCTTCTTCTCTTTCTACGACTATCACCGTGCTGACCACAGTAGAAGTTGCCGAAATGTATAGCATCATGTCTTCGTCTTTCTTTGGAGGTGTGAGAACTGGTGAGGAGGTGAGGTATGCCTTAAGTTTCTTGAAAGCTTCATTGGCTTCTTCCGTCTATTCGAACTTGTCTGTCTTCTTTAGTAGTTTAAAGAAAGGTAACCCTTTTTCGCCGAGCCTTGAAATGAAATGATTGAGTGCCGCCATGCAGCCTGTTAGTTTTTGCACATCTTTGATGCTTTGAGGTGGGCCCATCTCTGTTATGGCTTGAATTTGCTTGGCGCTTGCTTCGATTCCGCGATGACTGACCAAGAATCCGAGTAGTTGTCCTAAAGGAACTCCGAATACACACTTGTTTGGGTTCAATTTCCACCTCCACCTTTTCAGGTTCCCGAAGGTTTGTTTTAAGTCTTCAATCAGTGTATCCGGGTTCTTTGTTTTTACAACCACGTCATCCACGTATGCTTCTACGTTCTCGCCGATCTGATCACCAAGGTACATTTGGATAGCTCTTTGGTAAGTGGCTCCAGCATTCTTGAGTCCAAACGACATGGTCTTGTAGCAGTAGGCACCGAACGGAGTGATGAAAGATGTCTTGCTCTGGTCTTGTTCTTTTAATGCGATCTGGTGATACCCTGAATAGCAATCAAGAAAGGATAATAGGGCAGATCCTGCTGTTGAATCAACTATCTGATCAATGCGTGGTAGCCCGAACGGATCTTTCGGGCAGTGCTTGTTGAGATCTGTGTAGTCGACACACATGCGCCATTCGTCCGTGTTCTTTTTCTGTACTAGAACTAGGTTTGGTAGCCAATCTGGATGAAGGATTTCTCTGATGAATCCGGCCACCATTAGCTTTGTGATTTCTTTTTTAATCGCTGCCTTCTTGTCAGGTGAGAATCGTCGTAGCCATTGCTTTACAGGCTTGGAACCTTCATTGATATCAATTCTGTGCTCAGCCAACCCTCTTGGGATACCTGGCATGTCGGCCGGCTTCCAAGCGAAGATATCTTTGTTGTCCCGAAGAAAGTTGGTGAGCGCGAGTTCCTATTTTGCCGAGAGGTGGGCGCTGATGGTTGCTGTCTTGGCGGGATCGCCAGTGCCCGGGTCGATTTGCTTGATGTCGGCTTCTTTTGGTGGTGCGAGGATGCTGGGCTTTTTAGCCGGTATCTCTAGTTATTCTTAGCTTATTTCTGCGGCAATAGTGGCTATTTCTTTTCTACCACTGTTGGCTTGTGCTTTGGCTACGATTTGGATTGCCTGAACGTCGTTGTCAAAAGTGCGCTTCAAATCACTTCGAAGAGAAAGGACACTATTAGGTCCTGGCATCTTAAGCAGTAGGTACGGATAATGCGGTATTGCCATGAATTTTGCTAGTGTTGGGCGCCCGAGAATTGCATGGTATGATGAATCGAAGTCCGCAACCTCAAACTTGATGAACTCTGTACGGTAGTTCGAGGGAGTTCCAAAAGTAACTGGTAGAGTAATTTGTCCAAGTGGCATGGCTGCCTTGCCGGGTACTATGCCATAAAAAGGTGTACTTGTTGGTGTAATCATCCCGGCGAGTTGTAGTCCTATCTTCCTTAGCGTTTCTGAAAAGATGATGTTGAGTCCGGCTCCCCCGTCGATTAGTACTTTGGTGACAGTCATACCGGCAATAGTTGGATCTAGAACCAGTGGGTAATGGCCTGCATTTCCCACGCTAGTCCATTGGTCTTCTCTTGAAAATTGGATTGGATACTGTGCCCAATTGAGATATCTTGGAGTAGCCGGTTCTGCTGCCATGATAGTTCGTAGTGCTAATTTTTCTTGATGTTTGTTTCTGGAATCTAGGGCCCCGGAGAAGATCATTGCTACCGTTCCCCTGGATTTTTGGAATCCCTTGTCTTCATGGTTGTCCTCATCTTTTTTCTGATTGTCTTCTTTGGTGTTCTCCTTACTATCTTTTCTTGTGTATCGATCTTTGAAGGTGTAGCAATTTCCGATGGTGTGCTTTCCATTAGGGTGTAAGATGCAATGCATATTTTCAATGTCGTCATATCTTCTGGGTTTATAAAACTTCTTTGATTTGTCAGCCATTGCCACGGTGTTGTCTGGTCTACGTTTTCTTTCCTGATGTCTGCTATTTCGATGATTTTGCTTGTCCGGGTTGTCTCGGTTGCTTCTATCCGGGAACCTTTCTCGTGTCTTCTCTTCTGCAGTAATCATCTTTTCTACTATTCGTCTGAATTCTTCATTGTTTCTTGGATTTTCTTTGTAGAAGTCTTGAAATTGCCACCTAGCCATGATTCCGTGAGAGAAAGCTTCAATTACTTCTCGTTCGGTGATGTCATGTACTTGAGCTCATAGTTCACCGAATCGTCGATAGTAATCTCTGAGACTTTCACCTCCCTTCTGCTTGAGTCCTTTTAACTCTGCGTGGGTGATTGAGTGTGTAATGATCCCTACGAAATTTTCACAGAAAGCTCTTTGCAAGTCCTCCCAATTTCTGATTGATCCTGGATTCAATTTATCGAACCATTGGAGAGGCATGGTTTCTAGGGCCATGGGAAAGAACAGGGTCTTGATATCGTCGTCTCCTCCGGCTAGTTCAATCGATTGCGAATATATCATGAGCCACTGTCTTGGTTCAGTCTTGCCATCATATTTAGAGTGGTTGGATGGTTTGAACTTGTGAGGTAGTCGTATTGACGCAAGTCTATTTGCAAAACAGGGGAATCTATCGTGCGTTCCAGCTTCTTTGAATTCTGATTCGGCACCTCCTTCTAGCCAACTGTTGTTTTGATGAGAGTAATCCTGCGAGGCTGTCTGGGTAGGCGCCCTGCTTCTGGTCTTTCTTGGTTGTTCAACTCGGTGGCTCTGACTATGGTCCCTTCTACTTTCTCTGTTATGACTTCCACTTGGTCCAAGTCTCTCGAAAGTGAACTTTCTTTAATTTTGATCTTCTTGCCTATGGGCCGTTGATCTGGCGGGTAGTCTTGAGTGGGTCCTTTCTTCATGCGTCCTCAGGGCTGCTGACCGAAGAAAATCCCGGAGCTGTTCTTGTTTTTTATTGGGATGTGAGGTCGCTCTGAGTTCTTCTAATGCTTCCCGGATCTTATCGTAGGGTGTATTTGCTGTGCGTTTTTCTTCGACTTCTCGTTGTGATTTTCTTTTGTCGTGCTCGGCCAACTCTGACTCATATCTGATCCAAGCTTCCTTGCGCTGCCTAGCGCGGTGTTGGCGTCCTTGCTTCAACTTGTTTTTTCTTTCTCTGGCTTGTTTCTAATTCTCGGTCTCACCATCGTAGCCCTGGGCAAAGGGTGATATGTTGGATTCTGATTCATCTGATGACCTGACATCGGGCGCTTCTGGGGGGGACCAATGGTGATCGAGGATGGCGAACCATGAGTACTTCCCGTGCATGAACTGTTCTGTTATTGGCGTTAGTTTCCACACTGTCGGAGTTGCTGATAACTTTAGTAGAGGCCTCGAGGTCGTAGATCGAGTCTCCTTGATAGGGTA
Source organism: Miscanthus lutarioriparius (assembly GCA_904845875.1). Classification (NCBI taxonomy): domain Eukaryota; kingdom Viridiplantae; phylum Streptophyta; class Magnoliopsida; order Poales; family Poaceae; genus Miscanthus; species Miscanthus lutarioriparius. The sequence continues at coordinate 69,298,672 of CAJGYO010000004.1, read as the reverse complement.
GAATTGCCGTTGTCATCGTGTCGACCAGTCGGGTACTGCTATCCTCAGGAACAGAGCTCGGCCAGTGGATGATACAGTCTTGAGATGTTATAGTTAGTACAAGACATTCCTGAGCTCCCTTTAGTGGCATTCTAAGCACCGGATCGAGGAATCCTTTGGGCCGTGTCTGATAAGATGTTGCCATGTTGTGGAGTCTAAACGAAAAAGGATCCGACTTCTTGAAAAGATTATGCGTGTACTCCGAGTTGTATTCTTGATAGGCCAGGGCCGCGTTCTTAAGCCCCATCGGAAAAGAACTCGGTTTCCCGAAAAAACTCGGATAAGACTCTATCTCGGATGCGGAGCCTAAGTTCGAGCCGGATACGCAAAGCCGTGAAACCTGAGTGGAATCGGACATCATGAGCTGCGTGAATCTTCTGGTGATTTGATCTGTCGTAGTCATCGAAATAGAATAGTCTTCATGGTGATTTGAATCTTCGAGGAGATGGCTTTGGAGCTTGCCATTGTCGTCTGCCTCGCAGATCCATGAGCCGAAGATGAAAGTTAATCCCGTCGAGAAGATCGTGCTGTTGAGGTCCATCGAGCTCTCGAATGCAAATTCGTCGAAAGCCCCTACCTAGCGCGCCAGCTGTCGATGTTTTACCACCGATAGCCTGCCACGGGGTAACCTGGGACAGTATGTTCGGGCTTCAGCGTATGCGGAACTCCACGATGAACGCAATAGACAGTCGATTTATTCTGGTTCAGGCCCTCGACTGTAGTCGAGTAATAGCTCTACGTCCAGTCGGCATTAGCCTTTACGTTGAATTGATTGTGTGTTGTTGTGTTGTAGAAGTCGTGATCCCTCCTCTAGGAAACCTGCCCTCCTTTATATAGTCAGGAGGTTAGAATTCTAGTCGGTTTACAATAAGAGTTTCTAGTAGGATTACAGAATACTACTACTACTAAGATTACATGGGGAGAATCCTAGTTAGACTAGATCTTCTCTCTTCCTTGCGGGGTATCCTGTGGGTCCGGTAACTCGGGACAGTATGTTCGGGCTTCAGCGTATGCAGAACTCGACGGTGAACGCAAGAGACAGTCGATTTATCCTGGTTCAGGCCCTCGACTATAGTCGAGTAATAGCCCTACGTCCAGTCGGCGTTAGCCTTTGCGTTGGATTGATTGTGTGTTGTTGTGTTGTAGAAGTCGTGATCCCTCCTCTAGGAACCGTGCCCTCCTTTATATGGTCAGGAGGTCAGAATCCTAGTCGGTTTACAATGAGAGTTCCTAGTAGGATTACAGAATAATACTACTACTAAGATTACATGGAGAGAATCCTAGTTAGACTAGATCTTCTCTCTTCCTTGCGGGGTATCCTGTGGGTCCCGCATCGATAATAGTATTCTGAGAAAAAAAATAATTTAAAAAATGGATAGATCCATTGAACCCTAAAATAGGGAAAGTTCCTATGCACTACCTAGGTCTACTCATTAGTGAAATATCTGTTGGTATGAAAGCTTTTGACCTGGCTGGGGAGAAGATGAGGAAAAGGCTCCAAACCTAGAACGGAAGCAATCTAACATTTTGAGAGATTGATTCTAACCAACTCAAGCTTCGTATTTTTTTGGATGTTCTTGCTATTTCAAGCTTAAGCAGTTTTAATGATTTAAATTTCACACTATGAAGTTTCAAAATATTTACCGACCTGAAGATCTTGGTATTAGAATATGAATAACTTAGCGTATGAAGAGTCATCTAGAATGTGAACAGCACTCAGCATATGAAGAGTTGTGATGTATTGATGTACCATGAGTTTCCATTCATTAGCAAGTGGTTTTATAATTACAATGTGAAGATTGTAATTATAAAACCACTTGCTAATGAATGAAAACTCAGGACATCATTTACTATCATTAAGCCGGCGAGCTTTGGCCGCTAGCCAGGGTGGCCACGTCGGCCGAAATTCCACTGCCCGTCCGATCCTGCGGCTGACGGTGCAAATTGCCTCCGAAGATTTCTACAGTCCTCCGCACCCGCTGCGAAACCCTCCCGTCTCTCCCCGACCCCGACGCCCTCCTCCTCTCCGCGCTCTCTCTCTCCCCCTCTCTCCATCTATGCCACCATGGCGACCGTGCGCGGAGCGCACCGGAGGGCCGGCGCAGGTGTGGCCGCCCTCCTCCTCCCCCTCCCCCCCACACCCCCATGCCGTGCACTCCCCCCCTCCCTCTCCTCTCCACTCTCTCTCCCGATGCGGGCAGGACGACGACAACCGGTGCGCTGCAGCTGGGGGCGGCGCTGCCCAAGCCGCCGCGCCCGGCACTTCCATGGGAGGCTCAGCCATCGCCCTCATCGCCCGGGCAGCTGCGTAGGTTAGAGTTCGCTCTCTCCCTTCCTCCCCCTCCCCTTCCCACGCCAGCGCCGGGGACGGACGTCGATGTAGCCTTGTCGGCTCGGTCTGCCTTGCTGGCGGAGGCCCAAACCGGCGGATCTAGCGGATCCGGTGCCTCCATGGCCGGATCCGTCTCACGCCGCTACCCGCTGCCTTCTGCGCGTCTTGTCCCGCTGCTCCGCTTCCCTCCGCTCTGTTGTGGCGTTGCAGCCAGCGCCACCCGCCTACTGCCACCGGTCCGCGGTGGTGGCGCCCATCCTCCTCCTCCTCCTCCTCCTCTGCCCTCCCTCCCCTTACTCTCCCTCTCTCCCCTTCCCTCCCGAGGTGACGGTGAGCGCGAGGCCACGGCGCCCGTGGCCTGGTGGCCTCCTTCCTCTCCCCCATCCTCCGCACGGCCTCCTCAATGCCTCCTGTGAAATGCTAACTACATATTTTGCATTTCGATTCCCTCTATCCCTTTTACTCAGAACTTGACACTTATGCAAAGGGGAAATGCTTGAGGATGTGCCTCGTATATTTGAGGCTGTTTTCCAGTGCACTCTTGAGGTAGGAATACTATTACTAAGTTGCTTTTGTTACTGATTTTGTTTTCAAGTACATCTTTACGTACCGTTTTGTTGTTTATTCTCTCTCTTACTAGATGATTACTAAGAACTTCAAAGATTATCCTGAGCACCGCCTCAAATTTTGTTCTTTGCTTCGTGCAATTGGTAACGATTGCTTCCAAGCATTAATCCAGCTTTCAAGTCCGGTTAGTAGTAACCCCTTTTATTTTGAGGTCTTGATGTGAATTTATGATGTGAGATATTGTCAACTTCAACTCTTATGTTATTTATGGTTATCATTTGACTTCCTGTTTCAGCAATTGAAGCTTGTGATCGATTCGATTAATTGGGCATTCAGACATACAGAGAGAAATATTGCAGAGACTGGCCTTAGTCTATTGTTGGAAATTTTGAAAAAATATTCCATCCAATGCTGTCATCATATAGCTATATGGAAGCTAACTATCCCATGTGATCTGTTTGCAGGCTTCAGCATTCCAAAATCAATTCTACAAAACCTACTTTTTAACAATTGAGCAAGAGATTTTTGCAGTTCTCACAGACACATTCCACAAACCTGGTTTCAAGCTTCATGTGTTTGGTGCTACAACACTTATTTTGTGTGGTATGCTTATATTCATCCTCCCTGTAACCAATCATTTTATTTGTTCATCTAATTATTGGATTTGCTAATATGTAGGTTTATGGTCTAACGGAGCCTCTATGGGATGCTTCTTCAGTACCATATCAATATACAGATACTGCCATGTTTGTTCGAGATTACACCATAAAACTATTAGGAACATCATTCCCTAACATGACGGTAACCCAGGTACGATTGCAGCCACACTTCTTGGGTTGTGCCATGAGTCACCACAAACCTAACGAGATTCATTGGACAGGTGACCAAGTTTGTAGATGGCCTTCTTAGTTCAAAACATGATCTTCCAAGTTTCAAAAACCATGTTAGAGACTTCCTGGTGCAGTCGAAGGAGTTCTCAGCTCAGGTAACCTCCTCAGTTTCGCTTGCCATAACCTTTATCCTAATTATATGCATTTGACGCAAAACCAAAACAGATAAATAGGGATGTGACAGACTACCACAACTGGGCTCTAGGAATAAGGATGCATTTCTTGCTTACCATATACTTATTATTTTTATGTGCTTGTGGACCGGATAGGCCCTTAGTTCCACCAGCAGATTAGCGATGAATTTCGATCCTGCTCCCTTTTTGTTTACACAAGTGATTTTGTGCAAATTGTCTTGTGATTCACGTTTGCGGTTGCTTGTCTTGTGATTTCAGGATAACAAGGATCTATACGCGGAAGAGCCTGCCGCCCAAAGACAATGGGAGTGCCAACGGATGCTTGCCATTCCGGGCCTCATTGCCCCTAGCGAATTGCAAGACGAGATGGTAGATTCCTAGTGTTCCCTTGTTGATTCAGCTTTCTCTAATGTAGCTTCCTGTTTGTTGGTCCGGCCTCGGAATACCTCTGGAGCCCTCAACTTCTAAGTGCCCGAGTTTTCTTCCAGGGTGGTGAAAAAAGTTGCCTGCTGTAAATTTATTTTTGGTTACCTCCACATGACGCTGATTCCAAGATTTGTTAAACATATTTTCTACCCGCGCCTTAACCAAGTGACTGGCCGGCAGCGCGCGAGGGCGCGCGTCATGTATTAGTGACTCTTCATATGCTAAGCGTTGTTCACATTCTAGATGACTCTTCATACGCTAAGCTATTCATATTCTAATACTTGGAGACTTGGGATCATGAAAACTAAAATATTGAACAATGATATGCTCTTGAAGGACCTATTTAGTAGAGCTTCCTGAGCTGCTTTCAAGCTGAATCTAGAAAAAGCTCCGCCAAACAGTTTTTTACTGGATGAAAATTGATAGTACAGTGAATTGATGATTTTGTGAAAAGAACTAGGGGTGGGAACTAAAAAAGTAGCTTTAATACACACTATAATGAACGTTTCTAGGCACCGATCCTACATTTGCTCTATAGTATCCTTAGCCACGAATATGCTTTGCATCATGCTCCAAGTACCAAACCAAATCTTTTGGGGTCAAGACACTTGTGGCCAAACGAGTTGTGAGTAACTGAAATTGATACTATCGTAAAACATATGTCAGTCAAAACACTTACGTTTATCAATCACCAAAACTTTGAATCATCAAATTGGGGCCTAATGCGTTCAGCGGCCCTGCTTGTGTGGTAATGAAGCAGGTAAGGCTAGTCTTAATAGGCATTTTATAGAGGTTTCATACACGTTAAATAAGATGACATATCAATAAAAATAGAATCTTTGCACGTTCCGACGAGAAGAGAGAGGGGGGAGGGGAACGTTTCATCCCCCACGAAACGAGCCTGCACCGTTTCCGACTCTTTTGAAACCACATGAAACCAGCATAGACCCCGTTCGTGTGTCCTTAAACCCTTACTACGAAATGAGTCTGCACCGTTTCTGACTCTTTTAAAAACCGTATGAAACCAGCATAGGCCCTGTTCGAGCTTTAAATTCGGCTCGATCCGTTTTTTTTTTCCCGTCCGAAACAGTATTTTGCTGCTTCGTATTCATCCAGCTTCCAAATTCCAAGCTAACGGGGCTATTGAGGGGGGAAGTTTCATCGTCGTCGATCCCGTGCGCGCGCCTGTCCATCCTTCCCGCGCCCCGCCGCAATCCATCCCGCCCCCTTCGCCATCCCTCCCGCGCCGCGCCCCAATCCTCCCGCCATCCAGTGCGGTGCAGAGAGCCGCGCTGCTCCAGTAGAGGAGGAAAAGGACGCGGATCCAGGCCTGCGCCGTCGCCGCATCCAACTTCGTTGCCAGTGCCGGCACCGCCGACGATTTCCTCCCCAGCGCCGCGTCCAATTTCCTCACCTGCACCCGCTGACTTCGAGTATGCCGCCATGGCCACCGCAAGGAGCAGGATGGGAGCCCACCGGCGTCTTTCTCGTCTGTGCCGGCACCGCCGTTTTCCTCGTCTGCACCGTCGCCGGCGGCTTCGTTGCTTACTGCTCCGCCAGCAGCTTCGTTGCTTACTCCTCCGCCAGCAGCTTCCTCACCTCATGTGCTTCAACTGCAAGCTGTGCTGCTCCAGCCACCGCACCGCAACATGGAAACCACTCCCAAAATCATGGTAATTGTCCCTTGAATTTTTTTTGGAAGTTCATGTGCGATTCATTGTTTGCATAGATGTATATCGATTGCAAATGTAAATTTCTCGTATCAGTGTGCTTCAAACTTCTGAATGTGAGATAACGCTAGTTTACCTGCACGACCAAGCACTTCAGATATTTTAATAATCATCAGTTGTTATGATTTGATTTCTCTATGTAGCTAGGCTGATTTTTTTTTAATCATTAGCTAGGCTAAATTGTATCCTTGTTATTTGATTGTTTTCTCCTAATTTCAGGGGCTACCCACCAAGTGGTTTCTAAGTTTTTTTTTTCCAAAGTCGTTATGTGAATGCTATCTGAAGGCCATCACAATTTTGCCTGAATGCTAGATGTGAATGTTACCTTAGCCATCTCAGTTTGCCTCACTGAATGTAAACGCTGCCATTGGATAACAGCTATCTGAATGTGAATAATGCAGTGGTGCAAATAGCTCTGAAATGTGTTCACGTGTGAAAGCTGCTAGTTTGAGATACTCCATTTCATATCCTATGAATATTGAAGATAATTAAAATATTTTCTTTACAACGTTAATTTGCCATGTGACGGTTCTACTACAATAATATCAAATGGCTACATAGTTAACATGGCATGCTCGATTACAACAGAATGCAAGAATTCAATGCTGCAACTAGCCTATGAAACAGTGAAATGAAATTGTGCATTAAGAGGACTTGTTTGATACTCAGTTTCCAATAGTGTCACGTCTTGGAAACAGTGAGATGAAACCTACTAGCCTAAGGGAGACGGTGGCATCAGGAAACCTAAGGGAGACGGTGGCATCAAGAAGAAAACCTAAGGGAGACGGTGGCATCAAGAAGGAAAGCTGTCAAACAGTGGAGGAGGAGTCGCACGCCTACACAGAGGCAATGAGGAAGGAGGGTGCATGCCTGCATGGGCGTTGCTAGTGGTCTATTGAGAACTTGTGTCAATGGTTGTGGCGTATAGATAGGGGCAATGATACATCTTCTTTACAGGATAATTGATACATCTAGAATGTGAGCAACGCTTAGGTAGGGCCATTGAGTACTATTGTTAACCGAAAGACCTAAATATACATAAGCGTTGTTCAATGGCCATGAGTACTATTGTTCACATTGAGTACTATTGTTAACCGAAAGACCTAATATACCTAAGAGTCCGTTTGGATGTAGATATTGGGGGAGCTAGAATTGAATTGAGTTCAATACCAAAGTAGCCATGGTATTGAAATGGCCACAATTCGAATACTATTGTTTGGATGATCATTGAATTAGCTTTTGGAATCCTAGCAATAGCTCAAATCCCTTTTCTATTTGATTGCAAAAGCATGGAATTGAAATGTTGGTCCACGGCAGGGGAGCTCGTCTGTAGCCATGGGGGAGCTTGACCCCGGCCAACATGGCGGGTGGATCTCGGTAGCTGGGGAAGAGGAGCTCGCACCGCCCCATGGCAAAGAGGAAGAGGAGGTCACGCCGCCGGCCATGGGGAAGAGGAAGGGGAGGTGTGAGGCCGGCCATGGGGAAGAAAGATTCAAGAGCAAGGGCTCACGAGAAGCGGTGGTCAAGATCCAGGAATGCCGCAGTGGAGGCAGATCCGAGCCAAACCGGGGCGCAAGCCTGTCGCGGAGGCGAAGGACGACCGTGGGTGGGCACGCCCGTCCCATGTGGGCAGTGTCAGAGGGTGGAGCAAAGGCGGGAACCATGATGTCTGCTGCGACGGAAAGGAGATCGAGAGGGAGGGGAGGTGCGAGAGAAGCTGCGGGGGGCAGCGTGCGGATGCTCGCCGGTGAAGCTGCTGCCGAACCTTGCCGGGGAAGCTGCTGCTGGCCGGGGGAGGAGCGCAGCAGTGGGCCGGGGGAGGAGCACAGCAGCTGGCCGACCGAGTCGGAGGAGTCTCGAGGACGCGTTAATTCCAACCAATACAGAGGGGGAGAGTTTCGTATTGGAGATGAGGGAGCACAGGCTTGGTGAATATCGGTTGGCATTGAGGATGAATACCAATTCCCAATTCCAAACCATCCAATCAGCTGTATTCGGGGATAGCCAATGCCAATGCCAATGCCAATTCTGAGCCATGAATATCTACATCCAAACATGCTGTAAGTGTTGTTCAATGGCCCTACCTAAGCATTGTTCACATCTAGAATGTGAACAACGCTTAGGTTGGGTCTCATGGCCATGCACCCATGCAGCACAATGCAACATAGAGGTGAATACCTTAGGTAGTGTGGGCATAATTAATTGAAAACGAAAAACCAAACCAAATAAACCGAAATCGAAAAAAAGTAGAACAAATGTTTAGTTCCAGATATCAAGAATCAAAATAACCAAACTAAGTTCGCCTTCTACTCCCGGTTATCCAAATTAACCGAAAGACCTAAATATATGAATTGTACTTCATTTACATTTTGTAAGAGTATGTTTGGTTTATGTGTGATGTGTCATATTTAAACTGCTATCTACTCCCTCCGTTCCGAAATAAGTGTCACTATGGGATGCATGGTGGTTAAACTTTCTCAACTTTAACTAGTCTTATAGAAAATATTAGCAGCATTTATATCTACAAATAGGTTTATTATGAAAATATATTCAATGATTCATTTAATGATACTAATTATGCTCCATAACTATTAATATTTTCTTATATATTTGGTCAAAATTTAAAATATTTGATTTCTTGAAAAATGAGAATGACACTTGATATGGGACGGATGAAGTATTTGTGTTACTATATTGCTATTGTTCCATTATCAATTATTATTATCTAAATTATTATCAATTATTATTATCTAAATATAGGAAGTGTTGCCTAAATTGATTTATAAAATGCATATTTTTTGTTGTCTTAATCTCTGATAAAAAGGTTTGGTTAAAACTAAAACAGAACTAAATAACCGAAAATTGAAGTACTCAATTTCCCGTTCTTTAGAAACCAAATTTCTTCGAGAACCAAGGAACGAACCCAAAACCGAATATCCACCCCTAACCTTACAGAAAATCTGTATCTAACTCGAGCGTTTCTCGTTGATGTCTCACTCGATTTTTCCTGTTGTCGGATGCTGCCCTGGTTTGATCTGGCGTCAGTCTATTTTCTGCCTGTTTGGTTCGCTAGTTCCGTGGGCCCGCGTGTCAGCCTCTATTGTTTGCATTTTTGGGAATCGCGCCTGTATTGTCTCCGTTTCATTGGAATGGCCGCGTACGCCACTTCATTTCTGCGCGTTTCTCTTTCTCGTCTCAGTCTCTGGACGGCAGAGGCGATGCGAGGCGACCTCGCGGCGACGAGCTCGGGTTTGTCTTCTCTCCTTTGATTTCTCCCTTCTCTTTTGTAGATCTGTTCAAGTTAGTTGTAAGGTGATGTAATCTTACCGTGGTTTAGTTTTTTTCTTGTGATTTTGATATGGATTTTTGTTTCCCCTTGTGGTTGTGGATCTCTGATATGGTGGTGGTTGTTTCTCTGCAGGTTTGATGCGTTTGGTAAGTTGCTTTTGCTTGATTCTGTTGCTGGTCTCTGATGCGCTTCATTTCTGGTGTGTTTTGATTCATTTGTTATCTCGGTTTTGGGACTGCAGAGGCTACGGGAGGCGATTTCGGTGGCGACGAGTTAGGGTTCGTTTTTTCCTTTGATTTCTCCCTTTCCTTCTTGGTTGTGTTATTGTTAGTTGTATGGTGATGTAATCTGACTGTGGTTACTTTTTATTGTTTTGATTTTGTTATGTGTTTTTTGTGTCCCCTTTGGATGTGGAGTTCTTATTTGGTTGCTGTTCTATCTCTGGAGGTTTGATTGGCCTCTCGTGTAAGGTATGTAATTTTTCCTGATTATTTTTGTCATCCTTTTTTCGATGTTTGTTTCTGATTTTTTTCTTTGTGTTTTGTTTGGATGATGTGATTCCCCTTTTCCATGGCGAGCTGTGATTTTTGCTGTTGTTGTACGTGTGGCTGTTTGATCTGCCAATCTCCTAAGGTATGTGTATGTAGCTCTCTCTGTTTTTAGTTTGTGTGAGACATCATGGTTAAATTTGATTGAGTTGTTACTGTTGTTTGATAATTTCAATGTTTAGGCATCCTAACATTATTGAAGTTTTTATTTCTGTAGTTATAATGTTTTCTTTAGTATTAGGTTATTTAGATGTGATTGTAATTTATGTAGGTATCCTACATCATGGATGCCTGAGTGTTTATGTTATTTCTGCTCATGCTTCACTGTAAGGAATAGATGTGTTGGTCTGTAGCTGGAGCCAGCATTGAACATTTGTTCTACTAGCTGTAGTTTGACAGTTTTCAGGGCTGTGGTTAATGAAGTCAAAATTATTTTGTGTATATTTCGACCTCGTGCTGTTTATCTGTATGTCTATTTTTCATTGTCTTACTGCATATTGAAAACTATATATCACTGGAGAAGCGCTAATTTAGCCTGTTTTTCATGGAGTTTTTAGCATGCTCAAAGGCAGGGTGAGGCGTTGATTTAGTTTGTTTTCTGGCCTAATGGGTTCTGTATATTTTTGTTTTATGGTTCAGTTTAATGAATTAATTTTCTTTTTCTAAATTAGGCCCTGTTTGGTTATTTTTTATTGATAACCTGTGAAAAATACAGTTGGAACTGTTATCCTAATTTGTTTAAGTTGTTAATGGGGATTGATTCCTTTTTGTTATGTTTTTGTTGGTGTGTATTTTTACTCCATGTGATTTTCTCGTTTGTTGTTAATGATCAGTTTTGTATTGGAAATTAATACAGGAGTTTATGTCTTAGTGGCTTTTTGCTTAGTTCCTGTATTATGACATTTGTTTGTTATCAGTCATCTCATTAGTTCAGAATTAAGGTTGGATGTTATTGTAGTCAGTCTTCCCCATTTGTACGTAGTTTTGTTTTTTATTCTTTTTTTAATCTATAATTATATGCTTATTGCTTTTGTTTGTAGATGGAGACTAGAACCAGGAAAAGGCATCATGTTGTTGATTTTTCTTCAGAAGATGACTTTCTTGATCTAGATGATAATGATAGTGATGATGTGATGTGCTCTTTACCTGTTAATGAAGAAGTTCTAGGTGATAAATCAAGTTATGATGATGATATCTTATCTGAGGTTAGTTTTTTTCATGTTTTTTTAAAAAAAAAATATTTTTTATGTATTTTCTAATTTTTTTGCTTTTCCAAGGATTCTTCATCTGGTGGTTCTGGTTCTAGGAGTTTCAACAAAGTCTTGTATCAACGTTGTCTGAAGGATGTATGCATTTTTTTTCCTTTTTGTTTTTTTTAGGTTTCATTTGGTGTGTCTAACTTGTATATTTTATCATTATTTCAGTACCAGAGAATCAAGGAATTGAAGCGTAAAATGACATTGGCTTTGGAAGCTTAGGTATTTTTCCTTTTTGTCTTTGTTAGATCTTTTTTTTTTGTTTTTTAGCATTGTTTGATTTTAATTATAATTTTTTTGATAGTCTAAGAAAGAGAAATCTTCTTCCCGTTCGTCTGATGGATTCACTAGGCAGTCTGTCAGTAAGTTTGCTACTGTTATTGGTTCTATGTCTGAAGATAAGAAGGCTATTGTTAGTAGATATGGATTTGGATCGCTTCTGCTTTTCAACAAGTGTTTTGTTCCAAAGAAGTTCACCAAGTGGTTGGCCTCCCATGTTGAAGCTAAGTCTGGTGATCTTATTGTTAATGGGAAGGTTATATCATTGACTGCTGATTCAGTTAATCTTGTTCTTGGTATTCCTCTTGGTGGGACTCCTTTCGCTTCAAATTACTTGTCTGGAAAGCTACTGTTCTATCTAAGATTGACAAGACCTCTCTGCCTCAAATATCTTTCTTTGCTGATAAATTGAGAGGTGACAGTCTTAGTGATGAAGAAGTGGTGATTTGTTTCTTGGTTGTTGTTCTGCATTGTTTCCTCTGTCCCAACTCTAATCTGGTGTCTAGCCCTCGCTACCTTGGTGTATTTGAAGACATTGAGCATCTGAGTTCTTATGATTGGTCAGGGTTTGTGTTACAGTGTTTGCTTCACGGTGTTAAGAGTTTCAACAAAGGAAAGAAAGATGGTCAGAAAAGTTCTGGAACTCTTGGTGGCTGTATGTTCTATCTTGCTGTAAGTTTTTTCTACTTTATTTTGTTTGTCTTTTTTTGTTTTGATTTCTTCCCGTTTCATTAACTTTGCATTGTTAATTTCATTTTTATTTTCTACTTATTTATTTTTGTTTTGTTGCAAGGTTGTGTATTTGGATCATGTTGATTTCTCTCATCGTCGAGTGAGTGATTCCTTTCCTCGAATTGGAGTTTGGAAGCAGAACATGATCAGAGATTATTCTGATCTTGATCTAAAATCTCCTTCTCAATATGGAATGAGGCCTCTTCTTGATTTTGACAAGACATGCTATCAGAAGGTATTGTTTTTTTATTCTTGGTATTTCGTCCTATTTAATATGTTTTTTTAGCATTTCTTCTTTGTTTTATAGGCTTTCAGTCGTCACCTAGTATCAGGCGCTGATGATTCTGATGTTGCTGATTTCTTGTTTAAACTTGAACAAGCTTGTGGTTGTGATGTGCCTGATAGTTTGAAATCTAGTATTTTGAATGTGATTGAAGAGCATTGTAAGACTTGTGTTCCTCCTATTCCTATTGATCTGTTCTCTCTTGGTGGTCTTTCTGACGACTTGAAGAAGTTGTTTTCCAAATTGATGAATCATGTATATTCATTTAAAGAGAAGTCACGGGAATTAGTTGTTAAAGTTTTGAAGGAGTTTGCTGACTATGAAAGTTCTTCTGATCCTCATATTCCGTCTCCTGAGATGCCTAGTGCATCAGAGAATCTCTATATAGGAATCTGGCTTCCAAAAGATGGGCAGCCGATCGGGCCACGTCGCCCGACCACCCGTCAACCGTTCGATCGGGCGGGCTCGCCATGTGGACCGTCAGATTTTGGATCGGATTGGGTCTCCGCCTGTTCCATCGTGCTCCCGCATCGGGAATCTTCTCGGCGCGTCGGCCCGTAGGCTCCCGTGGCGTCGATGAGCAGAGCTGCAGCGCGGGCCAACGGCGCGGGCATGGTCCACCGGCGAGGCGGCCGAGCTCACCGGCGAGACGGCGCAGGCGAGCCGAACGCGACCTTGCCCGCCCGGCGCTCCCGTCCTCGCGCCGCCGCACTGGATGTAGGGCCACCACCCTCCTGCACCGCCGCCGGTACTTCCGTCCGCCTGCCTTACCCTCCTCTTCCCCTGCTATCCCCGTGCGGCAGCTCTTCCGTGCCCGTATTGTGGCATCCTGCGCCCGCCGCTCGTAGCCATCGAGTGGAGGTGGATCGGAGCCCGCCGCTCCGCTTCCTCGCAGCCGTGACCACGGAGACAGAGACGAGCTCAATGTTGAGCCCAAATGCCCAATAGCCATGGCGGAGTAGAGCAGGAGGCACGAGGCCAATAGCGCTCGCGCGTAGATACACAATAGCCGTCTTCTTTCCGATGGCATCGGCGAATGCGTCCGCATGATCCCCACCGAGACCATAGTATATTCGACCAGCGGCGCAGCAGGTGGCCGTGGCCTCGCAGGATTGGTGGCCGCCGAGCAATGCGACGTTCAGCAATGTTGCGCCGGTGCAAGGTGGAAGATGAGATGGAGCTGCTGGCGCTGGCTACGGTTCTCTGTTCTCTCACCAGGCAGGCCTAGGTCCACCTTTGATTCTGCCGCCCGACCAGGCATATTGATGTCCCCGTTGCATCTAATTAATTGTTGGCCTCAATCAAATTTGTTTCTGAATTCTGAAGAGAGAATCAAGCAAACAAGGAAATATGTTTATTGCGCTTATACCAGTATGAATTTCTCAGATTTTTCCTTTACATATCTGCCCATCTCTGTTTTCTCAGCAACTTGTTTGGTTCATCTGCAAAATCCGTTGCTGAAGGAGCTCTGAAATCGATAGTGCCACTGCCCCATCCCTGCTCAAGCTACACTTACAATACAATGTTGTGTGCTATTGTTTATACTTAAAATAATATCAATTATTTGCTCAGTTTCAATGACTGCCCCTAACATTGTTCTTATTTCTAATCATCTTACTACATGTTGTGTTGTGAGTAAATATTTCTCTCACACATAAACTGCTAAGTTAAACACACGGGCCTAGCAACTCTGACACAGTTATGGGTTGATGCATCATGCATGTACCTTCACTTGATAGCTCAAGAACTCGAGAAGAATCAGATGATATTTTTCATACTAATGACAGGCTCGCTATCTATACTAAAACCACCACAACAACTATATTCACAATGTTTGTAGCCCTATTGCTAGCCATGTTCACAACGTTTCTAGCTCAAAAAATCTATTCCCCTTCTGTTGCCTTGCCTGTATATACTGTAACCTACTACATTCACAATGTTCCAAGCCCTGTTGCTATATGAATGGGATTAAGATATAAGGCGAAATGCAAGGGAATGTATGAATTACATTGGCTTTGACTACTCCATGGATGTCTGTTGGCTGATTGGCCATGAAATGAATTACATGGATCTTTTTGTACAGTTAATTAACAAGTCATTAACATGGTTATTTTTCTTAAGAATGTTGCTAACATACAAAGGTAGCTATGCTGCAATTGACCTCCAAGTTTCTCTTTTTTTTATCTCTGGTTCTGTGATGATCTTCTATGTCAGATGTACTTCTGTAGTCATCTTTTAAATGCATTAGTCATTACGGAATATGTAAAACCCAGCCACTTTACAAATTTTCATGATATTGGTTTACAACATAGCACCCCGGCCCTCTTACAAAACAGTACTAATCTCTGTAAACTCAACCATCTAGCATATATATATGCAGTTCTTTACATGTGCACTAACTTACAAGCTGACATCAAAGTTGCTCTAGGACCTTTTAATACCAGGATGAAATAATTGGAGAAAGCAATCTAGGCAGCTAACCCTGTCCTCTATTCAAGCTTTAAGTACAATATAGTCTCACAATTGCGGAGCAAGAGATGAGAGTGCATATTTTGCTTCACAGTAAAAATTTCTTTTGGGCATTCTCGGTGATCCCTGGCTGGCCAGTGGAGCCGTGGACAGGCTCTTGGCGGGAGTCGTGCGCGCCCGTGGCCTTCAGCGCCAGCGCCCATGGGCCCAGGGCCCACGTCGCCGCCAGCTGGGGGCGTGTCCGGCCCGACATGGCCAGCACCTGGGCCATCGCACCACCCGGCAGGGTCAGGCCTTCCTCGGAGATGGAGAGCGCCATTAGGTCTGGGCCAATGCCACCAACCAGGAGGAGATCGACCACGCTCAGTAGGTGAAGCCCTGCCCTGGATCATTGTTTTCACCTTCATTCACACGCCCTGATGAGTCTTTTTGTGCACTAGGGCCTGG
The DNA here is from genome assembly GCA_904845875.1 of Miscanthus lutarioriparius. NCBI lineage: Eukaryota > Viridiplantae > Streptophyta > Magnoliopsida > Poales > Poaceae > Miscanthus > Miscanthus lutarioriparius. The sequence continues at coordinate 69,283,251 of CAJGYO010000004.1, read as the reverse complement.
AGAAGTACGTCATGACCAAATTGTTCGACAGCATGTTTGGGACCTCCACTGAGGATGCCGTTACCGCCATGGAGATCTTGGAGAAGATTGTACTCTTGCAACAATTTGTTAAGCCCCATCACTTGGATATACCCAAGGTCCTGCAAAAGGAGGCATCATGGCTAGTAATTCATTCTGAGCTTCAAACATTTACAACCCAATTTCAGTTGTCATAAGTTGTAAGGATGGGAGTAATCAATGTATGCCACATCAATATATGTTTGATTGAAATGAAGCTCCATACTTTGATAAATTTGCTAGCTTCAATATTGAAAGAAAAGGTGTCAACTATCAAGTACTCAGCTCTATTTTTTCTGTTATTATCAATTATGTTGTCATTATACTGCATATCCAAGAGTTGCTGGTTTTAATCATGTAATATCCAATTTTTTAAATTATCCAAAATTCCCATAAAAGAAATCATTCCAGTGATACATCCAAAGCTCATTGTAACTATGACCATTATTTTTCTGCACATGACACTCTAGCTTGCAGTGAAAGAGTTGCAGACGATTAATACCTTCAAAGCACAACACGAGACGCTTCTATACATCATGAGCTGTTGTCAAGTAATCAATAACTTGCTTCTCAGCATATCAATGTCAAACGATCGAACATTATCTGGGGCTGTTAAATTCCTTCCTATTCTTATCTATATTACTATCAAGGCAAGGGCAATCCTCAGCTGCACTCAAATCTGAAGAATTATCTGACAAACCTCATTTCACCAAAGATGTTTATAATAGATGTCAACTCTCGCTCACTATCGATGGAGTAATCGAGTTTCAAAAACATATGAAATCGGCAAGACTAGCTACTCAAATATCTGTTGCTAGCCCAAGTACCTCACACCATCATATGCTTCTCAACTCCTACTTTTTGTGGAATTACATGTACTTTATTAATTTGCAGAGATGCTTTCCATCAGTCTTAAAAAGGTTATCATCATGTAAAGTACGTAACAGGCTAAGAGCCCAAGCAGTGAGTTCATGTCCATTCAAAACAAATCAAAACAGAGAAAAATGAGTCATATCATTGAAAAAAACGTGTTTTACTTGACCAATTTAAATGCAGTCATATTTGGCTTTGCTCAAAGCTTTGAATTTAAACTCAAACAGCATATAATATTTGCTTTATATACTATTTCAGACATTCTCTTCCATTGCAACATCTTTGACTTTGAACTATAAGGCAGTCAAAAAAAAAATGCAAATCTACTATACCTCCATCTTTGTTCTCCTATATTTTGTGCTGATTGCTAAAGCTCTCCACATAACTTTCTCAACTCATCGACTTCTCGTAATTTGGATTTTAGCTGTGCTACTATCTGTCTCCTTCTGTAAATGATTTGGCTAATCTGTGTAGTTAATTTTTTTACTTTGTTTTAAAAGCTTTAGATCTTAATACAGTGCTAGAGTGTGAATCTTAGACAACACTGCCACCGCTGTAGTTTTGATTGCGGTGAATGTGTGGATTGTCATCTCGAAAACAATCTCTATCTTCCTTTGAAATTATGACTCAAAGGTAATAATTCTACACCTTGTATTTTTATTTCAGATTTAAATAAATATCAACTTCAGACTCCAGAGAAAAAGGACTATGTGAAAGGTATACACTAAAACATTTGCTCACGCTTATATGCTCTTTGATATATGTGACTGATTATACCTAATACTAATCAATTCTTAATTTCACAATGATGGGTGTGTCGTGCATAGTTCTTAATTGAAAAAAAAGAGACTCCAGCTATTATCCTCTGCAATGGCAACGATCAACATCAGCTCCACTAATCTGTATAATTATATTATACTACTGCTATTTATTCTCAACAGAAGCTAAGTAATACTAATTGCAATATAATTATTAGCTTCATGATGCAAGCACCACATGGGACCGCGCGGCAAGGCCGCGCTGCTTTCTAGTGTTAATGGTATTCCTGGAACTCATGTATCTCAGGTATTAGTTGTTTTTTCTTTATAATGTATTTAGTTTCTACATTATTCCTTTTTTTAAGTGGTTTTTTTTGTGTGTTTGATTTTAACTGTAGGCTAATGTTGTGAAAGTTGATAGAGCTGCTTCTTTGTCAAAGGACCTCAGTGAGTTTTTCCTGTCTCCATCTTTTCCCCTTTTTTGTTTTTGTTTGTTTTGTTTCAATTCTTATTTTTATTTTCTTTTGTCTTTATTATTAGATGTTTCTCCAGTTGGAACTAAAGTTGGAACTGAGGCTGTTTCAAATATTCGTGGAACATCTTCCAAGCGTGAGTTTAGTATAATTTTGTTCACTGTATCTTTATTTGATTAGTAATATTATTTTTTGTAATTTATTTTCTTTATCTTTTATTGTTTCTTTGTCTGTTTTGAATCATGTTACATTTGTTTCAGGTGCTCCTCAAGAAGACATTTCTCAGCTTCATGACCGTTTTCCTAAAAGTGTTCGTCGAGGTCATCATTCTGTGATATCTTCTAAGAGTATTCCTGCACATGGTGTTGATGATGTAATCCCTATTGTGAAAGAACATGAAAATGATCCTGAAGCTGATCGATTTAATTCTCCAGATCAATCTATTGGAGTAAGTTTCTTTGTGGATTTGATTTGATTAGTTGTTCTTGAATTTTGTCTTTGATTATTATTATTCTTTTTTGAAACTATTTATGTTTTTTTTCAAGCTCCTATTGTTATGCAGACTCTTCCTTTTTCTGATGATGAGTCTCCTAATTTGTCTAAGAAGTTGCCTCCTGTTTCTTAGTTGCATTCTTCATCTAAGGCTGGATGTTCTTTTTCTACACCGGTTAATGTTAGTATTTACCTATTGGTTCGATATCGTTTCATAAAATTTGTAATTATTATGGTTCAGCTTTTAATTATATTATGAATGTAGGTTTGTTCTCCAGAGGTTACTATTGTTGGTTCGAGAACTCTTCCTCAGAAGCTCAAAATGATGGGCAAGAAATCAGAAATTGTTTATAATTCTAAATTTCAGAAATCAAGTTCTGGTTTAGTTTCTCCTCGTAAATCTGCCTCCAAGATTTCTGGTTATCCATCTATGCTTGTTTCATTTGCTTTTTTTGTGTTTTCTAATTTTTTTCATTGTTTTTAGGATCAACTTCTAAAAGATGTAGATAGTGCAAGTGAAGACATCTTATCTAGAGCTTTCACTCGTTCCTCTAAGGCCAGGCCTCTTCATCGTTCTAACCTGGTATTTTTTTTGCGTATCTTTGCTTGTGTTTAGTATTTGGCTGTGTAATAATTGTTTTTTAATCTAATTATGTTTATTTTTATTTGTTAGTTCTTCTTCCCATGCTTCTATGATGAGCACTGGTTCATTTTTATTGTTGATATAAAGGATCAGTCCTTTGTTTTTCTGAATTCATACTTTGTCTTACAATCTGATTACCAGGTTCATGTGAGGGATAAGTTAGTATGACTTTTATGTCTGTTTCATTTCATTTTTATAATTCATTGGTATGTGTTTGTTTTTGTTATTTCCTAATATTATTTGGTTTATTTTAGATTCCAAATTTCAAATATTGGTGGGCAAAATTAGTCATGCTTGATATGGGATTTCAAATGTATAAAGTGGTTTATCCATTTGTCCCTCGACAGCCTCTCAGAATGTGCAAGTTCTATTCCTGTGCATTGTTTTATTATTTTTTTATTAGTTCTTTATTTTCATTATCTCTATTTTATATTGTATTGTTGTTTGTATATTTGTTTTTGTCATATTAATTTATTCTTTTTTTATTTGTAGCTGTGATTCTGGAGTGTATGCTATGATGTTTCTTGAGAATTGGAAATCTCCTCGTTCTTCTCTTTTTACTCTGTTCAAGGATAGTGACATACCAAATTTGAGGATCAAGCTTGCTAACGAGCTTTTTTTTTTTCAAAGAATACTGGACATAAGGATTTAGTTACTAGTTATCAGTTTGAGGTATGATTCTGTAATTTTTGAATTTTCTTCCCCTTTTATAGTTCTTTAAGTTTTAATTTATAATATTTTCCTTTTTTCTATTATGAACTTGACAGGACAGTGAAGATGCGTAGAGAATGTTCTCTTTGTGGTCAAGATGTTGCTCAGATGTTTGCCAGATCTTAGTTAGTTGTAGAAATGCTCCTGACATTGCAATGTCAGTATGGATGTGTAGATAATAGCATAGAACTATAAATAGTAATGTTTGTTGAGGATGAACCTAAAACAGTAATGTTTGCTGGTACAATTTCTTAGTAAATATGCATCTAATTCATGCTTTTCTTGTCTCTGTTTTTCTACGTCTTCTGCTTTCCTTCTTTGTTATGGTCCATCTTCAGCTTTCTGTAGTGCTTGTGGTTCTTGTCATCTTCTTCTTGCTTTTTCCATTCCGACCTGCAATGTTGAAATTTTTTAGTATATTACTGTGTCGACGAAATTTGGTCGGCGATCTATCGAGAGGTATACCCACGGTAGTAGATAAATTGGTGAAGGCGCGCGTGATACGAACCAGATGATAACAGAGGCAAGATACAAGATTTATACAGGTTCACGCCGTCAGCACGTAACACCCTGCATCTTGCGCTCTGTTATTTTGTATTGATTGTGTTTCGATATATCTCGTCTAGGGGATCTCTGCTCCTTATATGCTCTGGAGGGGTAGGGTTATAAGGAAAATATTCTATTTGGTATTACAATATCTTTTTTAGCCTTGCGGTGCACGTCGATCACTTCCGTGCCTGGGTTGGGTCATCTCTGATGGTGCGGCTCATGTCTTGTCCTATGAATACTGGGGGGTATATCCTCCATAACTAGTCCCCGAGCGTCTTGTATCATTTGAGCAACGCATTTATCTTTTTGTAGCCTTGTGGTGCATGTCGACCAGTGCCTCGCGTCTTGATCTTGTGGGCTGGGTCACCTTTGATGGTGCGACTCATGTCTTGGCCTATGAATACCGGGGGTATATCCTCCACAGCTAGTCCCAGAGCGCCTTGTATCCTTTGAGCAACGCATTTTTGAACATGTCCGAGCAGTTTGATGTGAAGCCGACCAGTTTAACTAGTGATCCGAGCGATGGAAGTTGAAGCCGACCAATTTAACTGGTGATCCGAGCGATAGAAGTCGAAGTCGACCAGTTTAACTAGTGAGGCGACCTCGGACTTAGCCAAGTAAGGCTTACCAAAAGGATATAAGAGGCTCAAGATTAATTTTAAAAATTATTCACCTCAGATGAAGTGTAGCCACTTAGACTCCGTTTGTAAGGTCAGATGATTATCATCCGTGACTTAGTCAATAAGGAGGGTAAATCAAAAAATAAGCACTACATCCACCATTAGGTGAAGTGTAACTACTTAGTCCCCGAGTCTACTGGAAGATGAAGAATGAATCTTATAACAGGGTCAAAGAAAATAAGCCTGAAAGCTTGACAATGTCAGCTGTCATGTGCGTATTAAGACCCTAGACGTGCTACCCAAGATCAGCACTTTGATCCGAACCGCATGGAGCAAGTTGATAGCACACCAATGAGACGTAGCAAGATCCGACCGCCAAGGGAGTCCCCAGCTTAGTTGGCGATTCTTACACGAAGAATCCAAACGCCGAGGAGTCCCTAGCTTATCTGGCGACGCTTGTATGAAAAATCTAAACACCGAGGAGTCCACAGCTTAGCTGGCGAGCCCTCGGCGCGGCTGACGATGAAGCGATGAACAATTCAAACGTCGTGGAGTCCCCAGCTTAGCTAGCGAGCCCCCAGCGTAGCTGACGATGAAGCGACGGACAATTCGACCAGTTGGTTGGTGAAGAATCGAGCACCGAGCAGCCCAACCAACTGGTCGGCGGCGAAGTGAGCGCCAAGTAGAAGTGAACGCCGAACAGTCCAACCAACTGGTCGGCGACGAAGTCCATAAACCTAATGGTCTGACCAGTTGATCGGCGGAGAAGTCCGAAGGCCAGGTGGTGTGACCACCTGGACAATGATCCTGTAATAAATATGTAGAATGAGTAGTATATGATGTAAAAATAAATATATGAACTCGGCGATGAAGGCAGCAGAGTGGAATAGATAGACATTATGTTTGTATGAAGTGTTCATATTTTAAATATGAGTAACTTCCTGCCAGTTGGTTCTGTATCGCATCACCAGCCCCGACTAGCCCATACTATATAGCGTAGAATGCTTAGCACTCGTTTATGCGTAAGAGCAGAGGCATCACCGAGGAGCCACTGCCGACCACCCATAACGCAGAGGGCTGGCGCTCGTGTACGTGTAGGAGTGAGATCGAGAACAGGGCTGTTTCTAGTAACGCAAGTGAGAACATAGCTGGTTGACGAGTTGAAGAATATCTTAAATATATTGTAAACATTAAGTTTTCTTTTGGAGATGTGTTTATATTTAATATAAACTACCTCGAGCCGTTAGTTTGTTGGTTGAGCCCCGCAGCCCTAGCTAGCCCATAAACTGAGCGCGGAGCGCTGGAGCTCGTGTACGTGTAGGAAGACAAGCATCACCGAGGAGCCGCTGCCGACCACCCATAACGCAGATGGCAGGTGCTCGTGCACGTGTAGGGAGAAGGCAGAGACAGGTCCGTCTCTAGAGAGCACAAGCGTAAACGTGGCTGATCGGGGAGCCATTGAGGCGGAAGCGTATGTCATCTTTAAGATGGTATACATGGAGAAAATTCGTTTGGAGAATAATCATGTAGAGAATAGTATGAAGAAACATGATGGTGAAAACTTTATTAAATATTCATATATAAAAAGGTACTTATCTTTAGACATAACGTTTGATCGGTGGCGATGAAATTGCCCGGCCCTCGAGCTTTCTGGCCTGTCGTCATGGCGGCAGTCATGGTCGTTATAACGCCGTTCTTCGCGACGATCATTGCGACGTGGCAGGCGATCGGAACAAGTAGTCCGGTCGGCTCGCTTAGCGGCTCGCTTGACAGCTCGGACGGCTCGTTTGACAGCTCGGACGGGTACGCGGAGTCATAGACAAACGGACGTAATCGGAGCCTGATGGAGTCAATCCACGTGGGGAGGTGAAGTCCTTGAGCATGTCCGACCGAGGCGAGGGTGCAGTCCAAGATCTTACATGCCTGAGATACGTGAGGTTGCCTGCATGGTGGTGTAGATCCAGATGCATATATGCTTGTATATCTCTTCAACTACTCTAATTAGCTTGTATGGTCGACCATCATCTTTGGTGAAAACACTACTCCATATCACGTTATCACCAGCCGCCTTTTCCTGATTGCTGGTTGTCGTGATCCACGGAAACAATCTTGCGTATCCGATCATAAATCATGAGCAACAACAAGATGCGATTAGGTTTCTCCCAATCAAAATCATGCAGACATACGGGTATATCTGGAAGTATAATAACAATATTTAATTAGGAAGCGACTCGACTTAGCTTTCTGGGATTGCTTGACTTTGATCTTGTTGTCGTGTGTTGCGTCTGTTGGAGGTGCATGGCAAGGCGTTGGACTCCAACACGTGCGGCCGTTCGCCGAGGAAAGTGATCCGCTGCGTGCCAGCGTCGAGTTGCCGGCGAATGTTGAGTTGCCGACGATGTTGGTTGAAGAAAAGATTCCCATTTGGTTCGCCACAGAATCAACACACACATCCCCTACCTGGCGCGCCACTGTCGACGAAATCTGGTCGGCAGTCTACCGAGGGGTATACCCACGGTAGTAGATGAATCGGTGGAGGTGCGCGTGATACGAACCAGATGGTAACAAATACACAAGATACAAGATTTATATAGGTTCAGGCCGTCAGCTTGATATAACACCCTACATCCTGTGCTCTGTTATTTTGTATTGATTGTGTATCAGATTCGATATATCTCATCTAGGGGACCCCTGCTCCTCCTTATATACTCTGGAGGGGTAGGGTTATAAGAAAAATATCTTATTTGGTATTACAATATCTTTTTGTAGCCTTGCGGTGCACGCCGACCAGTGTCGTGCGCCGCATGCCTTAATCTTATGGGCTGGGCCACCTCTGATGGTGCGGCCTATGTCTTGTCCTATGGATACCGGGGGTATATCCCCCACATACTATAGTTCCTTCCAATCTATTTAGTTTGATTCAGTTTTATATTCTTACTTGATGTCTCTGCTTTTTTAGCCTTCTTCTTTGCTGCTGCTTTTGTTTTCTCCCTTTCTTGTTCCACCATTGCTTTCCATATTTTTGTTTTTTTGGGTCTCCCTTTGTTCTTTATGGTAAGTGGGTCTTGTACATTTGATTCATCCTCTGAAGGTTGTCTCAACTCTATTTGTGTTCCATTTGCATTCTTAGTTGCTTGTCCAGGTGCTTCAGCTGTTGGTGTTATTTGTGGTGCTTCTGTATTTCTTGATGACAAAATGATGTCAAGGTTTTTTCCAATTCTTTTAAACTCCTTAAGTAGATATTCCATTGCTTCATCCTTTCTAGCTCCTTTTGAAGTTAACTCTACTGCTTCTCTTAACAGGATGTTGAACCTAAGTATGTCATTTGTTTCAGTATTTGCTGTGACCCTCACTACTACAGATTGACTTATCACTATTGTCACTTTCACTGTCGTAGCAATAGAAGCGACGGTGTGATACTTGCACCGTCGGTTGGAATGATAGTGAGGTCTCCTAGACTGAAACCGGCAGTTCAGACTTCTACCACCGACAGGTTAATGATAGATGCGGCAGTGGTATTGGGGTTGCATTTCCTTCGTCGCATGAAAAGCCGAGCTGACTAGGATACGCATTTTGCTCGCCGGCCCTAAAGTAGCGTTTGGTTAACCGACGGTAAATTCAGCGTGAGTGTTGAATTGTCTAAACTTCTAAGGCCATCAAATCACCATTACTTCTGCCGCCTGAAGCCTAAGAGCCGCGTACCGACTGCTGTACATATACTTCAAGCCCGGTACCCTCTAAAACCATCCCTCTTCTTCATCCATCATCCCCTTCTCTTCCAATCTACAAAGAAAATGTCAGACAACCCCATCAAGTTTCCAAGCAGCCTGTTGTCCAGCGAGGACGAATTGCCTTCCCACCACTCCTCCGAGGAGAACGTCTCCTCTGACGACGGGATGTCTGATTATAGTCCTCCATGGAGCCCGAGAAGGACCCGGAGGAGGAGGAGGAGGACGACGCCGACACCAAAGACGACGACAATGACTCTGACTTCACCTCGCCTCCTCCCAAGCAAGCAAGGCGAGCATCATATATTTAGATTAAGTAGTTTATAGTTAGTATAAGTAGTTTTAATAGTTTAGGTTAGTTATTATGCTTCCGGATGAGTACAATCATATACTCGTCCAAATTGTATCTATATGTTAGATATATATAATCAATCAATGAAAAAAATTCTATTCGCACAGATTTGACCCTTCAATCCCACCTTTTTTATATGAAATGCAAAGAAAGTTCTTTCCAATACTACTTCCCAAATGCCAGTGCATGGATTTGATCTCTCGACGAATATTTTTTAATTTTTCTATATATTTGTGATTGAAAAGGGAAAAACTATCATGTATGGTTGCGGTTGTTTCCAGGAGAATCTAAAAGCAGTTTAACCGCTAACAATCGCCGTATTATAGCATTGGATTAGTGTGGCAATGGTCGGCTTAATACGGACACTGTTTAACTTATCCCGTGCTGTCCGTTCTCGCTGCCGATAAATCTAGACCGTCCGTTTGGCAACAAACCTAGAAGCACCTGGCCCATTCCCAACTGCCCTCTTGTCCTGTCGGCACGTTGGCGGCGGTTCGACCAACTAAAAACCCAATACAAAACTATTAGTTCTCTCCACCCGTTGTTGCTTCATCTTCATTCTCCCCACCCGTTGCTTCATCTTCATTTTGACCCATCACCTATACTTGCCTTGCCTCGAGCACCTTGCATTGTCATCATGGACAACGCCTCGTGAAGGTTAGACAGATTTGGTCACCCCGTGTTTGCATTTGGTTCCAATTGGTTTTGGGTTTGTGTCGACACAATATCGTTGGCAGTCCTTCGAAGGGTATCCCACGAAGGTAGATTGATTGGTAGAGAGGCGTGTAATCAAGAACAAGAAGGCAACAGAGACACACGAGTTATACAGGTTTAGGCCGTCAGTATGACGTAATACCATACTCCTGTGTTCTGTTGGATTGTATTGGCTATCGTATGATATTACGTGAGTTTGGAAGGGGTCCCTGCCCGCCTTATATAGTCCGGGGGGCAGGGTTACAAGTCAATTAGATCTGAGAGATAACCGGAAAGTAATAACAGATTATAGGAATCATGGGATCATATGTATCCTAACAGATCTCGTAGTATCTTCAGGATATCTTCCTGGTATCTTGTGGGAGGCACCGAGCAGAGTTGTGCCCCGCAAGGCTTCATCTTGTGGGCTGGGCCGCCCCTGGGGGCGCAACCCATGTGGTCTGCCGTGGGTATCCAGGGTCGTACCCCCCACAGCTTGTCCCCGAGCACCTTGTACCCGTTGTGCAACGCCGTCTTGAGCTTGTTCGAGCAGGTGCGAACAAAGCCGAGCAGCCAAACTCATGGTCCGACCACCGCGATGAGTTGCCGAGTAGTTGTGAGCAGTTGCCGAGTAGCGTAAACCATGTCCGAGCAGCGTGAACAGTCATCGAGCAGCATGAGTCATAGCTGAGTAGTATAACCCAAGTACGGCTTGCCATAAGGGTGTAAGGAGCTCAAGTTCAGAATCGAAAATTTCTTCGCAGTGGACTAAGTGTGCCCACTTAGAGTCCGACCACGAGAAAAGGAGATAGTCTTCTTTAGCTTCAAAAGGCGTGGAGTCTTCCAGAATAAAGCAAACACATTCACCACGAGGTGAAGTGTGCCCACTTAGTCCCCGGGCCTGGCAGTAGATGACGTAGTCATGTGGTGCCATGGTCCAAAGTAAAAGAATAGTAGAAGACCAGCCTAGTAGGCAGTCAGTCCCCGGGCGTAGCCCTGAAGTAAGAAAAAGCACATTCACTGCAAGGTGAAGTGTGCCCACTTAGTCCCCGAGCCTGACAGTAGGTGACGTGGTCACGTGGTGCCAGGGTCAGAAACAACAATCATTAGGAAAAAATCCCCAATGCGGCGAGGAACCAAGATGTAATGCTGACGCAGTCCCCGAGCCACAAGAGGAAATCTTGGAGAAAACAAATCGCGGAGAAAATACCGGAGTAATGGTTGTATAGTAGTAATTACTGAGCCGTAATGGTTGGCGGAGAAGTCAGCGAATATTCGGCGAGCCGTAACAAATTGCGGAGATAAATCGGTGATACGGGCCATAGTTGCACGAAAGCCCAGGTAACGGCCCACCTTCGTGTTGTGGAGAATTCGGAGAAGCGCAAACCATGGGAGCGGTTTCCCAAAAACCCTCGAATGCGAAAGGGTGGGGGGGAGTGCTTTATAACTGCGCTGCCACACCCCGCGCTCCCACCTTTGCCACTTTGCCATTTCATCTTCCTCCTCAACCCTTGTGCTTCCAGATTCACATCTACACTTGCTTCCGTCGCCAAACCCTAACCAGATCTGAGAGATGGCGCCGAATAAGGGAGCTGCGAAAACGAAGAAGATGAGCCCCAAGAAGGCGAACGCCGAAGCCCGACACGATGAAGAGTGGGTGCTTTCGCTAATAGGAGAGGCAGAGCCCAACAGATTGGTGGAGGTGGGCGTTCTTCCTGACCGCGTTACCACCGGATGGCGGCCGACCCTCGGTGAGCCCTTTCTAATGCCTCATACTAATGAAGTAGTGGTATTTGAGGATTATTTCTGGCGCGGGTTGGGATTTCCTGTTCATCCATTCCTGAGGGATCTATTGGAGTTCTGGGTAGTTAGTCTGTGCAATCTCCACCCAAATACCATTTTGCACATCTCGATCTTCATCCATTTCTGTGAGGCGTATCTCTGAATCCTTCCCACATCTCGATCTTCATCCACCTATTCTGGCTGAAGAAGAGAGGCGGCAGTGGTTCCAAGGTGGTCAGCGGAGTGTACCTTCCGCTATGCGATGGAATGGCGGGCGAGTACCTTACTGTGCCACTAAACACGTCGCTGAAGGGGTGGAACGCTAGGTGGTTCTACATGAAGTAGAGCCACCCTATCGTCCGCTGCGACGCCGACCACATCCCGAAGAGCCAAAAGAGCTGGTCGGAGATGCCAAGCAGGACCGATATGGAGCAAGTGAGGGAGCTCCTTGGCTTAATAAAGGGCATGAAGACCAACGGTGGATTGGTAGCGGTGAGCTATATAGTGCGCCGCGTCCAGCCCTGTAAGGCGAGGGCTCACGCAGCCTTTGATTTCAAGGGGGAGACCGATGGGACCCGGGAAAGGACAGAGATGCTATCGAGGGACATAATGCAAGAGCGGGTTGTAGAGCTATTCGCTCCATTTGCCTTGTTCAACTTGGCAGGGCAGACGAGACCCTTTCACTGCAAAAATCTGCCTCCTTAGGTAAATATCTCAATTGTATGTTCCTCATGCTTTTTATCTTCTGTCGTTGCCGAGCAGTGGACTGACTCACTTATGCGAAGATCCATTCGCAGGAAAGAGCAGTGTACTTCTCGAGCATGCCGAGGGACGATTGGCCGTAGGTGGTAGATGCCGGCCATCGACGCAGACTAAGGATGAAGCCGCCAGCATCTTGTCGGAAGTCCATCCCCGGTGTCGGAGAAAATCTCGAGGAAGAGGGCAGCGGCAGAAGAGAAAGACGGCGGGCACCGCTCCCCTCAAGCCAGGTGGCATCTCGCTTGGCGGTGACAAGACCACTCGGACACGAAGGACCGCGATGTTCGAGTGGTCGGATGATGACGAAGTTTCGGTTGCTCCTCCACCGAGCACGAAGGCGCCTCCGCGCAGCACACGCGTGGAGGAATAGTCAATGGGAGGGGAAGAAGTTCCCCAACAGCGGGCGACGGGAGCCCCCGAGCAGCAGGCGAAGGGAGTCCCCGAGCAATAGGCAAGGAGAGTCCCAGAGTGGTGGATGGAGGGAATCCCTGAGCAGTAGGCGAGGGGATCCCCGGAGCGGCGGACGGAGGGAATCCCCGACTAGCAGGCGAGGGGATCCCCGGAGCGGTGGGCGGAGGAGAGGCTGACGACAGAGACCACGGGACCACTACCCCATGACGCAGGCATCGACCCCAAGGCCACGGCTGGGGGCTCGGGTAGGCAACGCCGGTTCAGAAAGATCTACCAAAAAACCACAACATAAGTACCCTTTGTCTTGGAGTTATTTGGTTGTCATTTCCTTATCCTTTTTTGGCGATTGACGAGCTGGTCTGATGCAGAGCGAGGCGTACGGAGGATCCGGCCCCGCCCGTCCAGACTCACGAGCAGCTGAAGGCTGGCCCCGGGGTGGAGGAGATACCGGTGGACCCCATCCCAGAGTCCTCGGGTGCTTGGTAGTCGGTGGAGGAGTCAGCCGCTGCTGCTAGTGGACTTGGCGGCGGCGAACAGTTGACATCGACGATGGATGGTTCGACGACGATGCCCGGGGCGACGGCGAGAACCACCGGGTCTTTAGCGGCGAGTGCAGGAGATGCCGGTGTCGCACTTGAGTCTGGGGCGGTGAAGCCGATGGTGCCCGAGGAGCAACGAGCCCCTCCTGAGGCATCACAGGGCGTGGTCAGACCCGCTGTCCGACCATGGAGCCCCCCGGTGGTGCCTCTAGCCGCGGCGGAGGAGGACGAGGTGGAAGAGATCGAACGCGAGGAATCTCGACCGCAGGCTGTCCGAATCCTCCACAGACATGGCGATGAGGTGGTGGTCGTTGAGGAGGAGGACACCACCAGGGAACTGAAGAGACTAGAGTCCGCCCTTGCTGGAGTGATGAGACAAATCAAGGTTTGTACTGCATCTGTAATGTTCATCTTTGACGTTGGAGATTGTTCTTCTTCATAATATTGGCATTTTTTGCAGGGGATAACTTGGACTGCTGAGCAGCAGTGCCAGCTGATAATGAGGATGGAGCCCCTCATCGAGGAGAACAAAAAACTCAAGGAGGCGATGAACCTTATGGAGAGAAACATCCAGAGGGCCCAGCGCGAGAGAGACCTTGTGGAATCCAACATGCAGGACCTGGAATACCAAAAGGGCGTCATTTCTGAGTAGCTGGCGACCGTGTCCGAGCAGCTATGTGTCAAGTATGAGCAGCTGGCCACAGTCTCTGAGCAACTGTCGGGTGCTTCCGAGCAGCTGGAGCGCAAGTCCGAGCAGCTCAAAAGTATCTTTGAGCAGAGAAAAGGTATGACATATCGATGAACTTGCTTTGCATTACTGAATTATTATTGGTGATGACTATTGTGCTTGTAGAGCAAGATGCAGAGCTCAGCCAACTGTGCCAAGCCTTCGAACAACTCTGAGAGGAGAAGGCGAAGGAGACAGGGCGAATGGACAAACTAGCCGAGGAGCTGAATGGTGAGTACTTCCTGGTCGGAGTTACTGCTGAAGTAACTTCCTTGCTTGATGGAACCTTGTAATGCTTGCAGACTACCGCCAGAGGGTCAAGGCACAGTTTGACATGCTGGTGCAGGAGGCCAGGACCTAAAGGGACAAGTTCGATGCCGTAGTCGCTGGAGTTAAACCGGTGCTCGACTGCGTCGGCCTAGAAGTGGCTCCTCAGCCCGACGGCAGGACACCGTGTTCAGACACTATCATCTAGAGGTGCAAAGCGGTGTGGGAGAACTTCAAGGGCTTCAACCACAACGCCATTGTTACCGCCATTACTCACACCCTTGCGATGGTTCGGTCCCACTATCGAGCCATTGACCTTCAGGCTATAGGGGCCGGATTCACCGAAGGGATGAGCGAGGCGAAGCACCAACAGCTGGAGGATGAGGTGGAGGACACGGCCAAGAAGCTGGCCGGCGACATCGACCTGTTCGACGAGATGGACGACGATGGCGAAGCCCGATGATCTGTTCGGAGAGTATTATCTATAACATCTGGAGAGGGTAGTTAGAGCATGCGAGAGCACCAAAAACATTTATGTATTTGTATAAATGTTATAAAGTGCATGTTTATGCAGCTTGCTGGTATTTGTGGTGAAAAATCATTGTAGTAATAACCCTAAGGCAATTATACGTAGTACAAGTAGCGTCCTAGCAGTTAGTTCGTTACTGAACTCTTTGGCCTTAGCTAGCCCATAGTCCATAACATCGAGCGCGGAGCCCGTGCACGTGTAGGAGGAATAGGCGTCACCAAGAAATCACAGCCGACCACCCATAGCGCAGAGCGCAGAGCCCATAGCACGTGTAGGGAGATATCAGAGACTGGGTCTTCTCCATAGAGCGCAAAGCGGAACGTGTGCTGCTCGGCGGTTGGCGAAACAACTTGGAGATATACATTGGATTAGTGGCATCCGAGCAGTTAGTTCTCTACTATGCTCTTGGCCTTGGCTAGTCCATAGTCCATAACGTCGAGCGCGAAGCCCGTGCACGTGTAGGAGGAACATGTGTGACTAAGGAACTGCAGCTGACCACCCATAACGTAGAGCGCAGAGCCCGTAGCACATGTTGGGAGAGATCGGAGACTGGGTCTTCTCCATAGAGTGCGGAACAAGACGTATGCTGCTTGTTGATCAATGAAATATCTTGGAGATTTGGAGAAAAGTGGTCGGCGGTTTGGAGAAACGTGGTCGGCGATTTGGAGAAACTTGTTCGGCGAAATACATTGGAGATTTGGAGAAACATGGTCGGCGATTTGAAGAAACCTTGTATGGGGAAATACGTTAGAGATTTGGAGAAACACAGCGGAGCAGTTATGGCGATCCCGTAATGGAGTTTGTTAAGGAGTAGCTTAGAGCTTCAGCAATCATAAGTGGAGATTAAATCGTAATGGAGAAAATAATGGAGACAAATTATGGCGACCAAAACTTTATTCATCATAAAGTGGAGAATACATATCTGGAGCGTTTCAAGGATAGAAACGTATAAGATGCTCGATGTGCCATGAGTTGGGGACATTGATTTCGTCTAAGTCACATATGCGATAAGACCTTGGTCAGGTAACCTCCTTGACGACGTAAGGCCCTTCCTAGGGGGAGGAGAGCTTGTGCATCCCTTTGGTTTTTTGCTTTCTACGGAGAACGAGGTCACCGATAGCAAATGAACGACCTTTGATGTTGCGGTTGTAGTACCTCCGCAAGCCTTCTAGATATTTGGCTATGCGGACACAGGTGATCAGGCGTTCCTCCTCGGCCCTGTCGACGTCCTCTGCCTGAACAACTATGGCTTGCTCTTCATGATAATTTTCCACCCTAGGTGCTCGGAAGGCAATGTCCGCTGGTAGTATGGCTTCTGAGTCATAGACCAAGAAATATGGAGACACATCGGTGCTGCAACTAGCTTGAGTGCGCAGTCCCCAGACCACAGCTGGTAGCTCTTTGAGCCATCTTCCCGGATGCTTTTCTTCTTTATGATATAGCCCCTTCTTGAGGGCATCAAGGATCATGCCGTTTGCCCGTTTGACTTGGCCATTGGCTCTAGGATGGGCAACGGAGATGCATCAGTCTTCGTAGAAGTCCAAAAAATGATGACTAGTGAATGTGGTTCTGAGGTCGGTGATGATGCTATTCAGGAGACCGAATCTGTGGCTGATATATTCGAAGAGCTCGACTGCCTTCTTTGCCGTAGCTGAGACAAGTGGTTTGTACTCGATCCACCTGGAGAACTTGTCGATGGTGACGTACATGTACCAGAAACCACCTGGTGCTGGCTTGAAAGGCCCGATCATATCCAGTCCTCAGCATGCGAAGGGCCAGGAAGCTGGGATGGTCTGCAGTTCTTGTGCCGGCACACGTATTTGCTTGGTGAAAAATTGGCATCGTTCACAATGTCGGACGAGGTCTTCTGCATCGGAGATGGCTGTGAGCCAGTAAAAACCAGCTCGGAAAGCTTTGCCGACTAGGTTTCTTGAGGCAGCGTGGTTGCCATAGGAACCAGAGTGAATTTTGAGGAGTAGTTTCACTCCCTCTTCTTGGGTGTTGCATTTCCATAGTATCCCTTCCTTGGCACTTTTCCTCATCAAGTTGCCATCCACCATCATGTAATGCTTGCTTCGACGAATTAGGCATTTGGTTTCAGTCTTGTCGGTAGGTACTTCGGCGCTGGTGAGGTACTTGATGAACTGTTCCCTCCAATTGGCGGCCGGCGAAGGTACCATAAGTACCAGCTGCTCGGCGGGGGGAATTTCCTGAACCTCCTTTTCTTCGTTAATAGATGGCGCCAGAAGATCTTGAATGAAGACCCTCGGTGGAATCACGGCGCGAGAGGAGCCTAACTTGGATAGGTGGTCGGCGAGCTGATTTTGATCTCGTATCACGTGGTGGTACTGAATATCGTAGAACTTTCCTTCAAGCATTCTGATTTCAGTGCAGTATGCATCCATCTTCTCACTGGAGTAAGACTAGTCTTTGTTGAGCTAGTTGATGACTAGCGCGGAGTCCCCGTATACTATGACGCATTTAATGTCGAGCATGATGGCTATACGGAGTCCGTGGAGACATGCTTCATATTCGGCGGCGTTGTTGGAGGCCAGAAAGTGTATCGGGAGAACATATCAGAGCTTATCCTTGGTTGGCGTGATGAACAGAATGCCCACACCAGCACCATTGATGTTGAGGGCGCCATCGAAGTACATCACCTAGTGCTCGGGGCAAGTGGCGGCGATGGGCTCTTGGATCTCGGTCCACTAAGCGACGAAATCAGTGAGTGCCTGTGACTGGATGGTAGGCCTGCTTCTGAACTCGATGGAGTAAGTGCCGAGCTCAATAGCCCACTTGATGATACGGCCATTGGCCTCTTTGTTGCAGAGAATGTCCCCTAGAGGGAACTCGGTGACCACGACGATCTTGTAATACTCGAAGTAGTGGCGGAGCTTGCGCGACGTGATTAGAACAGCGTATAGCAGCTTTTGGACCTGAGGATAACGAGTTTTGGGCTCATTAAGGACCTTGCTGATGAAGTACACTGGACGTTGCACCTTATAGGCGTGCCCAGCTTCCTCGCGTTCGACGACGATAGCTGTGCTGACAACACGAGAAGTGGCGGCGATGTAGATCATTAGAGTTTCATTTGGTCGAGGCACCATCATGATCGGAGGCTTTGTTAGGAACAACTTGAGTTGCTCAAAAGCTGTGTCTGCCTCCTCCGACCAGGAAAAACGCTTGGAGGCCTTGAGGAGTTTGAAGAACGATAGCCCTTTTTCACCGAGGCGCGATATGAAGCGGCTTAAAGTAGCCATGCAGCCTGTAAGTTTATGTATATCCTTGACACATATGTTGGCTGTTTCATGTTGGTGATGGCAGAGACCTTGTTGGGGTTGGGCTCGATGCCACGTGCGCTGACGATGTAGCCTAGGAGTATACCGGATGGAACTCCAAAGATACACTTTGAAGGGTTCAGCTTCCATCGGTACCTTTTCAGGTTGGCGAACGTTTCCTCGAGGTCGGCGATAAGATTGTCGGTGGTCTTAGACTTGACAACCACATCGTCGATGTAAGCTTCGATGTTGCGGCCAATCTGCTAATCGAGGTACATCTGGATGGCCCTTTGATAGGTCGCCCCAGCATTCTTGAGTCTAAAGGACATGGTGGTGTAGCAGTACGCACTAAAGGGCATGATGAACGACATCTTGATCTGGTCTTCTTCCTTGAGGGAGATCTGGTGATAGCTGGAGTAACAATCAAGGAAGGAGAGCAGTTTGTAGCCGGCAGTGGAGTCTACAACCTCATCTATCTGAGGCAGACCGAAGGGGTCTTTAGGGTAGTGTTTGTTAAGATCAGTGTAATCAACACACATTCTCCATTCTGTATTCTTTTTTTGAACGAGAATAGGGTTTGCTAACCACTCAGGATGATACACTTCTTTTATAAATCCGGCAGCTAGGAGCCATTTTATTTCTACCCAAATAGCCACCTTCTTGTCTAGCGCGAATCGACAGTTTCTGCTTGATCAGTTTGACGGTCGACGAGACATTCAAGGAGTGCTCGATCTTCTCTCGTGGTACCCCCGGCATGTCTGTAGGTTTCCAAGCAAACATGTCGGCGTTGGCACGTAGGAAGGAGACGAGCACGCTTTCCTATTTGGGGTCAAGGTGAGCCCCAATCTTCACGATCTTGGAGGGGTCATCGAGGCCGAGGCCGACCTCCTTGGTTTCCTTAGACTTGGCGGAGGCACGAGGAGGCTCCAGCGATGGGATCTCCAGGTCATCGGCTGGCACCGTCTTGGCATCGGTGACCATGTTGGCCATCTAGATGGAGAGGTCGATGGCTTTGGTGAGGGCAAGACTCTCTGTCTCACAGGCGTAGGCGATGGAGAGGTTGGCCCACAGTGCCAGGACTCCTGCAGACGAAGGCATCTTCAGCACTAGATAAGCATAGTGCGGTACAGCCATGAACTTGGCTAGAGCTAGTCGACCAAGTATGGCATGATAGGCGGTGTTGAAGTCGGCGACGTAGAAGTTAATATGCTCAACATGGCAGTTGCTTGCCGTGCTGAACTGTACTGGTAGGGTGATCTCTCCAAGCAGTTTGAATGCCCTGCCATGTACCACACCCTAGAAGGAGGAGTCTGAGGGTGTGAGATCTGTTATCCCAAGGCCCAAGTCCTTTAGGGCTCCGGCAAAAAGGAGATTTAGAGCGCTCCCACTGTCGACGAGCACTTTTCTGAAAAGCACTTTCTGGACGGTTACGTCGAGGATGAGAGGGAAACACCCTGTGTATGGGATCCCTACCCACTGGTTGGCCCTGCTAAAGGTAATGGGGACCTCGGACCATGGGTGATAGCTGGGGTTGGCGGCGGCGTCTTCCGTAGTGACGGCGAGCACCCGCCGGGCGGCGAGCTTCCGTTCTCTTCTGCTCTCGATGGAGGCGAGGCCCCCGAAGATGGTGGCGACCACCTTATCATGATCCTGGAAGGCATTGTTATTGCCCCCAGGTGGTCGGTGGCCTCCGGCTCCATCATTGCTGTCGTCATCCAGCTTTTTGTCCTGGAACTCCTAAGCCAAGCCGAGGCAGTCCTTCATCTTACGCTTGGCATTCTTGTGGAGTGGGCATGGGCCATCGAGGATCTTCTTGTACTGCTCGTCATAGTTGAGGTTAATTATCAGCAGCGACGATGTGGTCTAGCCAGCGACGGTGATTTTGACCAGACTTGGGTCCTTCTGGCCGATCATGGCCGCTGTCGTGATGGTAACTGCGGTAATCATAGCGTCGGTCATCGGGGCGGTCATCGTAGCGGCGTGTCGGGCGATGAGTGCTCGCATCCTCATTGAAGCACACCTCGGCTTCCTTGGCGTCGGCGTACTGGTTGGCGGTTGTGATCATCTCACCAATCCTAGTGGGCGGCTTGCGGTTGAACTTGGAGTGAAGCTCACGGTGATGGAGTCCTCGGATGAAGGCGGTGATGACCTCAGCTTCCGTGATGTTGGGAATAGAATTCCTCAGCTCAGAAAAATGTCTAATGTAGCTATGGAGGAGCTCAGACGACTTCTGGTTGATGCGGTTGAGATCATGCTTGGTGCCCGGTCGAGTACACGTAGCCATATAATTATCGGTGAAGACTTTTTTCAGCTCTTCCCAGGATCCGATGGAGTCCAGGGCAAGGCTTGTGAACCAGTTCATGGTGGTCAGCATGAGCATGATAGGAAGATAGTTCGCCATGACACTGATGTCTCCTCCAGCGGCGTGGACAGCAGTGGCGTAAGCCTATAGCCACTGTGTTGGGTTCGTCCTTCCCTCATAGGGCTCGACCCCAGTGATTTTGAAACCACGGGGCCACTGAAGTGTTCGGAGCACCCTCGTGAACGCTGGGGCCCCTTAGGGTTGTTGACGCCGTCGTCTACAACATTGCCGGCGTTGAGCATCTCGAGAGCTGAGTCCAGATTACCGTACTCTTTCTCGTACTCCTAGCGGTGGCTTACTTCTTCTTCATGGCGACCGAAGCGGCGTTCGTCGATACGCCATCGCGCATCTCAGAGATTGTTGTGTTGGTGGTGATGTTCAATGTGGTTACCCCTAGCTCCGCCCTAGAGGGGTTGCCTATCGTCATGGTGCTGGTCGATGAAGTGACTTGGGTGGAGATCGGATCTTGGCATGGCTGATCGGCGAATCGAGGTTGTGGAGTATGAAGGTCTTTGATCCTGGCATATCTCATTGACCTGACAGTGTGTCAATTTAAGCATGGTGGCGACCTTGGTGACCTCGGGTGTCTACGGGAGCCGGGCGAGCTCGTTGGCGGCCACTGCCAGATTGGCACTTGGGGTCTTGTAGACGTCGTGGCTGTCAACGCGGACAAACTCGTCGTCGAGGTTGCGTTGGAGTGGCCTTCCTTGCGAGTCAAGCTGCTGCTTGGTCATCGCAAGAGCAATCTCGTTTGCTCGGTGCTGCGCACGGTTGGCGTTTTAGTCCTCGCGAGCGGCGCGTTCCTCCTCGGTTTTGTCGTTCTGAGGGGGGCTGTCGACGCTGACGTTGAAGATTGCGCCACCACGGAACGGAGGGAGAGGTAGTAGTTTGGTGGTGGTTTTGGCAACGGTCTCCGTAGAGCCCTAGGAGTCGGAGTATGGATTCTCCTTTAGGATTGTTTGGAGGGATGCTCGAGGCGTCGGTCGACGTGCAACATGTTGACGGCCAACAGAGGCTGGTCGGCGATTTGGTCGGCAAGAGGATGGACATCTCCAACCTGGTTGGCAAATTTGCCCCTTAGGGCATCTTGGTAAGTGGCGGCGACATTGGCAAATCCGAAGGGTAGGGCCGTAGCCCCTGGAGTTTCCTGAGCAGCCTTCGATAGATCTGGATCAAAGGATGATCGACGCTGAACTAGAGTGTCTAGAGCCGATTCGGCGATGGAGAGGCAATCGGCGAGCTTTAGACCAACCTGATCGATGGATGCGATCAGATCGTCATTGTTGTTCTGCCTCCTCTGGTAGCATGGAAGCAGGCGGCGAGTTGTCGATGAAGGCAACCTCAGAGGTGGTTCCGAGATTGGATCTATAGTTGCAGCAGTTGGGGTGATCAGCGCAGAATCGATCTGCACCGGCTCGATGAGCTCTCCGACTCCATCAGCATTGATGATCCAGGAGATCGATCTGACCATGAAGATCTAGCCGGGTTGCGGGAGGGACGAAGAGCCTGTAGAAAAGCCATCTTGTTCGACAAGGAAACAGCACGCACACCCCTACCTGGCGCGCCAACTGTCGACAGAATATCATCGGCAGTCTTCCGAGGGGTATCCCACCAAGGTAGATTGATCGGCAGAGAGGCGTGTAATCGAGAACAAGAAGGCAACAGAGACACACAAGTTATACAGGTTCAGCCCATCTGTATGACATAATACCCTACTCCTATGTTCTGTTGGATTGTATTGGCAATCGTATGATATTGCGTGAGTTTGGAGGGGGTCCCTGCCTGCCTTATATAGTCCAGGGGGGCAGGGTTACAAATCAGTTAGGTCTGAGAGATAACCGGAAAGTAATAATACATTACATGAATCATGGGATCATACGTTTCCTAATAGATCTCATAGTATCTTCAGGATATCTTCCCGGTATCTCGTGGAGGCGCCGAGCAGAATCGTGCCCTACAAGGCTTCATCTTGTGGGCTGGGCCGCCCCTGGGGGCACAGCCCATGTGGTCTACCGTGGGTATCCGGGGTCATACCCCCACAGTTTATTATCAGTTTTGTTCATATTAGGAATTTCTTCACTGCAACAGATGTCTTACTTCGAAAGAAGCCATTTCAATGCGAGCAACCTTGCATTTTGGTGGCTAGGGGTGGCACCAGGACCCCAGATGATGTTGTTTGCTACTTGGGGCAGAAGCATTCACCCGGACTGACTGTTGATTGTTGAAGCCGCTGTTCATCACCTCGGACCACAAAATTTGACAAGAATCATTCAAGACCCTGTTTGTGGAGAGATTTTTGTGCTTTGCAGGACTGGACATGAAGTAGACATACTTTATAGATACAATGTGTCCGTGGATGGAGATGCTGCCATCTTCGCTATGGTTCACTACCTCTAGCTTTCGTGACTGCATCAACCAATTGAGTACCTTAGCAACTGCCTACCCATCCGACATTAAGTCTTAGAATTTATGAAACTTTTATGTTAATGAAGTTTATATGTACTGATGAAACTTCTGGATTAGTATGTATGAGTACTGCATAATCGTTGAACTATTACTTCGGTTAAACTATTAATTGAATTAGTTGGTCTTGATTGTGGTCCACGTGTACACCTCTATGTAAGCACAGAGGATCCAAAATAGGCCTTCTGCTATAGACGGATAGTACCCTAAACCGGCAGTGACACAGTATTTCATCTTGGTGGGAGTGCGAGGATTTTGAAGGATGTTTTGGCACCTTGGTGGGAGGCAAAAGCATAGACAAAAGACCTAGGCTGACCTCTTCACTCAAAGTGTGCAACACTTTGAACCCTGACTGCTCTATGGCTACATCTAGCTCCAACTCCTCCCAGTGGTCGGCACCATCGCAAGGCACCGTCGTGAGAAGAACACCAGCTTCCATCGAAGGAGGCTACAATGGGAGGGGGCCGCTCATCTCGTGCCGTGTCGAGAACCACCCCTACGTATACCAGCCACCACTTTTGTGTCGCAGTGGCTTGAAGATGCCTCAATGGATTTCGTGGAGTGATGGAAACCCAGGACGTCGGTAACATAGATGCTATAGGGCAAATAATGTAACTCAATTTCTTTTGTGTTCATTCTATTTTTGTAATGCAAATGCTGAAATCCTGATGTACTTATGGTAATTTGGTATTTTCGTAGCCCGACTTAGATTGCGGGTTCTTGAAGTGGCACGATCCCCCATATGGAAAAAAATTAGGACTTTGATTTTGGATTTATGTAACAAGATTTGGGAGCTGAAGGCAGAGGCCAATGTTACAACAAATGAAGAATATTTATAGGAGGAGGAAGAGATTATGCCATAGATTGAAGAAATGTCTAGGGTTCCAATGAAGATGATGAAAGATTTCGTACCTTTGAGAAAGAAGTGTGCTTCCTGTTCTTCTTTCACCTATTTTGTACTTAGCTTAGTTCTTGGCATGTTCATTGGCAAGTTGCTTAGTTCATCACAGTAGATTCAAGTATCAATTTATGATGTATCAGATTAAAATCTATCACTTTTGTATAACTATTGTTAAACTAAATGCAAGGTGACTATCTAGGTGTTCAATTTATTGAAATATAAATGCTAGGACATCCAAGTATCAATTGATGTGTCGAACTGAAATCTATCACTATTGTACAACTATTGTTGAACTAAATGCAAGGTGATTAACCAGGTGTTCAATTTATTGAACTATAAATGATAGTAGATCCAAGTATCAATTGATGTGTTGGAGGCATCCTACTTCCCTAGACATTGGGCCCTGGTACAGGGGCAACCAATTTATTGAACTTTATATACACTCCTACGGTCCTACCACACCTTCCTCCCATCCATTCCCCACTCTACTCCCTTGCTCTGCTTCACCCTGCTAGTGTCAGACGAAAGGCAACCTCTCACATGCTCACTGCTCCTTCACCTCCAACCTCTCCCACGCACAAATCTTCAGCGCGTCGTCCCTGCTTCTCTGCTCCATCCGGATCTAAGGCGACTACACTGGATCTGCTCTTTCACCAGATTCTATATTCCTTTGTATTGCTCTCTCGTGCTCTCTGCTCCTTCACCTCCATCCTAGCTATAGTAATTTTGTTGGATCTATAGATGAAAATGCATCTTCTTGTTCTAGAGTTTGTGTCCTTGTATATCCATGGAGTGCAGCTCTTGAGCCTTATTGTCCTCAGTATTGGTTCACCAAATCAGTGCTTTATGAACAAAGTCGATGAGCTAAATGAAAGTGTACCAATGGATGTGGATAGGGTTGTACTGGTCAAGGCTCAGGATGACATGGAAATTGACAAAACCAATGATGTACATATGAAGGCCTTTTAAATTTTGCATAGTGTCAGCCTAATTCGTATCTGCATTTTAGCTTTCGGCATGCTTGTTAGCTTGGTAGTGTCCACCTACTTATTCGATATGAATGTATGGAACTTAAGTTGGATTCCTTTCAATCTGAGAGTATTGGCATTGTGCTTTCCTTATGTTTTCTAAGTGCATGTTTTGGCCTTCGCCTCAATGTAAATCTGTGTGCCTTATTATTCACCATCGAACTCAAGTTGGCTTCCTTTCAATCTGAGTACTGGAATTGTGCTTTTCTTAGTTTTCTAAGTGCGGGATTGTGTGCCTTAGTGTTCATCACCATATCATGTGGAGGTCTCCGAGTGGTAAAAGGACTAGCCATCAGTGATGGTACTGTGCATTCACCGCCGCTTAGTTGCAAAATTTCCAATCCCACGTTTGAACCCTCCTGCGTGAAACTGATGAAAGTTTGATTCTCGCATGCTGTAAAAGTTACATTGAGAGCAAGCGACCTACTCCAACATCCCCCCTAATCTGCCCCCCCCGCACCCCCACCCCACCGTCGCCCTCCCTCCCCCCACACACATAACTTTTCTTTTCCTCATTGCTGATGTTCGTCATCGCTGCTCCTGCTCATTAGCACTGCTCAGCCCTTGCTCTGTGTTGGTGCACATCACTGGATTGCCCGCACAGATCCACCGGTGAATGAGCTGCTGCTGTCACCGGCGTTGCCACTCGTGCTCACCACCGCCAGATCCAAAGGCAAGTGTAATAAGGCCTTACTTGCATCGCCGTCTCTTCTCCTCGAAACTCATCTCCTCACTAATGTTTATTGATGCAATGCCACGATAGGGCGGCCTCATCTCTTTGGCTAGTGGTGTCCTTCTAGATAAAGGAGGCCCCCAACAATGAGAAACATAGTGGACAGCCTCTCATACGATGTGCTTGCCGACATCTTTCGCTACCTCCATGTCTAGTCCTTGTGCTGCTGCAAGTGTGTCTATCACTCCTGGAGGCGCATCATCTCTGACTCCTATCAACGTAAGAAGCTTTCACAGACTGTCGTCGGCTTCTTCTATGGTAGCTAGTGGAAGGGCAATCACCACATCACCAGCATCACCGGTGAATGACCCTCCTTATCCTTCTTGCCTTTCCCCCTTAAAAAAGTCCTAGTCTCAAATTGTTGCAGTGGCCTCATCCTTTGCTGGTGTGCTAGGCCTGATGGATTATGTCACTGTGTTGTCTGCAATCTGGCGACTGACAAATGGCATGTACTGCCATGTAGCATCCGTTCTGTTGGTTAGGCTCACTTAGGTTTTGACCCAACGTCCTCGCACTTCCATGTGATTGAATTTGTTGATGTGGAGGGTGCGTGCGTAAGTGTGGAGATCTACTCATCTAAAACTACAGCATGGATCTTTAAGGAATCTGAATGGGGCGAGGGTAGTATTGTTCTACGTTCAAAACCAAGAAGTGTTTTTCTTAATGGTTTTATGCACATGCTTGAGTACTCTGCGATAGTTGCTGTGGATATGGAGGGAAAGACATGGAGGACAATTCGTAAACCAAGTGGTGCTGAAATGTCCATCCATCAAGCCCAGGGTCACCTGTGTGTGTAATGTGCTGATTTTCGCAATAGGTCTTGGCTTTTAGTGTGGATACTTGAAGACTATGGTACTGATAACTAGAGTTTGAAGCATGTTGTGGACATGGATAAACTGTTTGGATGCATGAATATTAATGTTGGTTCTGAGCTTTGTGATGAGGAGTACAGAATGATTACAGTTCACCCAGAATGGAATTTCATTTGCCTTGTTGGCAAGGATAGAACATTGATTGCATATGACATGGACCGCAGAAAGGTTCATGTCATCCATGCCCATGTCACCCACTTTTGTAGATCAAGAGGATGTTTCCATATGAACAGGCCTTACTATCTTCCTTATGTTCCCTTATGGAGTCATTAGCAGAGCAGTAAAGGTGCATTTCGTCATCACGACAGTCTTTGTTCGAGTAGGTAGCTATTTTCATCCTATGTATGTATAGGCCAATTTTGGCTTGTTAACTAAAGGAATGGTATGTTCAATATTATTAATTCTGCTGCTTTGTTCAGGTTGTGGATCAGAGATGAATAAGATGGGTTCCATGGTGCATTGGCTACCAATCCGAAGGATGTACTAATTATATTAATTTTGCCTTGCAAGCAGGAGTGCCACATAGAAGAAGCACAGCTATGTTGTTTCGTTATGTAAGTCTGTATACATCAGTACCATTAGTATGCTCTATGTACCGCTTGTGTTAGGACATCAGTTGACAAAGATGTTATGGTAGCGTCCATTGTTATTGTAAAAAGTACTCTTGTTTGTGAACATGATTTATGGATGTAATAATTATATATCTGTATGCTTAGTGTTCATGAAGCTATTAAGGGCCCAGTTGAATTAGTAACTATTGTGAAACCGGATGAAATTCTATCACCATCGCTATACGTATGATGCGGCAGGAATCAAAAGTATATCACCGCCTGTGGGGGTACGACCCTAGATACCCATGGCAGACTACATGGGCTACGCCCCAGGGGTGACCTAGCCCACAAGACGAAGCCTTGCAGAGCACGACGCTGCTCGGCGCACCCCACAAGACACCGGGAAGATATCCTGAAGATACTATGAGATCTGTTAGGATACATATGATCCCATGATTCCTGTAATCTGTTATTACTTTCTGGTTATCTCCTAGATCTAACCGACTTATAACCCTGGCCCCCAGACTATATAAGGTGGACAGGGACCCCCTCAAAACACAAGCAATATCATACGATAGCTAATACAATCCAACAGACCACATGAGTAGGGTATTACGTCATGCTGACGGCCCAAACCTATCTAACTCTTGTGTCTCTGTTGCCTTCTTGTTCTTGATTACACGCACCTCTGCCGATCAATCTACCTTCGTGGGATACCCCTCGGAGGACTGCCGATGATATTCTATCGATAGTTGGCGCGCTAGGTAGGGGTGTGCATGCTGTTTCCATGTCAAACAAGATGGTACGTTTTGCAGGCTCTTCGTCCCTCCTAGAGCCCGGCCAGATCTTCATGGTCGGATCAATCTCCTAGGTCATCAACGCTGATGGAGACGAAGAGCTCATCGAGCAGGTGCAGATCAATTTTGCATCGATCACCCCAACAACTACGACTGTAGATCTAATCTCAGAACCGCCTCCAAGGTCGTCTTCACCGACAATTCGCCGCCTGCTCCCCCGCTACCTGAGGAGGCAAATGAACAACGATGATCTGATCGCATATATCGATCAGGTTGGCCAGAAGCTCGCCGATTGCCTCTCCATCGCAGAATCGGCTCTGACCACTCTGGTTCAGCGCCGACCACCCTCCGATTCAAGATGCCCTAAGGGGCAAATTTGTCGACCAGGTGGGAGATATCCATCCTCTCGCCGACCAGCTCTCGCTGACTATAAACATGCTACACATCGGCCGACGCCTCAAAGCGTCCCTCTAAACCATCCTAGAGGAAAATCTAGACTCCGAGTCCCAGGGCACTACAGAGACTATCGCTGAAACCACTATCGTACAACCTCCTTTCCCACCCATCCGTGGAGGTAGAATTTTCAATGTCAGCATCGACAGCCCCCCACGGGACAAGGAAACCAAGGAGGACCGCGCCGCTCACGTCAATAGGAACATCAACCGTGCGTAGCGCTGAGCAAATGAGGCTGCCCTTGTGCTAGCTGAGGCTGCTCGCAATGATCAGCTCAACTCACAAGGAAGGCCACGACCA
Organism: Miscanthus lutarioriparius; assembly: GCA_904845875.1. Classification (NCBI taxonomy): domain Eukaryota; kingdom Viridiplantae; phylum Streptophyta; class Magnoliopsida; order Poales; family Poaceae; genus Miscanthus; species Miscanthus lutarioriparius. The sequence continues at coordinate 69,254,550 of CAJGYO010000004.1, read as the reverse complement.
CTCCAACGCAACCTCGATGATGAATTTGTCTGTGTTGACGGGCATGATGTCTACAAGGCCCCAAGAGCCAACTTGGCTATGGCTGCCAATGAGCTCGATCGGCTCCCGCAAATGCCAGAGGTCGCCAAGGTCGCCGCTATGCTCAAAGCTACACACTGCTAGGTCAACGAGATCCACCAGGATTAGAGACCTCCCTACTCGATGAGCTCGATTTGCTAATCAGCCGCACCAAGATCTAATCGCCACCCCAGCCGAAGTCCTTTCACCGACCAGCACCGTGATGATGGACAACCTCTCTAGGGGAAGCCAGGGGCAACCGCATCGACTGCCCTCACCAACACGAACCAGGATGTCGACCAAGATGTCCGAGCGCACATCAACAATCTCTGAGACGTGTGATGTCATATCGACGAGCGCCGTTTCTTTCGCCATGAAGAAGAAGTACGCCAGCATCAATAATATGAGCAAGAGTACGGTAATCCAGACTCAGCCCTCCAGCCACTCAACGTCGTCCACGCCGCAGATCACAATGGCGATGACCCCAAAGGGCCCCGAGCAATCACGAGGGCACTCCGAAACTCTAGTGGCCTCGTGGTTTCAAAGTCACTGGGGTCAAGCCCTACGAGGGATGGATGAACCGCACACAGTGGCTACAAGCTTATGCCACTGCTGTGCGCGCCACCGATGGAGATACCAGTGTCATGGCGAACTATCTTCCCATCATGCTCACGCCAACCGCAATGAACTAGTTCACAAGCCTCACCCCGGACTCCATCGGATCCTAGGAAGAGCTGAAGAAGGTCTTCACCATCAACTACATGGCTACGTGTACTCGGTCGGGCACCAAACATGATCTGAATCGCATCTACCAGAAACTGTCTGAGCTCCTCCGTAGCTACATCAGATGTTTTTCTAAGATAAGGAATTCTATTCCCAACATCATGGAAGCAGAGGTCATCACCACCTTCATCCAAGGACTCCATCACCGCGACCTCCGCTCCAAGTTCAATCGCAAGCCACCTAAGGGGATTGGCGAGATGATTACGACCACCGATCAATACATCGACGCCGAAGAGGTAGAAGTATGCTTCAACAAGGATGTGGGCACTCATCACCCAACTCGCCGCAGCTACGAGCGACCCGATGACCGACGCCACAGCGACCACCGCTACGACGACCACAGTCACCATCAGGACAGTGGCTATGATCGGCCAGAAGGGTCCAAATCTAGTCAATATCACCACCGCCGACCAGACCACATCGTCGTCGCCATTGACGAACCTCGCACCAAGTGCAACTATGACAATCGATACAAGAAGATCCTCGAAGGCCCATGCCCCCTCCACAAGAACAGCAAGCATAAGATGAAGGACTAGCTCGGCTTGTCTAAGGAGTTCCAGGCTAAAAAGCCAGATGACGACAACAATGATGGAGCCAGAGGCCGCCGACCGCCTGGGGACAACAACAATGCCTTCTAGGAGCATGATAAACTAGTTGCCACTATCTTCGGGGGCCTCGCCGCTGCCGAGAGTAGAAGAGACTAGAAGCTCACCGCCCGCCGTCAACGCAGATGATGCCATCGCCAACCCCAGTTATCCCCCCTGGTCTGAGGTCCCCATCACCTTCAGCAGTGCTGACCAGTGGGTGGACATCCCTTACACAGGGCGTTTCCTCCTCGTTCTTGATGCAACCGTCAGGAAAGTGCTTTTTAGGAAAGTACTCGTCGACGGTCGAAGCGCTCTAAACCTCCTCTTCGCTAGAGCCCTAAAGGAGCAGGGGCTTGGGATTGGAGACCTCACACCCTCTGACTCCTCCTTCTAGGGTGTGGTACCTGGCAGGGCATCCAAATCGCTTGGAGAGATCACCCTCCCAGTACAGCTCAACATGGCTAGCAACTACCATGTCGAGCACATCAACTTCTACGTCGCCGATTTCAACACCGCCTACCATGCCATACTTGGTTGGCCAGCTCTAGCCAAGTTCGTGGCCATACCGCACTACACCTATCTGGTGCTGAAGATGCCTTTGCCTGTAGGAGTTCTGACCCTGTGGGTCAACCTCTCCATCGCCTATGCCTGTGAGACACAGAGATTTGCCCACGTCAAAGCCACCGACCTCTCCATCTAGATGGCTAGCATGGTCAACGACGCCAAGACGGTGCCCGCCGATGACCTGGAGATCCCAGCACTAGAGCCTCCGCGTGCCTCTGCCAAGTCCAAGGAAATAAAGGAGGTCGGCCTCGGCCTCGACGACCCCTCCAAGACCGTCAAGATTGGGGCTCACCTCGACCCCAAATAGGAAAGCGCGCTCATCTCCTTCCTACGTGCCAAGGCCGACATGTTTGCTTGGAAACCTGCAGACATGCCGGGGGTACCACGGGAGAAGATCGAGCACTCCTTGAATGTCTCGTCGACCGCCAAACCGATCAAGCAGAAACTTCGACAATTCGCGACAGACAAGGAGGCTATTAGGGTAGAAATAAAATAGCTCCTAGCTGCCAGATTTATTAAAGAAGTGTATCATCCTGAGTGGTTAGCAAACCCTGTTCTTGTTCAAAAAAAGAATAAAGAATGGAGAATGTGTGTTGATTACATCGATCTCAATAAACACTGCCCTAAAGACCCCTTCGGTCTACCTCGGATAGACGAGGTTGTAGACTCCACCACCGGCTGTGAACTGCTCTCCTTCCTCAACTGTTACTCTAGCTATCACCAGATCAAGACGTCATTCATCATGCCTTTCGGTGCGTATTGCTATACCACCATGTCCTTCGGACTCAAGAATGCCAGAGCGACCTACCAAAGGAACATCTAGATGTGCCTAGATCAACAAATCGGCTGCAATGTCGAAGCATACATCGACGATGTAGTCATCAAGTCCAAGACCACCGATAATCTCATCGCCTACCTCAAAGAAACGCTCGCCAACCTGAAAAGATACAGATGGAAGTTGAACCCTTCAAAGTGCATCTTTAGAGTTCCATCCGACATACTCCTGGGCTACATCGTCAGTGCTCGTGGCATCGAGCCCAACCCCGACAAGGTCACTGCCATCACCAACATGAAACAACCAAATTGCGTAAAGGACATACAGAAACTCACAGGCTGCATGGCTGCTCTCAGCCACTTTATATCGTGCCTTGATGAAAAGGGACTACCGTTCTTTAAACTACCCAAGGCCTCCAAGCGCTTCTCCTAGTCGGAGGAGGTAGATACAGCTCTTGAGCAGCTCAAGTTGTTTCTAACGAAGCCTCCGATCATGACGGCACCTCGACTAGATGAAACCCTACTGATCTACATCACCACCACTTCTTGCATCGTTAGCACAGCTATCGTCATTGAGCGTGAAGAATCCAGACACGCCTATAAGGTACAACATCCGGTCTACTTCATCAGTGAGGTCTTAATGAGTCCAAAACTCGTTACCCTCAGGTTCAAAAATTGCTATACGCCATTCTGATCACGTCACGCAAGCTCCGCCATTACTTAGAGTATTACAAGATCACCATGGTCACCAAGTTCCCTCTGGGGGACATCCTATGCAACAAAGAGGCCAATGGCCGCATCATCAAGTGGGCTGTCAAGCTCGACACTTACTCCATTGAATTCAGAAGCAGGCCTACCATCAAGTCACAGGCGCTCGCTGACTTCGTCGCTGAGTGGACCGAGATCCAAGAGCCATCCCCGCTACTTGCCTCAAGCACTGGGTGATGTACTTCGATGGCACCCTCAACATCAACGGTGCTGGTGCTGGCATTTTATTCATTACGCCGACCAAAGACAAGCTTTGATACGTTCTCCGAATTCATTTTCCAGCCTCCAACAACACAGCCGAATATGAAGCATATCTCCATGGACTCCGTATAGCCATCGAGCTCAACGCTAAAAGCCTCATGGTATATGGAGACTCCACGCTTGTCATTAACCAACTTAACAAAGATTGGTCCTGTTCTAGTGAGAAGATGGACGCATACTGCGTCGAAATCAGGAAACTCGAAGGGAAGTTCTACGGTATCGAGTACCACCACGTGGTATGAGATCAAAATTAGCTCGCTGACCACCTATCTAAGATAGGCTCTTCTCGTGCCGTGATTACACCTGGGGTCTTCGTTCAAGACCTCTTTACGCCATCCATTAAGGAAGAGAAGGAAGTTCAAGAAATCCCTCATGCCGAGAAGTTGGTACTTACAATACCTTGCCGGCCGCCGACTAGAGGGAACAGTTCATCAAGTACCTCACCATCACCGACGTACCCGCCGACAAGACCGAAACTGAACGCTTAATCCGTTGAAGCAAGCATTACGTGCTAGTGTAACACCTCGGGTGTTAGCCTTGCATAACTTGACTTGCATAACATGAGCATGATCATCAAGCATTCATAAACAAGCATTTACCATTGAAACATTAGATTGAAACATCTGCAACGTTTGCTTGTTATCGCATGTTTCTTAAACATATGCAACTTTTCTCGTTATTTCATGTCTCCATGTATCTATGCATATGGTCATGAGTGTACACATGTACTTGGTGGATGTGAGTCACACAAACATGTAGCCACACTAGGGTAGCAAATAGGACCTTATTCATGGTTACATTTCATGAACCAACATTTAAGCTCCATGTGATTACACTAGCTAGCTCTATGAGTGACTACTACATGAAATGATTGAATGACCTGGCAAATTGCTTGAACATGTCTAGAGTATCATTATGAACAACTTTGATATTCATGGTTAGGGGTAATTAGGTCATTAAGCCATGCTTTGAGGTGTATCATCATTTAAAAGTGACATGTTTGACCAAATTTGAACTAGGTGTTAGAGACCTTGCATGGAGGAGATCACTAAAGCAAAGTTGTAGTGTTTGACATAAGGAACAACTTTTATTTTTAGGTCATGGACTGATTTAGCTTCTAACATGCTTGAATGGGTCCCACAAAAACTAGCAAAATCAAACTTTCAACACTTAACGAATTTTTCTAAGTCCTGGATCACTGACAGCCTGACAAGCTGACCTTAAGCATGATTTTACTTCGTCTCGGTTGCGAATTAGAACTAGATTCTTGAACGAAAGTTGTAGATGGTACATCAGTCTACAAGTTCCATTTAGATGGTTTACGCAATAGAGCTATGGATTAGCAGTTAGATGAACGTCAAAACATGTCGTCAGGCTCGGCATTCCATGTCTGAATCGACTGAATCAAAATGTTCAGTGGCCGACACCGGCAGGAACCGAGCGCCGCGTGGAGGTCGCGGTGGTCGCGCGTCGCCGTTGCCCTGACCGCGCAGGCCACGACACGCCTGAGCGCGGCTTCAACACTCCAACGTTCGCCCGCAACACCCAGCGCCCTCATTTCGTTTTTCCTAGCCTCCTTCTTCGCCACAGCAGAGCCGCCGAGCTCCCGCAGCACCGAGCAGCACCGCCGTCTCCATAGCCGTGCGCAGGCTCACGACGAGCCGCCCAATCATCACCGCAGCAGCACCACTAGCTCCCCAGCGACCCACTGCCTCCACCCACGCTAGCTGACCGCACCTGGTAAGCAATGGCGCTGTGCGCTAGCTCGCCGGAGCATCCCCGCCGCGCCTGTCACCATGGCTGGGGCACCTCCCTCCACCGTAGACCGTGAAACCTTGCGCGATAGGTTCACCGTAGGACACTGGTGCTCGTCCGAGCTTTAGGTCAAGCCACCGAGGTCATCACCGGTGTAGCGCCGTCGTCCAGCATCACCGATCTGCCATGGCCGTCGCCGTCGTCACTAGAGTCGATGTTAGGGTCAGGCAAGTAGTGCAAACGATGCGACTCGTCAAGTAGAACGTCTGGTGAAGATGTCACCGCCGGCGAACTCATCGCCGTCGAGTTCTAGCCATGCCCGTAGAGTAGCGCTACCGGCTCTGTTTTTGTTTCGCTGACCGGTGGGGTCAACTGACCAGTGGGCCCCGCATGTCAGCGACTCCCTGTTTTAAAGCTAGTTCATTTAAATACAGATCTGGTGTTGTTTTGTAATTTTTGTATCTTCAGTTTGGTAGATTCAAAAATTGTGAAATAAATTTGTTAGTGTTCCTTAGGAAGTGTAGTATTTAGGAAAAATATGTTCTTAACTTTTGTAGTAGAAATGTTTGGAGATTTAAATAGAGATTTGAAATGTGCTTTTGAATGCATTCAAATTTGTTTATTTTATATCTAGAGTTCCTGTCCTCCAAAAATTATGAAATTTTTGTGGTACGCTAGCCTTAGCATATATGAGCTCTGGTAAAAATTTGAAGATGAGTGCATATGTAGATTTGTAGTTATAGATTTTTCTTTTATAATTAGGAGATCCTTGTATAAATTTTTATAAAGTATTTAGGAATCCAATATTCATGAAATTTGTTGGAGGTTATCCTAGTACCATAAGGATGCTAAGAAAAATAGGAAATCTGTTGCTTGACACTTTTCACTAAGGTTTTCTATTTATGCTATTTCAAGCCTTGCTGCCTTGTCATTTTTGTATAGGATGTTCTACTTGGCAAAATGGCATGAAATTTTTACAGTAGTCTATTGGTAGCACTAGTAAGCCACTGTAAGTTTCTGAGAATTGATAATGCAAATTTGGTATAGGTTTATTATTTAACCTAGGGGTTCAAATAAAATAATAAAGGCATTTAAATAAATAGTCTGGGCTTCACCATTATGTTTTCTTAGATGTATTTGGTATGCTTAAACTGCTAGTAGACTTTTGGTCATAAAGATTTGAATACTTATATGAAGTAGAAGTATTGTTACTTTATAATATGAATTGAAATAGTTTCCGGACAGATTCTGGAGTTTGCTAAGTTGCATGATAGAGATGAGGTTTGCTGTAAAAATGGTTAATAACAAAGTTGTAGACAATTCGATAAGCTTTCCAGAAAGTCTAGGATCACTGCATTTGGATTAGTAGAACTCCTGTTATGAGTAAAACAAGTAGCTGCTGTTTTGTGATATAGTAGATGCATTGTGGAAGTAGTAATTAAATAATCGAGAAGAGATATGCACCTACTCAATAAACATGATGCACTTGATAACATATATGCATTCATAATACTTATGCCATATTCATGCATCTAGGAGCGGAGGAAGAAATAACGTTGCTGGAATTCGAAGAAGTAGAGGAAGGGGACCAGCAGGAGGATCCGCAAGCCGTAGCTCCCGAAGGCGTGGAGCAGAATCCTGAAGAGCTTCCGGAGTGTCCTGATTACCGCCCTACTTCCTTTCTACGAGGCAAGCCCCAGAGCATTCTAAGTCTCCCAGTATTTTACAAATGATTACTTAAGTACTTATGATTGATGCATTAGGTTATAAGAGTTGAATGGAACCACTTGATGCATATACATTGCTTGTCCAGCTATTACACCTTTAACCGGTATAGGTCCAGGATCGAACATATGCTTAGCCATGCTTAGACCGGTAGAAGTCGGATGATTTCCTGTCACCTGCGAGATATAGGTGGATACCAGAGCACGGTTGGTTATAATTGCTATCGTGGAAAAGAACCATGGTTAATGTAAATGGAGACCGGGCGGGATGTCGATAGAGAAGCAACAAGACATGGAGGTCTTGGGTGTGAATCTATCCCTGTCTGTGTCGATTAAGGACCGTACCGTTGTTGGCGCTTCTGACAAGATTGAACGCATGCCTATCACTTAGCTGGCCGGATAACTCGTTTCGACCGTGAAGCCGAGTAATTCAACTCAGGCTGGGACCCATTTTGTTGTGCGCTCCTTGCGGGGGGCGATCAGACTAAGCCCAAGGGCAGGCTAGGCCTGAATGTCTTGGCATCTGGTGTCCTAGATTGTGCGGCACAGTACGGACCGCGAAATGTGTACCTGAGTTGTACCAAAGGTGACCTGAGGCTATAGTGGCTGGTAGACCTGGGTTTGTGTTAGGAATAAATTCCCAGCTGGTTGAAATCGATTCAAATCACCGTCTCTCCCAGATAGTGAGAAACTTGGCTAGTCCCAACATCGTAGTAACTGTGTTATGGAACATGATGGTTCGAATGAATATGGAATTACAATACCTGCTATGGTTACTACTGTATGCTTTTAAATGGATATACCACATGTTTGGCACAGGATAGTTTCTAATCTAGAGATGGATAGTTATAAATAATTGATAAAAGAAATCCTAATTGTATAATAAGTCAATTGCTTTTATGCGAAATGTTGTCAAGCTACCTCCACTTATACAGCCTTGCATAATCTTTGGAGTCATTTTATTTCTGGTTTATGGCGGGTAAGTCTAGCTGAGTACCTTCTCGTACTCAGGGTTTTATTTCCCATGTTGCAGATGGCACTGTATATCATGGTTATTGCAAGAGTTGCTTCTATCCTGCTGTGGATGAGGAGTAAGCCTTGGGCAGGCTTCTTATTAATCCTTCTACATGCTTTTGTGGACCGTGATTATATCTTGGCACTGTACTAAACTATGTTGGAAACGTTACTTTCAAACTTAATTTGCTTCCACTTTTATCTATCAAACTCGGTTTGTAATAACTTTTATTCATACTCTGATGGAGAAATGTATCTGTGAACTTTATGTAATATGTGGCATGTATGTTGAATCATGTACGATCTTGGTTGTTGTAAATCGTTTATCGAGACCCGTCGTGGTACTCGATGGACTACCGGGTTTATATGGGTTCAAGTATGACAGTGCGACCGCTTGCGGGCTGCCATTGTACTTGTACTCTTATAAATTGGTCGGTTCTGCGACAGCTGGCATCAGAGTAAGATTCAACGTTAATCGTCACATGTGTATTTAAAAACAAAAGTTTTTGTTTCCAAAAACCCTTCTTTAGCAACTGATAGCTATATAATAGGTATTTGAAATCTTAAGTGTGCTAATGATCACTTTCCTTATGCCCAAATTAAGGACTATTAGGTGGCTATTTAAGTACTAACATGGGGGTTTTCACTTCGTCGTCCATACGGCGTGCTATTGTATGGATGCCATTCACTTGAATGGTAATGTATGGATCAAATGCCTCTACGACAAGGTAAGATGATGAGTGTATGACCGCAAGATGTGAGCGTGCGGTCGGGGAGAGTTAGCTTTGGTACGTCTATGTATGCATGCTTGCATGTGTATATGGTGCGTATTTAATTGTGGGTTTAAGTTATTGTCGGGTAGATTGATACAAAGTATATGTATGGGTATACATATATGGAAGTATTTACAAATTACATTCTGCATATTTCATTATGGGTTTAGGGCTGAAATGAAAATTCTTATGCAGGTACACTAACAACGAAACGTGTAGCTCGACTAGTTACGCTATATATGAGAGAATGAATGTATGCCACCGTGTCTACCGTTAGAAACAAATTTTTCCTAAGTTTGTGAGGATGTACGGAACGAGCATGCATCATGATAATTACCATTCACATAATTAAATTGTTCCTCCCCTTATAAAATTCTTACTCGGTTATGTAACTCTTATCCGTCATGGTCTTGTCTTACCAAGTGGTACATGTTAATGGTGCAGATGGCACGCACAAAGCAGACCGCTCGCAAGTCCACCGGAGGCAGAGCTCCCCGCCGTCAGCTTGCTCCACGTACCCATCAACGTCACACGTTTCTTGGAGAGTTTGGGATACCTACACTCTTGTGGAGAGTGCTCAGCTACGTAGGCTATCCTGACGGAATGGAACCCCGCTACTTCTAGGTGAATGAGAAGTTGGGGGAAGGTCTCTTGGTTACTGTGGAGGCCATTGTTCGTCCCCGTGGTGACAATTCTGAGTGGACAGGTTGGTGTTATGAGTCAACTGGTAGGACTGCTGAAGAAGCAGCTGGCAGGGCAGCCTTTGGGATCCTGAGGGATATCATGGATCGTTTTCCTTAGGAGCTGGCAGGCGCTTTGGTTGGAGTCTTTCCGAGGGGCAACCCCTCCACTGATTCATGGCAGCAGGCAAGAGGAAGACCTTTGGATATTGGTGCAGCAGAAGGGCAGAACAGTGATAACCCTGCCATGAGCGCCATGTTCGCAGTGATGAGGGTGTTAGATGGAGTAGAAGGTAGCCTAAGACGTGTGTCTGGTGCTCTTGGTCATGCCCGTAATGACCGACGTCAGCTTCAGAGGGAGCATGACGCCGAGATTGAGAGGCTCAATGTAGAGATGGCTCAGTTAACTCATCAGAGAAATGAAGCCTGGTCCAGGGAAGATGTTCTGAGAGCTCGACAGTTTGAGCTGGAGCAGCAACTGGCCAATGCGGAAGAATACAACGACAACCTACATGAGGAGGTTCATCTGCTGAACAATCAGCTCCACCCTTATGTCCCACCTAGAGCCGCAGAGATGGATCTAGAGGAGGACGAGGAAGAAGAAGAAGTGGAGCCTGAAGAAGGAGTGGAGCTTGAGGAAGGAGATGATCCTACGTCTGACCTCGATAGTGATCATGATGAAGATTAGATCGCTTAGCACTTAGTGGAAGGGCTAATGTATCACCTTTATTCATGTAATGGACCTGTAGTTCGAATTTAGTATGGGTAATCCAACTATCATGTAATATTGTGAATCGCACGACTATCGCACCTTTGGTTGAACATCAATGCAATTCCGTTCCTTGTTGGTGATCACAATTTAAATTTGCATGCGTTATGAGCGCGATAAGTGGTCAAATTGGGGATGCCATGTTGCGAGAATGAATTGTTATGCCTCTGTTTTTATTGTGAATTTGAGAATTTTCTCCAGTAATTTCAGTTTGGCATGATTATGATTCATCTGCAATCTCTTGACATCAACCAATAATCACTTATTGTTGCAACTTCGCAGATGACACGCACCCATGCTGGAGCTGGTAGCAGTCACGATGGCAATGGTGATGACTTACCACCACCCCCGCCGCCGTCTGCTCAGGAGTTCTTTGCTCAGTTCTTGGGGAGAGAAAGGACAATGGAAGAAGCTCTGCGCCTCATCGCGCAAAACACCGCTCGTGGCCACCCACAGCAACCAGGGGCCGAGCCAAATCAGCACAGTACATTCAAGGAATTTCTGGATACAAAGCCTCCTATCTTCAAGGTGGCTGAGGAACCACTACAGGCTGACGAGTGGCTCAACACCATTGAGCAGAAGTTTCGCTTGTTAAGAGTCACCGAGCATTTGAAAGCTGAGTATGCTTCTCATCAATTGCAAGGACCAACAGGGATCTGGTGGACACATTTCGTCATCCTTGCCTGCTAATGCGCGAGTTACCTGGGAATAGTTCAAGCTGGCTTTTAGGGGACATCATATTCCCCCGGGCCTGATGCGCATGAAAGCGGCTGAATTTATGAGGCTCACTCAAGGAACAAAGTCACTCACAGAATATATGCACGCATTCAACAACTTGTCCAGATATGCTCCAGGTTTTGTGGATACCGAGGAGAAAAAGATAGAGAGCTTCAAGCGAGGTCTGGGTACTAAACTGATGAAGACTATGGCAAATTCTAGGTGTGCCACGTACAATGAGTTTATTAGTGATGCCTTGACCCAGGAAAACCACAATAACATGCATGCAGTTGCCAAGGGTCGCAAGAGGGCATTTGAGGCCGGTGCCTCCGGATCTTTCTAGTCAAAAGCGCCTATCATAGCTAGGCCACAATTCCGTCCACCTGCACCCAAGTTTAGACCTCCACCACCAAAAGCTCAGAATAATAGGCCACAGAAACCATTCCGTAAGGCGTTCACTATTGCCTTACCAAAAGGAAATGGCAGTCAGGACAGCTCCACCGGATTCAGAAGTAATCAACCATGTTTCAACTGCAACCAACTAGGTCATTGGTCCAAGGAATGCCCCCACCCCAAGAAGAATGGCAACCCAAATCAGAACAATCAAAGACAGGCGAACACAAGGTCACGTCCAGGATACGTGCATTATACTGCGGTTGAGGAAGTGCCCGCGGGAGAAGTTGTCACGGCTAGTATGTTTCTCATCAACAAGCATCCCGCTGTTGTTTTATTTGATTTAGGAGCTTCTCATTCATTTATGAGTCAAGCATTTGCATCTAGACATGATCAAGAAATAATTGAAGTAAGCAAAGGGGGTTATAACATAAGTTTAGTAGGGGGTACTGTCACTACCAAAAAGATAGTAAAAAATGTGCTCATCTCTATACAAGGGATGGAGTATACAACGGATTTGATAATATTGCCCTAGTTATCCATCAGTGTAATCTTAGGTATGAATTGGATGAAGTATCATGGTGCTCTTATTGACACCAGCACCCGTACTATTATGTTGAGAGAACCCACGGGAGGGAATGCTTTTCTAGTACCACTCTCCCGCAATTTTGAAATCCAACATTTAGCTTGTGCTATCCAAGCCACCACACTTAGTGATATCCCCGTAGTTTGTGAGTTTCCGGATGTATTTCCAGAGGAATTACCAGGCTTACCACCTGATAGGGAGGTGGAATTTAAGATTGAGTTAGTGCCAGGTACAGCACCCATATCAAGAAGGCCCTATAGAATGCCACCCAATGAGTTAGCAGAACTTAAGGTTCAATTGTAAGATCTATTGGACAAAGGTCTTATCCAACCTAGCTCATCTCCATGGGGATGTCCAGCCTTGTTTGTGAAAAAGAAGGATAAGTCACTGAGAATGTGTGTAGATTACAGACCACTCAATGCTGTGACCATCAAGAACAAATATCCATTGCCTCGCATCGACATCTTGTTCGATCAGCTAGCGAAGGCAAAGGTATTCTCCAAAATTGACTTGAGGTCAGGCTACCATCAAATAAAGATCCGGCCAGAGGATATACCTAAAACTGCTTTCTCTACCAGGTATGGCTTATACGAGTATTTGGTGATGTCTTTCGGACTAACAAATGCTCCAGCCTACTTCATGTACCTGATGAACTCGGTATTCATGCCCGAACTCAACAAGTTCGTGGTCGTGTTTATCGATGATATATTGATTTATTCAGAAAATGAGTCAGATCATGAAGAGCATCTGAGGATTGTCCTATCCAGATTGAGGGAGCATAAGCTATATGCCAAGTTTAGCAAATGTGAATTTTGGTTGAGCAAAGTACCTTTCTTAGGTCACATCTTATCAAGAGATGGAATCTCTGTAGACCCATCAAAAGTACAAGAGGTCATGGATTGGAAAGCCCCAACTTCGGTTCATGAAGTTCGGAGTTTTCTAGGGTTAGCAGGATATTATCGTCATTTCATTCCAGATTTCTCAAAGATAGCTAAGCCCATGACCAGACTACTTTAGAAAGATGAGAAGTACAAATGGACACCAGAATGTGAAGCAGCTTTTCACACCCTCAGAACTTTGTTGACTACCGCACCTGTGCTAGCACAACCAGACATTGAAAAACCTTTCGATGTATTTTGTGATGCATCAGGAATAGGTTTGGGATGTGTGCTTATGCAAGAAGGAAGGGTAATTGCATATGCTTCTCGGCAATTGAGGAAACATGAAGTCAACTACCCTACACATGATTTGGAACTTGCAGCCATTGTTCATGCATTAAAGATATGGAGACATTACTTGTTGGGCAATGTATGTCATATCTATACTGACCACAAAAGTCTCAAGTATATCTTTACCCAGCCAGAACTAAACATGAGACAACGAAGATGGTTAGAGCTAATTAAGGACTACAATTTAGAAGTGCACTACCATCCGGGTAAAGCTAATGTAGTAGCAGATGCACTGAGTCAGAAGTCTCATTGCAACACTATAGAAGCATTATTGGAAGATGGATTCAACTTGTTACATCCTACTGTACTACACAATATCACGATCAATTGTTCACTTGAGAGCAAAATCATAGATTTGTAGCAGACAGATGTAGGAATAAGTCACATCAAGAGAAAAATGCAAGAGCAAGAGACCAAACATTTTAGATTGGATGAAAGAGGTGTATTATGGTTTGAGGACCGACTTGTGGTACCAAAAGACCATGAGCTAAGGAATCAAATTTTAGAGGAATCTCACTCGTCTAAATTGTCTATCCATCCGGGTAGTAGTAAGATGTATCAAGATTTGAAAACCCGTTTTTGGTGGACTAAGATGAAGAAAGAAATCGCAGCCTATGTTGCTAGGTGTGATAACTACAGTAGAGTAAAAGCTGTCCATATGAAAACTGCTGGATTACTTCAGCCATTGCCGATTCCATGATGGAAATGGGAGGAAATCAGCATGGACGTTATCATAGGCCTTCCAATGACACCACAAGGTCACGATTCAATATGGGTTATTGTTGATCGGCTCACCAAGTCAGCACACTTTATACCCGTGAACACACGGTATATAGTTGGGAAATACGCTGAGATATATGTTTCCTAGATCATGAGACTGCATGGAGTACCCAGGACTATAATCTCAGATCGAGGACCACAGTTCATAGCTCATTTCTGGGAGCACTTACACTAGGCTTTGGGAACCAAGCTAATCAGAAGTTTAGCTTATCATCCACAAACTTCAGGACAGACAGAGCGAGTGAACCAAATCCTAGAAGATTTACATAGAGCTTGTGTTATATCTTCAAAGGGTTCATGGGAGAAATGGTTACCTTTAGCTGAATTCTCCTATAACAACAGTTATCAAGCGAGTATCAAGATGGCTCCATTTGAAGCCTTGTATGGCAGAAAATGTAGAACTCCATTGAATTGGATTGAGCCAGGTGAAAGGAGATACTTTGGTATTGACTTTGTTAATGAAGCCAAAGAACAAGTACGTATCATCCAACAACACATGAAGGCAGCTCAATCAAGACAGAAGAGTTATGCCGATAGAAGAAGAAGACCACTGATGTTTGAGGTGGGTGACTATGTATACTTAAGAGTATCACCCATGAAATGTGAAGAGATTTGGGATGAAAAAGAAGTTTTCACCAAGATATGTAGGGCCATACAAAATTTTGGAACGAAAAGGAAATGTTGTGTACAAGTTACAACTTCCACTAGAAATGAGTGCAATATTTGATGTGTTCCATGTTTCTCAGTTGAAGAAATGTCTTCGAGTACCGAAAGAAGCTATTGCACCCACCAACGTGCAGCTTCAATCGGATTTGACCTATGAAGAAAAGCCAATTCGAGTATTAGAGGAGATGGAGAGAGTAACACGGAGTAAGATTATTAAGTTCTATAAGGTGGTGTGGAACAATCATAGTGAATAAGATGCTACGTGGGAAAGAGAAGATTATCTACAAGAAGTTTATCCCGCCTTTTCCAAGAATGGTAGGTCTTGCAAATCTCGGGATGAGATTTTTATAAGGGGGAGGGGCTGTAACACCTCGGGTGTTAGCCTTGCATAACTTGACTTGCATAACATGAGCATGATCATCAAGCATTCATAAACAAGCATTTACCATTGAAACATTAGATTGAAACATCTGCAACGTTTGCTTGTTATCGCATGTTTCTTAAACATATGCAACTTTTCTTGTTATTTCATGTCTCCATGTATCTATGCATATGGTCATGAGTGTACACATGTACTTTGTGGATGTGAGTCACACAAACATGTAGCCACACTAGGGTAGCAAATAGGACCTTATTCATGGTTACATTTCATGAACCAACATTTAAGCTCCATGTGATTACACTAGCTAGCTCTATGAGTGACTACTACATGAAATGATTGAATGACCTTACAAATTGCTTGAACATGTCTAGAGTATCATTATGAACAACTTTGATATTCATGGTTAGGGGTAATTAGGTCATTAAGCCATGCTTTGAGGTGTATCATCATTTAAAAGTGACATGTTTGACCAAATTTGAACTAGGTGTTAGAGACCTTGCATGGAGGAGATCACTAAAGCAAAGTTGTAGTGTTTGACATAAGGAACAACTTTTATTTTTAGGTCATGGACTGATTTAGCTTCTAACATGCTTGAATGGGTCCCACAAAAACCAGCAGAATCAAGCTTTCAACACTTAACGAATTTTTCTAAGTCCTGGATCACTGACAGCCTGACAAGCTGACCTTAAGCATGATTTTACTCCGTCTCGGTTGCGAATTAGAACTAGATTCTTGAACGAAAGTTGTAGATGGTACATCGGTCTACAAGTTCCATTTAGATGGTTTACGCAATAGAGCTATGGATTAGCAGTTAGATGAACGTCAAAACATGTCGTCAGGCTCGGCATTCCTTGTCTGAATCGACTGAATCAAAATGTTCAGTGGCCGACACCGGCAGGAACCGAGCGCCGCGTGGAGGTCGCGGTGGTCGTGCGTCGCCGTTGCCCTGACCGCGCAGGCCACGACACGCCTGAGCACGGCTTCAACACTCCAACGTTCGCCCGCAACACCCAGCGCCCTCATTTCGTTTTTCCCAGCCTCCTTCGCCACAGCAGAGCCGCCGAGCTCCCGCAGCACCGAGCAGCCCCGCCGTCTCCATAGCCGTGCGTAGGCTCACGACGCGCCACCCAATCATCACCGCAGCAGCACCACTAGCTCCCCAGCGACCCACTGCCTCCACCCACGCTAGCTGACCGCACCTGGTAAGCAATGGCGCTATGCGCTAGCTCGCCGGAGCATCCCCGCCGTGCCTGTCACCGTGGCTGGGGCACCTCCCTCCACCGTAGACTGTGAAACCTTGCACGATAGGTTCGCCGTAGGACACTAGTGCTCGTCCGAGCTTTAGGTCAAGCCACCGAGGTCATCACCGGTGTAGCGCCGTCGTCCAGCGTCACCGATCCGCCATGGCCGCCGCCGTCGTCACTAGAGTCGATGTTAGGGTCGGGCAAGTAGTGCAAACGATGCGACTCGTCAAGTAGAACGTCTGGTGAAGATGTCACCGCCGGCGAACTCGCCGCCATCGAGTTCTAGCCGCGCCCGTAGAGTAGCGCCGCCGGCTCTGTTTTTGTTTCGCTGACTGGTGGGGTCAACTGACCAGTGGGTCCCGCGTGTCAGCGACTCCCTGTTTTAAAGCTAGTTCATTTAAATACAGATCTGGTGTTGTTTTGTAATTTTTGTATCTTCAGTTTGGTAGCTTCAAAAATTGTGAAATAAATTTGTTAGTGTTCCTTAGGAAGTATAGTATTTAGGAAAAATATGTTCTTAACTTTTGTAGTAGAAATGTTTGGAGATTTAAATAGAGATTTGAAATGTGCTTTTGAATGCATTCAAATTTGTTTATTTTATATCTAGAGTTCCTGTGCTCCAAAAATTATGAAATTTCTGTGGTAAGCTAGTCTTAGCATATATGAGCTCTGGTAAAAATTTGAAGATGAGTGCATGTGTAGATTTGTAGTTATAGATTTTTCTTTTATAATTAGGAGATCCTAGTGTAAATTTTTATAAATTATTTAGGAATCCAATATTCATGAAATTTGTTGTAGGTTATCCTAGTACCACAAGGATGCTAAGAAAAATAGGAAATCTGTTGCTTGACACTTTTCACTAAGGTTTTCTATTTATGCTATTTCAAGCTTTGCTGCCTTGTCATTTTTGTATAGGATGTTCTACTTGGCAAAATGGCATGAAATTTTTACAGTAGTCTATTGGTAGCACTAGTAAGCCACTGTAATTTTCTGAGAATTTATGATGTACATTTGGTATAGGTTTATTATTTAACCTAGGGGTTCAAATAAAATAATAAAGGCATTTAAATAAATAGTCTGGGCTTCACCATTATGTTTTCTTAGATGTATTTGGTATGCTTAAACTGCTGGTAGACTTTTGGTCGTAAAGATTTGAATACTTATATGAAGCAGAAGTATTGTTACTTTATAATACGAATTGAAATAGTTTCCGGACAGATTCTGGAGTTTGCTAAGTTGCATGATAGAGATGAGGTTTGCTGTAAAAATGGTTAATAACAAAGTTGTAGATAATTCGATAAGCTTTCTAGAAAGTCCAGGATCACTGCATTTGGATTAGTAGAACTCCTGTTATGAGTAAAACAAGTAGCTGTTGTTTTGTGATATAGTAGATGCATTGTGGAAGTAGTAATTAAATAATCGAGAAGAGATATGCACCTACTCAATAAACATGATGCACTTGATAACATATATGCATTTGTAATACTTATGCCATATTCATGCATCTAGGAGCGGAGGAAGAAATAACGTTGTTGGAATTCGAAGAAGCAGAGGAAGGGGACCAGCAGGAGGATCCGCAAGCCGCAGCTCCCGAAGGCGTGGAGCAGAATCCTGAAGAGCTTCCGGAGTGTCCTGATCACCGCCCTACTTCCTTTCTGCGAGGCAAGCCCCGGAGCATTCTAAGTCTCCCAGTATTTTACAAATGATTACTTAAGTACTTATGATTGATGCATTAGGTTATAAGAGTTGAATGGAACCACTTGATGCATATACATTCCTTGTCCAGCTATTACACCTTTAACCGGTATAGGTCCAGGATCGAACATATGCTTAGCCATGCTTAGACCGGTAGAAGTCGGGTGATTTCCTGTCACCTGCGAGATATAGGTGGATACCGGAGCACGGTTGGTTATAATTGCTATCGTGGAAAAGAACCATGGTTAATGTAAATGGAGACCGGGCGGGATGTCGATAGAGAAGCAACAAGACATGGAGGTCTTGGGTGTGAATCTATCCCTGTCTGTGTCGATTAAGGACCGTACCGTTGTTGGCGCTTCTGACAAGATTGAACACATGCCTATCACTTAGCTGGCCGGATAACTCGTTCCGACCGCGAAGCCGAGTAATTCAACTCAGGTCGGGACCCGTTTTGTTGTGCGCTCCTTGCGGGGGGCGATCAGACTGAGCCCAAGGGTAGGCTAGGCCTGAACGTCCTGGCATCTGGTGTCCCAGATTGTGTGGCGTAGTACGGACCCACGAAATGTGTACCTAAGTTGTACCAAAGGTGACCTGAGGCTATCGTGGCTGGTAGACCTGGGTTTGTGTTAGGAATAAATTCTCAGCTGGTTGAAATCGATTCGAATCGCCGTCTCTCCCGTATAGTGAGAAACTTGGCAAGTCCCAACATCGTAGTAACTGTGTTATGGAACATGATGGTTTGAATGAATATGGAATTACAATACCTGCTATGGTTACTATTGTATGCTTTTAAATGGATATACCACATGTTTGGCACAGGATAGTTTCTAATCTAGAGATGCATAGTTATAAATAATTGATAAAAGAAATCCTAATTGTATAATAAGTCAATTGCTTTTATGCGAAATGTTGTCAAGCTACCCCCACTTATACAGCCTTGCATAATCCTTGGAGTCATTTTATTTCTAGTTTATGGCGGGTAAGTCTAGCTGAGTACCTTCTCGTACTCAGGGTTTTATTTCCCATGTTGCAGATGGCACTGTATATCATGGTTATTGCAAGAGTTGCTTCTATCCCGCTGTGGATGAGGAGTAAGCCTTGGGCAGGCTTCTTATTAATCCTTCTACATGCTTTTGTGGACCGTGATTATATCTTGGCACTGTACTAAACTATGTTGGAAACGTTACTTTCAAACTTAATTTGCTTCCGCTTTTATCTATCAAACTCAGTTTGTAATAACTTTTATTCATACTCTGATGGAGAAATGTATCTGCGAACTTTATGTAATATGTGGCATGTATGTTGAATCATGTACGATCTTGGTTGTTGTAAATCATTTATCGAGACCCGTCGTGGTACTCGACGGACTACCGGGTTTATATGGGTTCAAGTATGACAGTGCGACCGCTTGCGGGCTGCCATTGTACTTGTACTCTTATAAATTGGTCGGTTCTACGATAGCTAGTAGATGGAAACTTGATGAGGAAAAGTGCCAAGGAAGGGATACTATAGAAATGCATCACCCAAGAAGAGGGAGTGAAACCACTTGTTGAAATTCACTCTGGTTCCTGTGGCAATCACGCGGCCTCGAGAAACCTGGTCGGCAAAGCTTTCCGAGCTGGTTTTTACTGGCTCATGGCCATCATCGATGTAGAAGACCTTGTTCGATGTTGTGAAGGATGCCAATTTTTCACCAAGCAAATACACGTGCCGGTGTAGGAGTTGTAGACCATCCCAGCTTCTTGGCCTTTTGCATGCTGGGGACTGGATATGATCAGGCCTTTCAAGCCAGCGCCAGGTGGTTTCCGGTACGTCTATGTCGCCATTGACAAGTTTTCCAAGTGAATCGAATACAAACCGTTTGGTTCGGCTACTGCTAAGAAGGCAGTTGAGCTCTTCGAAGATATCATCCATAGATTCAGTCTCTCAAACAGCATTATCACTAACCTCGGAACATTCAGTGGTCATCATTTTTGGGAATTCTACGAAGACCAATGCATCTCCATCAAATACATCTCTGTTGCCCATCCTAGAGCCAATGGCCAGGTCAAACGGGCGTACGGCATGATCCTTGATGCCCTCAAAAAGAGGCTATATCAGAAAGAGGAAAGGCATTCGGGCAGATGGCTCAAACACCTCCTAGTTGTGGTCTAGGGACTGCGCACTCAGGCTAGTCGCAGCACCGGTGTATCTCCATACTTTTTGGTCTACAGCTCAGAAGCCATACTTCCAGCGGACATTGCCTTCCGAGCACCTAGGGTGGAACATTATAATGAAGAGCAAGCCGCACTTGTTCGAACTGAGGACATCGATAGGGCCAAAGAAGAACGCCTGATCACTTGCATCCGCATAGCCAAATACCTAGAAGGCTTGCGATGATACTACAACTGCAACATCAAAAGTCGTTCATTCGCTGTCGGTGACCTCGTTCTCCGCAGAAAATAGAAAACCAAAGGGATGCACAAGCTCTCCTCCCCCTGGGAAGGGCCTTACATGGTGAAAGAGGTTACATGACCAGGGTCTTACCAGCTATGTGACTTGGACGAAATTGATATCCCCAATTCATGGCACATCGAGCACCTTATATGTTTCTATCCTTAAAATGCTCCAGATATGTACTCTCCACTCTATAATGAATGAAGTTTTTGTTGCCATAATTTGTCTCCATTATTTCTCCATTACGGATTAATCTCCATTTGCGATCGTCAGCTCTAAGCTACTCCTTAACAAACTCCAATACATGATCTTCATAAACGCTCCGCCATGTTTCTCCATATCTCCAAGATATTTCGCCAACCGCCGAATAGCACACATTCTGCTCTGTGTTCTTTGGAGATGACCTAGTCTCCGATCTCTCCCTACACGTGGTACGGGCTCCGCGCTCTGTGTTATGGGTGGTCGACTACAGTTCCTTGGTCACGCCTGTTCCTCCTACACATGCACGGGCTCCGCGCTCGATGTTATGGAATACGGGCTAGCTAAGGCCAAGAGCCCAATAAAGAACTAACTGCTCGGACGCTACTTATACCACGTATCATTGCATTAGGGTTAACATTACATCTATTTTTCACTGAAATACTGGCAAACTGCATAAACATGAACATGTCACTTTACAACATTTATACACATACATAAATGTTTGTCTACGCCCTCGCGTGTTTTAACTATCCTCTCTAGCTATTATAGATTACTCTCCGAGCAGGTCATTGGGCTTGGCCATCACCATCCACCTTGCTGAATAGGTCGACGTCATGGCTAGCTTCTTCGCCGTGTCGTCCACCTCATCTTCCAGTTGCTGCTGCTTCGTTGCACCCGTCCCTCTGGCGAATCCGGCTCCTATCGCTTGAAGATCGATGGCAGGGTAGTGGGACCGGACCACCGCTAGGGCGTGTGTCATGGTGGAGACAGTGGCATCTTAGTTGAAACTCTTGAAGTTCTCCCACGCTGCTTTGCATCTATCAATAATGGTGTCCGAACATGGCGGTCTATCATCGGGCTGAGGAGCTACCTCCATATCGACGCAGTCGAGCATAGGCTTGATCCCGGTAACCATGATTTCAAGTTTCCCCCTCTGGGTCCTAGCCTCCAACTCTTGCACGTTGAACTATGCCTTGGTCCTTCGACGGTATTCTGCAAGCACCAAAAGGATCCATCAAATGAAGAAATCACTTCGGCTATGACTCCGACCATGAACTACTAACCTTTCAGCTCCTTGGCCAGTTTCTCTGCTCGCCCAGACGCCTACCCCTTCTCCTCCTGGAGCTGACTGATGACCTAACGCAACTAGCCAAGCTTCGCATCAAGCTCTACAAAAGTGATGATCGTCAGCAACATTAAAGTTGTTTGGTAATACAGAACAGGTCCACCAATCCGTAGTACCTTTTTCTGCTCAGAGAGGCTTCTCAGCTGCTCGGAGCTACGTTCTAGCTGCTCGAAGCTACCCCGCTTGCTCTTCTAGCACCACCGGCCTCCCTGCTCTAGACTCTGGCGTGACGTTGGCAGCTCCAGCTCCTGCCTCTAAAGATTCGGTGGCTCCCACCATCGTGCCTGGCGTCTCCATCGCATCAGCCGATGTTGTCGTCAATCATTCTCTGCCGCCAACTCCATCAGCAGTGGCGGTCGACTCCTCCGCAGGCCACCGAGTGCCCGAGGACTCTGGGATGGGGTCTGCCGGCATTGCCTCCGCTCCGAGACCAGCCCTCGGCTGATCACCAGTCTGGACAGACGGATTCAGGTCCTCCGTACGCCTCGCTCTGCATCAGTTTAGCTCGTCAATCGCCGCAACTATAAGGATCCGACAACAAAATGAATCCAAGGCAAGGATACTTACACATCAGCCTCCCAGTACACGGTTCTGAACTGGCACTACCTCCCTAAGCCCCCAGGCATGGCTCTAGGGTCAACCCACATGCCCTGGGCTGAAGGTCTCACAGCCCCCATTGTCGGCCTCTCCTCCACCTCTTGCTCGGGGACTCCCTTCGCCTACTGCTCGGGGACTCCCTTCGCCTATTTCTTGGGGACTCCCTCACCTCCTTTCGACTGCACCTCTGCACGCTTGTTGCGTGGTGGCGCCTCAGTGCCTAGAGGAGGAGCTACTGGAACCCCATTGTCGTCCGACCACTCGAACATCGTCGCACTCCACGTCTGAGTGGTCTGACCGCCGCTAAGCAAGATGCCACCTAGCTTGAGGGGGGCTGAACCCACCATCTTCCATTTCTTGTGGGTCGGCTCGTTTATCGCCACCCTTTTCCCATGGATTTTCTCTAACACCGGGGTGGACTCCGTCCGACCAGCGCTTGCGCCTCCAGACTCTGACAAGGCGCTGACGGCACCTTCCTCTGGAAGAGTTGTTGGCCGAGCGTCCATAGCCTTCGTCCAATCGCTCCTTGGCACACCCAAGAAGTACGCCGCTCATTCCTATGAATGGATCTTTCCACAAGTGAATCAGCTCACTACTCGGCAATGGTACAAGATAAAAAGCATTAGTAACAAACAGTTGAGACTTTTACCTAAGGAGGTGGGTTCATGTAGTTGAAGGCTCTCGTCTGCCCTAACACACTGAACGAGGTATTTGGAGCGAATAGTTTGGCTGCTTGGCGTATTATAGCATCCCTCGACAGCCTCTTTGTCCTCTCCCGGGTGCCGTCAATGTCCCCCTTGAAGTCAAAACCCACGTGGGCCCTCTCCTTGTAGGGCTGGACGTGGCACACTATGAAGCTTGCCGCCACCAGTCCGCCGTTCATCTTTACACCCTTTATCAGGCTGAGGAGCTCCCTCACCTGATCCATATCAGCACTACTCGGCTTCTTCGACCAGCTCTTCTGGTTCTCTGGAATGTGGTCGACGTCGCAGCGGATGGCGGGATGGCTCTACTTCATGTAGAACCACCTGCCGTTCCACCCCTTCATCGAGGTGTTCAACGGTACAGTGATGTACTCGCCCGCCATCCCATCACGGAGTTGCAGATATACGCCACCGACCACTCTAGAACCATCACCGCCTTTCTTCTTTAGCCAGAACAGGTGTCGAAAGAGGTTGAAGTGAGGCAGAATTCTGAGATACGCCTCGTAGAAATGGATGAAAATAGAGATGTGCGAGATGGTGTTTGGATGGAGATTGCACAAACTAACTCCCCAGAACTCCAATAGATCCCTCAAGAAAGGATGAACAAGAAATCCTAATCTGTGCCAGAAATAATCTTCAAATACTACGGCTTCGTTGGTATGCGGCATCGGGTAGGGCTCACCATTAGCCGACCGCCATCTGGTGGTGACATGGTCCGGAAGAACACCCACCTCCACCATCCCATTGATCTCCACCTCTCCCATGAGCGATGGCACCCACTCATTGTCACGACTTGCTCCGGCGGTCACCTTCTTTGGTTTCCAACACCCCTTTTTGGAGCCATCTCTTAGATCTAGTTTAGGATTGGTGGCGGAAGCGCGTGTGAATATGAATCGGGTAGCACGAGGTCTAGGAGGAAGACCAAGTGGCGAAGTGGAAAAGGTGGGAGCACGGAGTGCGGCAGCGCAGTTATAAAGCACTCCCCCACCTTTTGCATTCAAGGGTTTTTGGGAAACCGCTCCGAATTCTCCGAAACAGCGTGGTGGGCCGTTACCTGGGCATCCACGCAACTACAGCCCATATCACCCATTTTTTGCCACAACTTGTTTCTGCACACCGAATATTCACCGACTTCTCCACAATCCATTAAGGCTCAGTAACTCCTACTGTACATCCATTACTCTAGTTTTTTCTCCATGATTTGATTTCTCCAAGGTTTCCACTTGTGGCTCGAGGACTGCATCATTACTACGACTTGGTTCCTCAACACACTAGGGACTTTCTTTTGGTTACTGTTGTTTCTAACCTGGCACCATGTGACCACGTCACCTACTGTCAGGCTTGGGGACTAAGTGGGCACACTTCACCTTATGGTGAATGTGCTTTCCACATTTCAAGGCTCCGCTCAGGGACTGGCTGCCTGCTCGGCTAGTCTTCTGCTTTTCTTCTACTTTGGACTCTAGCACCACGTGACTGCATCACCTACTGCCAGGCTCAGGGACTAAGTGGGCACACTTCACCATATGGTGAGTGTGTTTGCTTTAATCTGGAAGACTTCGTGCCTCCTAAAGTTGAAGAAGACTATCTCCCTTTCTCATGGTCGGACTCTAAGTGGGCACACTTGGTCCACTGCGAGGAAATTTTTGATTTTGAACTTGAGCTCCTTACATCATTCTGGCAAACCTTACTTGGGAAAAGCTCTTGCTCGGCCGGATAGTTAAGCTACTCGGTGATGGTTCACAACTGCTCGGCAACAGTTCACAACTGCTCAGTGACTCATCACGGTGGTCAGACCATGAGTCTGACTGCTCGGCCTTGTTCACACCTGCTCGGACAAGCTCAAGACAGTGTTGCACAGCGGATACAAGGCGCTCGGGGACTAGCTGTGGGGGGTATGACCCTAGATACCCATGGTAGACTACATGGGCTGCGCCCCCAGGGGTGACCCAGCCCACCAGACGAAGCCTTGCGGAGCATGGCACTGCTCGGCGCGCCCCGCAAGACACCAAGAAGATATCCTGAAGATACTACGAGATCTGTTAGGATACATATGATCCCATGATTCCTGTAATTTGTTATTACTTTCTAGTTATCTCCTAGATCTAACCGACTTGTAACCCTACCCCCTAGACTATATAAGGCGGGTAGGGACCCCCTCAAAACATAGGCAATATCATACGATAGCCAATACAATCCAACAGACCACAAGAGTAGGGTATTACGTCGTGCTGACGACCCAAACCTGTCTAACTCTTGTGTCCCTGTTGCCTTCTTGTTCTTGATTATGTGCACCTCTGTCGATCAATCTACCTTCGTTGGATACCCCTTGGAAGACTGCCGACGATATTCTATCGACATCACCGAATCCTTCAGTAACCCAACACCGACTAAACGATCATCAAAGGCGGATCGTGGTGCAAGGCGATGGTGACCATGACCTTTGTACTAGCGGATCATACATTGAAGCAATGGTGGTGTTAACCTCTACACAGGCATCTCGGTTGTCGAACCGACAGTGAACCCGCACCACTAATAGTCGGGTCGATGTACAAGGCGACGGTGCTAGTGACAACTACACAGGTGTTGGTATTTATTAACGTGTCACTTGTTTTAAGTAGCCACCTATTATAAACCTATATCTCATAACATTACTTTACTAGATTGTCATCCCTAGTGACGATGACAGAGATACTTGTAGGTACTACATAGCATTACTACTAGAATAATACTAAGTAGTTCTTTATCATTTTATGTGACTAGAAAGAATATATAAATATATGATTAAAAAGGATATGCATGTGCACAGATAACATACCATTGTAGCACTTTACTCGAGAGTATTCCAGGCATTGTTATTTGTATTTTTACCACAGGGAAGGTCTAGCATGGACATGTATTGATAACTTATACTATTGAAGGAGAAGTAAACCATAACCAATGCTCTACTCATAATAGGAGTAAGTCATAGGATAAGATATATATATATATATATATATATATGATAAGTATTGATCAATAATAACGATAAATCACTCAGAGTACTCTTTTCTATGGCATTAGCATGGTTAGGTAGAA
This sequence comes from Miscanthus lutarioriparius, assembly GCA_904845875.1. Taxonomy (NCBI): domain Eukaryota; kingdom Viridiplantae; phylum Streptophyta; class Magnoliopsida; order Poales; family Poaceae; genus Miscanthus; species Miscanthus lutarioriparius. The sequence goes on along the minus strand of CAJGYO010000004.1, from coordinate 69,228,207 downwards.
TATTAGAGGAATAATTCCTAAGTTATTCTTACTTACAAGTCAAAGCATACATTGATTAGTGCAATTATACCTAGTAGTCATTGCTAAGATCATCCTCATATCTACACATAAGGGATATTACTAAGGAAGATTAAAACAGAGCTTGCTCTTCCATCATAACCGGACCCTACGTGCGTCTATATTCGGGGAGTGGACTACAAAGGACTCAACAGGAGTGTCACATCCATGATCTGCCACATAACCTAGAATATAGGGTGTATCCGCAGGAAAACAATGTATAAGCACCACGCTTACACAATGTCGACTAGTCACCCGTGCACAGCGGAGCAAGTGCTATATGAACTTATGCATGGATATAATGATAAACTAGCTATACTAAGCATATAACCAAAGTAGACAATGAACATTATAACAAAGAACATGAATAAGATGAATACTAATATTGTCATAACAATTGTAACTAGCATATAAAAGTAATGGAGATACAAAAGAGAGGGGTACAAAGATTATACCGAACCATGCTCTTGACAAGATCAGGAATCCAAGCGAAGTCTGCTTGCCTCCCTCTAGACCTAGCCTAACTAGCTATGCCCTAGAATATGGTGGAGCTCTGAGGATGATTAGGGTTTCCAGCTTCTCAAATAACTTATCTGTCTTCAAGGGGGGCAAGGGTTGATATATATAGGCCAGGGCGTCCAATGTGAGCCCTTGGATCAAACCAACTTAAAGGATGGCGTAGATGCAACATAGGAGGCGGTGCAGAACCGACATTGCAATGAGGGGCTGACAGGTGGGCCCTAGGGGCTAGGTGGCTTGTAGGTAGGGCCGGGCGGCCCCACTTGGCAGCCTCTTGCCCTTCGCTTTGGTGTGGAGTCCTCTCGAGCCTTCTGGAACCTTCTGGTGTCCATTTCACTATGGATAAGCTCAATTAAATGTGACATGTAGGTCCACCTTGACGGTTTTCTGAATAAACCCTATAGAAAATACAGATTCACCAAAACTCATGGAGTTTGTTAGTTTAAATCTCTAAACCTTCATTAATGATTATATTTATGCCCTTATACATGTTATATTGACGGTTTATAATGGTTGATAACTACCGTCAATAAACTCCCCCAAGCTTATCCTTTGCTAGTCTCTTAGCAAATAGATCCGGAGTTTTGAGATTTGAGAAAACATCGTAGCAACTCCTCAAAAGTACACATGCGTTCAAACAAGAATTCTCCTCTAGATTAGAATAAACTGATTTGACTTCAAACTTACCCATATTACCTTCAACCATGGGGCTTCTCAGCCTTCTCTTAGGTCTTGAGCAATTGAAAGACAGAATGATCAAGTCAAGCACTATGTCTCAAGTTCTTTGCTCAACCATTATTCTAGAGTTTTTATAGATTTTCAAAATAAAACTCAGAGCTTCCATCGTATGACACTCTCAAGTCTCTTAATATATGTGGTATTGGTGGATCCTCACCAAGGTAATAGTGTGTTATACCTTTCTCTTCCAACAACTAAGGCTTATGTGGAGCTCATAGGAGTGGAAAAAGCATAAAAGAACATACTTGCAATACATATATTGTAAAGTCAAACCTCGGATCCAAAGAGAGTTGAGTCATACAATCAACTCAAGATGTGCATGTGTGTGGATATATGGTGGATATATGGTGGCTAACCAAATTCTACTATGCTCCTTGAAAACATATCTCTTTTTGCAAGAAAATATGGGCTATCTTATTCATCTTTTCTTCTTTTTTTCAAGCGGGCATCTAAGTACCCATTGTTTTAAATATATCAGACACTTGTCCATTTTTTCATCTCTTTTTTTATGAATAACTTTTGCATAGCCCAATGCTTCTTTTCTTCAACAAAACTTTGAGAGATAGCAACAAGAGCTTGGAGCATTTATTTGGTGGAAATTCCTATCAAGAATATTTTTGGTGGGGTACTCCCGTGTAAGAGTAAAACATTTTTGGGTGGATCTAGATGGAATAGCATGTTATTGCGCCTACCCCTAGTGTAGGAGTAGTGCATATTTGGGTGGTGTGTATGTGATCTTGATTTTAAGAGCATGACAAACCTCTCATAAGGGTCAACAAAGCTTGGCTAAACTCAATACAATGCAAGCAGCATATATATGAGTGGAAGTTTTCCTAATCTAAATACCATAGATGGCTCTGGTAGGAATTCAAGCTTTGTGATATTGGAGCTCATCATGTAGATTTTTATATTTTTTTCAAAAGATAAATCTCCAGAACTTTAGTGTCACTTGAAACAAGATAAACAGTAGCTCAGACCTTCTCATATCACATCAGTCAATTACCTAGACTTAGATCAAGCATATGCTACCCACGAGTTTCAAGTTCAGATTAAATTCTTATATGAAAACAATCGTATCCAAAACTTGAGAGAATTCAAGGCTGAAAACTAGGTACTTGAAAGAAATTACGATAGAGCAACTATTCATCATTTCCATTTAAGAAATTATCCTCAGAGCCTATTTATTTATTCAGCTCTTAAAAACAAAAAACTAGACACACACTTTTTATTTTGATTTTCATAATTTAAGATCACACCTTTAATATATATATATATAACTAGCTAAGATAAATTTTTATTTTGCTTTAGTTTGTTATGCATCTTTTTATTTTAACTAACAAGAAGCAAACATAACAGTAAAACCAAAAAGGGAAAGAAATACTTATCTCGATACATGGGGGATGCTCCTCCCCTAGGCTGGATGTTGTTATAGTCTTTCTTAGAGTGAGTCTACCAGCAGAAGTCTTTCTCATCCGTCTAGAAGTTGTGTTCCTCGTGTAGCAAGTGTAGCGATAGTTCAGGAAAATGTACTTCGGATGGATGTCTTTACTCTTGATCATCCTACAAAATACTCCAAGAACACAAAAACTTGTGGCATGGATTAGGATAAGTGGTTAGCAGTCAGCCATTCAGAGATTTGTTGTCCTTGAGGTTTAGACATATTTCCTAATTGGAAAAGTTCTAGCTGGATGTCTATTTAATATTTTTGGATTTTCTTATTTATATAATGTAGAAAATATGTATGTATGATATTTTTATTTTTATGTCACCATGGTGAATATTTCTACGGGCCTATACACACCATAGATTTATTCACATAGGGCTTTAGGCTTTAATGATGCAATGATGTAATTTTTATTTTCTTTCTACTAATGCAATACTAATGCAGAAGAGTAAACATGCTAAAAGTGAAAAATAATTCATGCAATACTAAAAAGTAAATATGGCTAATTACCGATGTTACCTCACGGCCAGGGTTCGGATTTTTAAGTCCTCCGGACAAGACTCTTTTCCTATCTTGTTCATTCCTTGGGTGCATCAGCTGGTCCTAGGGAATGAAGACCCTGATGGTTGCACCTCTTGTGACTCTGGTGGTGATGTTACCTTTTCTTTCCATACCTACTTGGTTTGTGGACTTGACTTTGGCGGAGCAGGTTCATTGTTTACAACTTATTCAGGTTCCTCACATTCCTCCCAACTTTTCTTTGGGGATTGATTCTTTTAGTTTTGAGATGATCGACGTCTCCTCCTGGAGCGGGACTTCTTTGGTTGCTCATAAATGGTATAACTATTGAAATAACAGCATACCTTTTCTCTAGAGAATTGGAAGTGGATTTGTCCAGATCCGACATAGATGATTTCCTTGGTAGTGTTGAGGAACGGTCTTCCAAGAATAATGGGTGTATGGTCTTCTTCTCCTCCCATGTCTAGAACCATGAAGTTGGCAAGGGCATAGTGATCATGTATCCTTACCATGACATCTTTTGCTATTCCCTCCGGAAATTGGATTGATTGGTCTACCATCTGCAATTGCATATATGTAGGGAACAAAGGTTCATCACCAAATAAGTATTCATACGTTACCTTGGACATTATGTTGACACTCGACCCAATGTCGCAGAAGGTCTTGTGAAAGTTTCTTTGTCCAATGATACACTCGATCGTTGGTACGCCTGGGTCATCCTTCTTAGCAAAGAATGGTGAAGCAAGGAGGTGGTCGTACTCTAATCGAAGTGTGTTGATCATGTTGACTGATTCTTCTTGAGGCTGCCTGGCCTTGTTCTTCCTCCTTCTCATGTTATTTTTCTTCTTGGTCACTGTTGTCTCTTCAGGCAGGTACAACATTTGTGGATATCCAGGAGATTGCAGGATGCGGTTCTTAAAAGAAAACTTCTCCTTTCTATCCTTGATTGTGAAACAGATCTTGTCAGTGTCCGCGTAGATGATAGCTTTAGCGGTGCTTAGGAAAGGTCGGCCCAAAATAATGGGTGCCCTTACATCTCTACCTATTTCCAAAACCACAAAGTCTATAGGAACATAAGATTGTCCCACTCGAACAATGGCATCTTCAAGAACTCCCTTGGGGTAGCAGAGTGACTGATCTACAAGTTGCAAACGCATATTTGTGTACAACAGAGTATCTCCATTAATTTAATCATAAATTATCTTAGGCATGATGTTGACACTTGCTCCGAAATCATAGATAGATTCTTGGAAAATGTGAGGTATAATGGCGATGGGGATGACAAGTCTTCCTAGATCGCTCTTCTTTTCTAGCAAGGTATAGTCTATCCACCTTCCCATCGATGGTTGTATACAGTAGTATGCTTCATTGTGAATATCGACAAGATTTACAGTTTCTAGATCTTTTGGTTGCCTTGGAATCTTACCTTTTTCGGATGGAGGAACAGCGGCAGCCAGCTGAGCTATTTGTGATTCTATCATTTTATTAAAGCTATGATGGTTCTTAATGGCAGAAGCAAAGCTATCCATTCTATTATTTATGTTCTCTAGAATTTTATCATTAGTAGCTACCTTTCTAGATAATCTCTTCATAAGGTTGGATTTGCTAGCAATTAATTCTCTCAAGGGTGGTTGATTGAAATTGTTAAAATTATTACCTTGATAGTTGCCTTGGTAGTTTAGTCTCTGTTGCTAGTTCCATCCTTGATTCTGCTGAGGACGATAGTTGTTGTTATTGACAAAAGTTCACATCCTAATGGGTCTCAGGGCAGTTGTTCCCTGAATGCCTAGTGTTTCCACATACTTCACATGTCATGCGAGAATCATGAATATGCATGACTTCTTGCTTCTCATTGGCTCAATCTTCAAGCTTCTTCATCAGCAGGTCCATCTTGGCAGATAGCATGTCCACCTCCTTGAGTTGATGCATACCTCCACCCCTCTTGTGGGTTTGAACACGTTCTTCATTCCAACCTTGATTGGAAGCCATCTTCTCCACAAGAGCTGTTGCAGCAGGTATGGTGAGTGATAGGAATGCACCTTCAGCAGCAGCATCCATAGTTTCACAGGTACTGTTGGTCAACCCATGGTAGAAAGTTTGCATGAGTAGCCAATTCTCCATCCCATGATGAGGACATTCCACAATGTAATCTTGAAAATGTTCCCATGCCTCAGGGACAGATTCATCATGTTGTTGCTAAAAGTTTAAAATTCTCCCACGCAGAGCATTGGTCTTGTCTGTGGGAAAGAACTTTGCTAGAAAAGCAGTGGAGCAGTTATCCCATGTAGTATTTCTATCCTTGTTGGCGTAGAACCATTGCTTGGCCTTCCCCAAGAGTGAGAATGGGAAAAGACAAAGTAATATGGCATCTTGGGTTACTCCTTTGATGGTGAAAGTGCTACAGATCTCCATAAAGTGTTGGAGATGTGCACTCGCATCTTTATGTGCCTTCCCACAAAACTAGTTTGCTTGCACCATGTTGATGAGAGCTGGCTTGAGCTCGAATCCATTGTCTCCAACATTGACTGTTGGTCCAGTACGAATGTTGGCCGTAGTTGGAGCAGAGAATTCATGGAGAGTCCTGTTAGCCATGGCTTCAAATTCAAGTGTTAAGCTTCATCTTATATGGTTGTCTTCCAACTTTAAAGCTAGAACTTTCTTGAGTTTAGCTCTAGTCCTTCTGATTAAAACTTCTGGATCTTCAATGTAGTTTGTCGAAAGGTCAAAATTGGTCATATATTACCCTGCATAAGATACACAAGTAGACAAAACAAGGATAAGCATGTTTGAGCAGAGGTCAATGGTTATCTTTAATCACATCAATAAGTATAAGTTTATCAATACTTCCTTTGCCTAGCTACCTTCCCCACCAACGGCGCCAAAAATACTTGTTGGTATTTATTAACGTGTCACTTGTTTTAAGTAGCCACCTATTATAAACCTATATATCCTAACATTACTTTACTAGGTTGTCATCCCTAGTGATGATCTCAAAGATGCTTATTGGTACTACACAACATTACTACTAGAATAATACTAAGTAGGTCTTTATCATTTTATGTGACTAGAAAGAATATATAAATATATTATTAAAAAGGATCTGCAAGCGCACAGATAATATACCATTGTAGCACTTTACCCGAGAGTATTTTAGGTATCATTATTTATATTTTTACCACAGGGAAGGTCTAGCATGGACATGTATTGATAACTTATACTATTGAAGGAGAAGTAAACCATAACCAGTGCTCTACTCATAACAGGGGTAAGTCATAGGATAAGATGTATGTATGATAAGTATTGACCAATAATAACGACAAATCACTCAGAGTACTCCTTTCTATGGCATTAGCATGGTTAGGAAGTGTCGGTGTTTTGTACAAGCACCGGCAAGTAAATTTATAGTAATGCGCGTTTGGCTCGGATGGTGCGCTAAAGGACACAAGATTTATACTGGTTTGGGCTGAATATCCCTACGTCCAGTTTGTTGCTGCTCGTGTTATTAGCACTGTGAATGGTTCGTAGTAGGGGATACAAACGATCGAGAGAGGGACAGGTCCCAAGTCTCTGATGGAAGGGTCGAAAGGAAGCCAAGAGCTTGGTAGCAGCTTGACTATGTGTGTGTCTTGCGTTGTTTTCGGTCTCTCCACTGCTGGAGGAAGCGCATCCCCTTTTATAGATGAATAGGACGGCTTTACAAGGGTCAGGGCTTAGGATCCCTGCTCTACCTAGCCTTGTGGCTCACTTCTACCTAGCCTCATTACCCATTCTGATGGGTGCGAAAGGATGATAAGCGCCTACAATAATGTTCATGCTTCTGTAGAATGTCAGGATGGTTACAGAATAGTGCCCTACGTAGGGTATGGGCTGGAGTACAATGGTTTTAACTTATGAACCTCGCCCAGCCTTGCTCCGCACGCCTTCTGGCACCTATGAGTCTCTATCGGAGGGACGCGGAATCGAGGTCCGGAGTAGCGTTGTGGGCAAGGTCCTTTGATTTGGTGGACCCAAGGGGTCGGGAAGCGGGCGCCGCTCCCTTGGGTCCATAATGTGGTGACGGCATGTCCGTCATTCGTGGAGATCACAAATCATTTTCTGGAGTGTAGTGGTTGTCGTGTATCTTCGTCGGGTTCCTTGTCCCAGAGCTAAAGGCGGCGCCTACAACTCTACAGGGCGAGGAGTACGCGCCAGCAATACCTTTTGGGCTCTGCGGCACCCAGGAGGGTCTAAAGCACCTGTCCAGTCGTTCCCTAGCAGTACCTTTCCTATTGGGGCGCAGGGTATGGTCCTTGAAGCTGTGGTTGACCCAAACGTCTTGTCTTGCTCTGTACCCATCATCATGAGGGAATGGGAGAGAAGTTATCAGGTAAGATGAAACCAGTCTTTGGACATCGAATGGGGCGAGGTTCATCCTCGGTCGTCGGGCGAGGCGGAGCCTAGTCCTTATCCCTAGGGCGTGACTGAGCCCACCCCTCGGGGGTCGAGTGAGGCGGAGTGTATCCCTCAACCCTGGGCGAGGCAGAGGCTAGCCTTCAGCCCTCGGGTGAGACGGAGCTGTCCCGAAGGCGTCGGGCGGAACGGAGGCCAGCCCTCTGCCCTCGGGCAAGGCGGGGCTGGCCAAAAGGCGTCGGGCGAGACAGAGGCCAGCCCTTTGCCCTCGGGCGAGGCGGGGCTGGCCCAAAGGCGTCGGGCATGACAGAACCTAACTTTCATCATTCGGGCAAGGAACGCAGCGGCGCCCTTGTCCGTCCAGAAGTTTTTAACGTTCAATGGTTATTGGTTCCACCTTCTGGGGTACCCTGGTATTAGGTCCCCGACAGTAGTCCCCGAGCCTCCAGGTGATTTGGACCGCCTAGATGGTGTTTTTGATTTCGTCGAAGTCATTTTGCCAGAGGGTGCGCGCGAGCGCACCCGATGTGTGTAGCCCTCGAGCCTCCAGGTGATTCGGATAGAACCGCCTGGGGGTTGTATCGGACCCTTCGCGGGTAAGGCTGAAGGACTTAGTTTTTTTGTCAACTGGATATTTTTTCGAGGGGGTCATGGTATCCCGTTCGTGGGGATCTCATTCAGGGCTGACCTAATTGGGGCTTGACCATGAATCGAGACCCCAGTAATGCTTGCCCTTGATTTCAGATCGTTCGCGGACCTGCCCTCAGTTGGGCCGGCCGCCGAGCTTCTGGGCCCTAGGTGGGCCAAATAGAAAAAATCTTTGTGACCTGCCTTCCCTAGGTGGGAAGAGAGTCCGAATTCACCTGGGGAAGGGGAACCGTCCACCGTGATTTTTGGTGGGAAAGGATAGGGACTGCGGGCACGTGTCCCACGACGTGACGCGGCGGTGCACGTGGCAGGCCTGGAGATCGAGGCGGACGGTTGCCCTTCCCGCGCCCATCGCCCCTATAAAACCACGGGGTTTGCCCCCCAAGGTTCTGTATTTCGCCCCCTTGCCTTTGCATCTGAGACATCCACCGCCAATCGCCCCAGCCTCGTGCGCTCGCACCACCAATGTCGACCGGCTTGCGTCCGTGTTGTAGCCGCCGTCAAGCTTGCGCCTGTCCTGTAGCCGCCGTCGAGCTTGCGCCCACCTTCTCCCCAATCACTTTAATGGAGTTGTGGGGCAGATCTAGCATCAACTCTCGGTGTTTGGAGGGCCTCGTCTGCCGTGGCATTCTCCGTCCATTGTCCATCATCTAGGAGTGGCTGATACCTGGTGACGAGGGTGAGCCAGCGCCGCCCAAAAGGGTATGTCATATCTTTTGCCATCTTTCATGAGCGGGGATTTGCAGTACCCGTGCATAGATTCCTTTGGGGGCTGCTGGATTACTATGAGGTGGAGCTATAGTATCTTACTCCCAACGGGGTTCAACATATGGCAGCGTTTGTTGCCCTGTGTGAGGGTTTCCTAGGGATCGATCCCCATTTTGATCTGTGGCGGTATTTCTTTATCGTCAGTTTGTCGAAGAGGAAGATTGGGGGGGAAGGATGTGAGCGTGCCAATGGGATGCGCCAGTGTTCATCTGCGCCATACCCGGTCGAGGGGTTACTCGTTCATGCGTCCGGTGACGTCTAACAAGGGATGGCACTCGCAGTGGTTTTATGTCAAGGATGATGTGAGTGCCACCCTGCCGAGGTACACCAGGCACCTTATCAAAGAGGCTCGGGGTCGTGGGCTTGGAGTGTCTAGTCCAAAGACAAGAAACACCTTTTCGACCTTCTTTCCGCCCTCCAAGCTCTGAAGGAACGGGGCGTAAAGGGGACGGGAATTATCGGTGCCTATCATGTGAGGAGGGTGGCGCCGCTGATGATGCGCACGCTTCCCCTACAACGGATGATGCCCGGGATATCGTTTGAGGGGACGGTGCTTGTTGACGAGGCGCTCCCTTTCTTGGAAATGGCGCAGCGCATTAAGGAGGCGATGGAGCCGACGAAGGATTCCAAAGGTGGTGTCCTCAACATTGTGTATCCGGTGCCTGGACATCCCCCAATGCGGCCGGAACCTGGGTTCTTCGAATTCGTAAGCCTTCTTCTCCAGTGCTCTTTGTTTTTCCTGAATCTTCATCTTTTTTGATACTTGCTTTTGTGATGTTGGGACCAGCCGAGGGGCTAGTCTTCAAAGACAGTCTGGTTCCACTGCCAAAGGACAAGGCCGTGGCGGCGGCGAATCGCCTCATGGCTGAGCGGGACAAGAAGGCAAGGGAGCAGATGAAGAAGGAGAGACGACTGAAGCAGGAAGCACGGGATCGGGGAGAGAACGTGAGCAGTGATGATGACGACGACGACGATGATGATGATGACGAGGTAGTCGTCAACATGGATTGGGGCATCCTGGAGGATGAGGACACGCTGACAAGTGCCCACCCGTCCGTGCAGGGACCCTTCCCGTTCCACGCGGAGGGAAGTGAGTCGATGAGGTCGGTGGAGGCCAAAGAGTCCGCCGCTTCGCACGGCGTGCCGGCCGAGGATCAGTGGATGGGGGAAAGTGGGTCTGCCACCGCCGACCCCGAGGTGATGGTCGAGAGGGGCGGCGCTGGTGCCGCGCCCCATGAGATGATGGAGGGGAGCGGCTCTGGTGCCACGCCCCATGAGGTGAGGGAGATGAGCCCCCCTGCCTCGGAGCAGGGGGCAGGCTTGAAACGGTCCCGCCCAGATGAGTCGGGGCAGGGATCTGGGGATCCGTCCCCAAAACGCTTCCGCCGGCCGAGGGCGTCAGCGTAAGCTGCTGATTCCCCTGTTTTCATCCTTTTTCCATTTCTATTTTGACCTAATGGCTATTACCTTTGAGTAGGTTCTTGCGGATGGGTCACCCCCTGGGGCTGGCGCCCAAAAAGAGCCTCGCCATTCAGGTAGGACGGATGGCGCTGCCCGATGTCGCCCTTGTTTTGGGCAGGAGCAGTGCCGATGTTGGGGCTACGTTGGCCGATCTGACGACGCCTGTGGTGGCGCCCGCGCCCTCAGTGGTTGCCGAGCAGAGCCAGGCTCAGCCGGACGCCGCCACGGTGGTGCTTGAGGGCGCAGTGCAGTCCGTGCCACCAGGGGCCCAGGTGGATCTGCCCATGATGCTTGAAGCGGCCCAGGTGGAGGAGGGTCCGGTTGGAGGGTCCTCGAGCATGGCGGTGGTGCCGCATAGGGTCAGGAGGGAGCCGCCTCTGGCCCCTTTGTCAGGAGGAAGCCAAGAGTAGGGCCATGGCCCTTTAGCAGAAGGTGGACGAGGACGTCGAGGTGGTCCGCTCCCTCCGGGCGGATCTCGGTGACGTGGTGAGCCGAAGGTTGAGCACCAAAAACGTCTCTGTCAAGCTGGAAAAGGAGCTTGCCCATGTACGAAGGACCCTTCAGACTGAGAGCGACGAGCACAATCTTCTGCAAGCTACGGTCGGGGTGGTCCTTGATGCCCTAAAGGTGGTGGAGCCGGTGGAGACCAGCCCGCTCGCGGCTCATGCCGCAGGTATCACGGCTCGGGTGGGCCAGCTTGAGGAGAGTGCTTTTCACACCGGGATCACCCAGTCCTTCACCGTCGCCCATGCTCATTATGAGAAGGAGATCAACCTGAAGGTGACGAGCGAAGGTTTCCTGCCTACCTATGCGGATGATGAGCTGGAGGCAATTGAGAAGATGGTGGCTCCCCATGCGAAAAACCTGGCGGATAATCTAAAAGAAATGGTTCTCCCTTCACGGGAGTAGTTAGTCGAATAATTTTGAGCACAACTTATATGTAATATGTGAACAAGTGTCGGTATTTTCGAGTCTGGACACAGTTTCATGATTTTGCTTCGTAATTTTGTTTTGTTTGATTTTTTGCGATCTTACCAATCTGTTCCCCCGAATCTTGCCGCTGGTCTTGATGCGAGGAGATTGTTTCAAAAAAAGGAAGGGAGGTAGCCGTACCTTAACCAGCCCCCGAGTAAGGTCCGACCCCTTGCATTTGCTGGGGTCGGGTGTTACTGGAGACTAGAATGTTTGGATGGAATCCCATTCCGTGGGTTTTTGTGTGAGGTCGGTGAAAGTCCTTGGATGGCATTGCAATATTCCCCGCCTGTCTTCCAACAGAATTCCCCAAATGGGGACTCTATGGGCTCCTCAAGCAAGGTAGGGCCTTCAAACCTATGTGTCCTCAGATTGAGCGGCTCGAGCCCGGGCCTTGTCGTCGGTCGATAGGGGTCGGCCGTAATTTGCGTGATACCCTTCCTCGATTTTCGCAATCGGAGGGGTTGAGTAAATGACACTTGCCTCGATGGCTCGAGTATCGCGCTCAATGAGCTTACTAACGGGTATGTTCGTGTGGAATCCGGGTCCATCATTTTGTCGATAAAATTGGCAGAGCCCTCTGGTGGCACTCCACAACTTCTTAACCTGCCTCCGGCGAGATGCCCGAGCCGTTCGATAGGCTCAGGCGGCCCGATGGCCTCTCCTCGATGGAGATTCGTGGGTTTGGCTCGGGGTTAGAATCGAACGAGAAAAGGTTGAGACGTCCCTGTTTGTTTCTGAGCAGGGTCAGGCAAGGCCGCTGGGGCTCATCTCAGTTATTTCTCCCTGGCTCTATTCGGTACGAGGTGGCCTTGAGCCCTTCGTGGGCCGGCCTTTGAACCTCGGCCTGCTGTCACCTATATCGAATGAGGCGACGGCCGTTTCGTGATGTGACACGAAGCGTTGGGATGCAATGTTTTGCATATGTAATGTTTGAATGCATAATTGAATCGAAATAAAGGCGGGGTCGGTAACGTTACCTTGGTAGCATGAGTGGTGGAAAAGCTCCTACCAGATGGGTTCAGGCCCTGATGTTTGTGACGAGGTTTGGAGTAACCTGCATAAGAATCACTATTCTTTGTTTTTTCATATCTTGGTGGCGGTCCGAGCCGTCCGATCGACTTGGGCCACCTGACAGCTTCTCCTTTGTGGGAGATTCTATAGGCGGGCCCCTCCGAACCCTTCTTGAGAAGGCAGATGTCGAAGTCGGAGACGCGGGGGGCGTTGAGTATGATTTTTCTGGTGAACAGAAACACCGTAGCTATCGAGGCGTAGGGTCTGCTAGTTCGTCTTATTTTATTCAAAGTTTTATGCCCGTATTTCGCGCCCCTGGTTTCAAGCGTACGGAGGGGTCGGGTGAGGAGGATGTCTAGACTGGTAGACATCCTCGGCAGCCCCCGAGTGATGTTTGTGTCCCTGCCATTTGACGGGGTCGGAAGCTCGGTAATGAATTTTAATGTGTAAAGTAAGAAGGCAGAGATGCTTATCTTTCTTTGGACATTCGTTCGTCGTTTGCTCCAATTCACAGAGGTCCTGTCGTTAGATCGTTCCGTGGTCCTGCGTGGGGAGGCGAAGGGTCGTCTGCCCATGTGGGCACCTTAATTGCCGCGTTCGGAGTGGGTCAGTGGCGGGCCATACCCAGGCAGTATCCCGTTTGACCGGGGGGCGCCTCGTCGACCAGGGCGTGTCCTGTCAGTTTTGGCGCATCCCCTCAGGGGTCTATCAGCATTGATTTTGCATTTAAGTAGGAGAAGGGAGAGAGTTTTTTGTCCCAACCTTTCGCCGTTCCTTAGCTGTAGCTCCTCCTCTTTAAATAGGGAGGGGGAGGGGAGTTCTCACCCCATCTCATATTCTGCCTCTGAGCCGCTACCTCTCCTTCTTCCTTTCTGCCGGATACGTCCGTGCGTTGCGGCGGTTCCTGAGTGAGGAAGGGTAATGCCAGAGAGAGAGGGAAACTCACTGATCCGCTCATGAATCTGGAGTGTGATGTCGAGCTGGAGGTCATCCAACGTAGATGAGGTGGTGCGGGCCGCCTTTGCCGGGAAGAGCTCGCTGCCGCTGAAAGAGGAGGAGTACTGGAGGGTGCCGGACATCGTCAGCCTTGCCGTCGTTCATTGCGGCCTCCCCACGGTGGGAGGCGCCTCCCGTCCAGGCGCCATTGTCGGGGTTGCGGCTGATGATGATGGTGTAGTCCCTGGATGCCCCGGTGGAGGGGCACCACAGTTGCCGGCGTGGAGCTCGACATTGCAGGTGATGGTGCCTTCGAGGGCCCCGTGGAGCGGCAGGACATCGCCGATGGAGAGCGTGGCACGGTGGCCGTAGTAGACGAACTGGCCCATGCACATGCCCTAGGCGTTGCCGATGGAGAGCGTGGCGCGGAGGCCGTAGTAGTACTTGTAGTAAAGCTAGGCAGAGACTGTAATTGAATAATTTTGTGGGAAGCCCCCAAGTAAATAGTCCTCTAAACTTACAAGTATGTTAGTCCTTTTTGTGATGAAATCACTTTGTAAGTGGTGAATTTGTGCAAAAGATAAAAAAAAAATTCATCTCTTGTTACGGCAGACGGCCCTTTAGCTTCCTCTTTTTGTAAAAAAGGTTTTTGTGCCCTCCGACCCTTCCCATGGTTTAAGCTATAAGAAATTAGGAGTGCGGGTGAAATAATTCTGATCGCGCTGATGAGCAAAGAGGTCGCAGCCACTGGGGCGTGGGTCTCCCGCAATCCTACCAGTTATAGTCAGAATTTATTCCCGAAATCTTAGTCTTTACGACTTGTTTACGAGAAGAACGGAAAACTTAGAGAACGTTTGTAAATATAACATAGGAAGTTTTTGCAAGCGTACTACTTGTATTACTTATGTTAGCCCCCGAGTGAGGTCTGACCCCTCGCGTTTTGCAGGGGTCAAAAGTCACTAAGGATCGAGGTTTTGTAATGACAAAAACTGATAAGGAAGAGTATGCGCTTATTTAAGGGTAAAAATGATGTAGCTGCTCAATGTTCCAGGCGTTGTTGAAGACCTCGCCGTTGATGGTTTTCAACATGTAGGCGCCCGGGCAAAGTACTTCTGCGACGACGTAGGGCCCCTCCCAGGGCGGTGAGAGTTTGTGGCGGTCCTTGTTGCTCTGCACAAGGCGGAGGACGAGGTCCCCGACGTTGAAGGATCGACCCTATACCCGTCGGCTATGGTACCGTCGCAGCGCCTGCTGGTACTTAGCTGAACGGAGGAGGGCGATGTCGCGGGCTTCATCTAGCTGGTCCATGGCGTCTTGGTGGGATGCCTTGGCCCCCTGTTCGTCGTATGCTCTGATTCTTCGTGCTCCATAGTCAAGGTCCGTTGGGAGAATGGCCTCAGAACCGTAGACCATGAAGAAGGGTGTGTAGCCAGTGGCTCGGCTAGGAGTTGTCCTCAGGCTCTAGAGTACGGCCGGAAGCTCAGCAAGCCAGCGCTCGCCGAACTTGTTCAACCGGTTGAAAATTCTCGGCTTAAGGCCTTGTAGGAGCATGCCGTTTGCGCGCTCGACCTATCCGTTCGTCCGGGGGTGCGCGACGGCCGCCCAATCGATCCGGATGTGTTGTTCATCACAGAATCGAATGAATCTCCTGCCGATGAACTATGGGCCGTTGTCTGTGATGATGGAGTTCGGTACTCCAAAGCGATGGATGATGTCGAGGAAGAATAGCACAGCTTGCTCGGATTTGATCGTGGATATTGGTCGAGCTTTAATCCATTTTGTAAACATGTCTACGGTGACAAGCAGGTGGGTGAAGCCCCCGGGCGCCTTTTTGAGTGGCCCAACCAGGTCGAGCCCCCAGACCGCGAAGGGCCACATGATGGGGATCATCTGGAGTGCCTGGGCCGGAAGGTGAGTTTGCCGAGCGTAGTACTGACACCCTTCGCAGGTGCGTACAATTTGCTCAGCATCGGCTACTGCGGTGGGCTAGTAGAAGCCTTGTCGGAATGCATTCCCAACCAAGGTCCTTGGTGCGGCATGATGAGTGCAGATTCCACCATGGATGTCGCCCAGCAGGAGTTTTCCCTATTCGCCAGGGATACAGAGTTGCAGAATCCCGATGTGACTCCATTTGTAGAGTTCGCCTTCTACAAGAACGAAGGTCTTGGCACATCGTGCGAGCCGTCGGGCTTCCGTCTTGTCTGTCGGTAGTATGTCATGGAGGAGGTAGTCAAGGTAAAGCGTTCTCCAGTCGTCGGGAGAGTCAGACTGTGCCACTGGGTCCTCTTCAAGCTCCATGACCTCAGGGTTGGGCGGAGCAGTTGGTGGATCGGCCCCAGGGGTCGGACTAGATGGGCCATCGCTGGTTTATTCCGACCCCGCATAGCATACCGAGGGTTTGTGTTGATCACTGGCGAAGACGCCTGCCGGGACTGGCTCTCGGCCAGATGCTGCTTTCGCAAGCATGTCGGCTGCTTCGTTGAGGCGCCTTGGGATGTGATTGAGCTCGAGGCCGTCGAATTTGTCCTCCAGCCGTCGGACTTCTTGGCAGTATGCCTCCATCTTGGTGTCGTGGCAGCTCGACTCCTTCATGACCTGGTTGATGACCAGCTAGGAGTCGCCTCTGACGTCAAGACGTCGGATGCCCAGCTCGATAGCGATTCGTAGGCCATTGATGAGCGCTTCGTACTCTGCGATATTGTTTGATGAGGGAAAATGGAGCCAAACCATGTACCTCATGCGGACCCCGAGGGGAGATATGAAGACTAGTCCCGTGTTGGCGCCCTTCTTCATCAGCGATCCATCGATGTACATCGTCCAGTACTCTTGATTGGCGATTGTTGGTGGCATCTGGACCTCGGTCCACTCTGCGATGAAGTCAGCCAACACCTAGGATTTGATCGCTGTTCAGGGGGCATAAGTAATGCCCTGATCCATTAGCTCGAGCGCCCACTTTGCGGTTCTTCCTGTAGCATCCTGGCTGTGGACGATCTCACCGAGGGGGAAAGACGTCACGACTGTCACAGGGTGTGACTCGAAGTAATGGCGTAGCTTTCTCTTGGTGACGAGGACGGTGTAGAGGAGTTTCTAGATTTGCGGGTAACGGGTTTTGGAGTTGGATAGCACCTCGCTAATGAAGTACATAGGTCGCTGTACCTTGAAGGCGTGCCCCTCTTCCTCTCGCTCTACCACTAAGGCGGAGCTGACCACTTGCGTGGTGGCTGATATATACAGCAGGAGGGATTCTCCATTGCACGGAGGGACTAGGACCGGCTGTTTAGTTAGAAATTGTTTAACCATGTCAAGCGCCTCCTGAGCCTCAGCTGTCCACTCAAAGTGGTCAGATTTCTTAAGGAGTCGATAAAGGGGAAGTCCTCGTTCGCCGAGGCACGAAATGAATCGGCTGAGGGCGGCAAGGCATCCTGTGATTCGCTGAACCCCTTTATGTTTTGGATTGGGCACATTTTTGTGATGGCTGAGATTTTCTCCGGGTTGGCTTCGATGTCGCGTTCGGAGACAATAAAGCCGAGCAGCATGCCCCTCGGGACCCCGAAAACACACTTTTCGGGATTGAGTTTGATGTTGTTTGCCCAGAGTTTCGCAAAGGTTTGTTCAAGGTCGGCGACAAGGTGTTCGACCCGCTTGGATTTAACTACGATGTCGTCGACGTAGGCCTCAACGGTCCGCCCGATGAGGTCCCCGAAGCAGTTGAGCATACAGCGCTGGTAAGTTGCCCCAGCGTTCTTCAGACCGAACGGCATTGAAACGTAGCAGAACGATCCGAAGGGGGTGATAAAAGATGTCGCGAGCTGGTCGGACTCTTTCATCGTGATCTGGTGGTAGCCGGAGTATGCGTCAAGGAAGCAGAGGGTTTCGCACCATGAGGTGGAATCAACTATTTGGTCAATGCGTGGTAAAGGAAAAGGATCATTTGGGCACGCCTTGTTGAGGCCCGTGTAGTTGACACACATCCTCCATTTCCCGTTCTTCTTTTGTACAAGAACAGGATTTGCTAGCCACTCTAGGTGATATACTTCCCTGATGAACCCAGCGGCCAACAGTTTTGCTATCTCTTCGCCGATGGCCCTGCGTTTTTCTTCATCGAAGCGGCGCAGGCGCTGTTTTACCGGCTTGGAGTCTGGGTGGATTTTTAAAGTAAGCTCGACGACCTCCCTTGGGATGCCTGGCATATCCGAGGGTTTCCACGCAAAGATGTCTTTGTTATCACGGAGGAAGTCGACGAGCGCGCTTTCCTATTTGGAAGAGAGCGAAGTACCAATACGTACCCTCTTAGCCTCGAAGCTGTTGGGGTCCACGTGGACCTCCTTGGAGCCCTCTGCTGGTTTGAACGAACCGGTTGTTGTTTTGGCGTCGGGTGTTTTTTCGGCAACCTCCTCCCTGAGGGTGGAGAGTTCTTTGGTGGCGACGACTGTGGAGGCGTGATCGCAGCATTCAACTTCACACTCGTAAGCGCGCTGGAAGGAGGTGTCGATGGTGATGACCCCACGGGGGCCGAGCATCTTCAGCTTAAGGTACGTATAGTTGGGGACGGCCATGAACTTCACGTAACACGGTCATCCCAGGATGGCATGAAAAGTTGGAGGGAACCCCACTACGTCGAAGGTGAGGGTCTTAGTCCTGTAATTGGACCGATCCCCGAAAGTGATGGGAAGATCGATCTGCCCTAGTGGCATGGCCTACCCACCAGGTATGACACCATGGAAAGGTGCTCGGATGGGACGGAGGTTTGTTCGATCGACGGCCATCTCGTCGAGCGTTTTGGCATACAAGATGTTGAGGCCGCTGCCTCCGTCCATCAGTACCTTTGTGAGCCATTTTGGGCCGATGATCGGGTCGACGACAAGCGGGTACCTTCCCGGGTGTGGGACGGTGCCCAGGTGGTTGGCCCGGTTGAAGGTTATGGCGGATTCTGACCATTGGAGGAAGGCAGGCGTGGCCGGTTCGGCCATATAGACCTCACGGCGTGCGACCTTTTGGCGGCGTTTGGAGTCATAGACCGCTGATCCTCCGAAGATCATGAGGGCACCGTTTGGAGTCGGGAAGGTGTCGTCCTTCTCCTCAACGTCATCTATCCTGGGGGCGGGTTCCTCCCCCTGCTCCCCTTTGTTGAGACCCCTGGACAAGTATTTGCGCATGAGGCCACATTCCTTGTATAGATGTTTGGCCGGGAAAGCGTGGTTTGGGCATGGCCCCTCGAGCATTTTTTCAAAGTGGTTCGGAGTGCCTTCCACGGGCTTTCATCCACCTTTATGGTCGGCGGCGGCCACGAGCGAGTTGTCGTGCCGTTGCTTCTTATTCTTTCTCTTGGCAGGACGGTCGGAGGCGCCTTCGTCGGTGGCCTCGTCCCACCTTGCCTCACCGTCGGTGTGGTCGAATATGGTTCCGACCGCCTCCTCTCCTGAGGCATGGCTGGTGGCGATGTCCAGGAGTTCCTTGGTGGTCCGTGGGCCCCTGCGTCCCAGCTTGTGGACCAGGGATTCACATGTTGTCCCGGATAGGAAGGCTCCTATCATGTCAGCGTCGGCAACGTTAGGGAGCTCGTTGCACTACTGGGAGAAACGCCGGATGTACCCACAGAGGGTTTCATCGGCCTTCTAGCGGCAGTTCTTGAGGTCCCATGCGTTTCTAGGGTGTTTGTACGTGCCCTGGAAGTTACCCACAAAGATCTCCATGAGATCCGCCCAACTCTGAATGGCGTTGGACGGTAGGTGCTCCAACCACGCTCGTGCCGAATCGGCCAAGTATAGCGGGAGATTGCGAATAATGAAATTGTCATCACTCGCACCACCGGCTTGGCAGGCAAGCCGATAGTCTTCGAGCCAAAGCCCGGGGTTCGATTCTCCAGAATATTTTAGGATATTGGTGGGCGGTCGGTACCTCAGGGGGAACGCGGCATTGAGGATGTGTCGGCCGAAGGCCCGAGGGCTTGGCAGGCTAGGACTCGGGCTCCGGTCCTCGCCGCTGTCATAGCGTTCGCCGCGTCGGATGATAGCCGCGATGGGCTTCTTCTCTTTCGTCGCCGTGGGTGCGCCTGTGGGCGTCGATGGTGCTGCGCATGTCATGGCTGTGTCTGAGACGTTGATGTACCGACAAAGCGGAGCGCTGCCTGTTGCTGGGCGGCGTCTAGTGAACGGACGCGTCCTTGGCGGGATGTACCGAGGGCGTGCGCTGGCTGGTGTCGGGTTCACGTTGTCGAGACAACGAGCTTTCCACCTGCTGCACCGCCGCACGCTCGAGCAACGTGCGAATTTCTCGACGGGCGTGGTGATCCTCGAACGTTGCGGCCTCTAGAAGGCCATGCAGTAAGGCCATCGCCGCGGCGATGTTCTGGCTTGCCCGAGCGAAGTGAGGGAGAGTCCCATCATCGATGAGGATCCTCCGATGCACATCACGGGCCAAGGTGCGTGCGTGCCCACCATCTTCACAACGCTTGATCTCCTCCTCGATGTTTCGGTATTCCCGGACAAGCTGTTGCCCGGCGTCATCGATCTCTAGCTTTCGTGCTCTTAGCTGCTCCATCCTTACGTGAGATGGAGCCACCGTCTCCGCCTTGATCCTGGCGTCGGGGTTGCCTGTTGGGGTCATTTCTTCTACGGAGACGCTTTGGACGTGTCCCTCGGGGGTTTGTGTCATGAAGCATTCCTGGGAAGGGTGATGGCTCCCCTTGCTGGAGTCAGAGCTGGAGGACGACTCTGGTTCCTCCGCGAGGAGCCCGTAGAGTGTCTCCAGATCGTGTTTGACTACCCCCATGAACTCGCTGTCCGTAGGCGGCTGAACCATGCGTAGTGACAGAAGGTGGCAGGCGGTCGCCGCGGCGTTGCGGAGACCGAATGGAAACGCTGTCGGGGCGCTTCGTACGGGGCCTTCTGGAAATAGGGTGATGCTGCGCGGGGGCTCCCTGGATAACTGGGGTCCAAGGGAGTCGCCCCATGGGCCCTCAAGCCTCAGACGACTGAGGTTGATGGAAGGAAGAGGCTATGCGGCCGTGTGCATCAGCGCCAGTTCTCCTCCTTGTGTGACGATGAAATCTAGGTCGTCGAAACGCACATGTGCGCTCTGGGCCCAGCTGATTGCGTGGGTGGCCATTCGAGGACTGATTTGGAACACGCAAGCCCCCTACCTGGCGCGCCAACTGTCGGTGTTTCGTACAAGCACTGGCAAGTAAATTTATAGTAATGCACGTTTGGCTCGGATGGTGAGCTAAAGGACACAAGATTTATACTGGTTCGGGCTGAATATCTCTACGTCCAGTTTGTTGCTGCTCGTGTTATTAGCACCGTGAATGGTTCATAGTAGGGGATACAAACGATCGAGAGAGGGATAGGTCCCAAGTCTCTGATGGAAGGGTCGAAAGGAAGCCAAGAGCTTGGTAGCAGCTTGACTATGTGTGTGTCTTGCGTTGTTTTCGGTCTCTCCACTGCTGGAGGAAGTGCATCCCCTTTTATAGATGAAGGGGACGGCTTTACAAGGGTCAGGGCTTAGGATCCCTGCTCTACCTAGCCTTGTGGCTCACTTCTACCTAGCCTCATTACCCATTCTGATGGGTGCGAAAGGATGATAAGCGCCTACAATACCATTGATGCTTCTGTAGAATGTCAGGATGGTTACAGAATAGTGCCCTGCGCAGGGTATGGGCTGGAGTACAGTGGTTTTGACTTATGAACCTCGCCTAGCCTTGCTCTTGCACGCCTTTTGGCTCCTATGAGTCTCTGTCAGAGGGACGCGGAGTCGAGGTCTGGAGTAGCGCTGTGGGCAAGGTCCTTTGATTTGGTGGACCCAAGGGGTCGGGAAGCGGGCGTCGCTCCCTTGGGTCCATAATGTGGTGACGGCATGTCCGTCATTCGTGGAGATCACAAATCCTTTTCTGGAGTGTAGTGGTTGTCGTGTATCTTCATCGGGTTCCGTGTCCCAGAGCTGAAGGCGGCACCTACAACTCTACAGGGCAAGGAGTACGCGCCTACAATACCTTTTGGGCTCTGTGGTGCCCGGGAGGGTCTAAAGCACCTGTCTAGTCGTTCCCTGGCAGTACCTTTCCTACCGGGGCGCAGGGTATGGTCCTTGAAGCCATGGTTGACCCGAACGTCTTGTCTTGCTCTATACCCATCATCATGACGGAACGGGAGAGAAGTTATTAGGTAAGATGAAACCAGTCTTTGGACATCGAACGGGGCGAGGTTTGTCCTCGGTCGTCGGGCGAGGCGGAGCCCAGTCCTTATCCCTTGGGCATGATCGAGCCCACCCCTCGGGGGTCGGGTGAGGCGGAGTGTATCCCTCAACCCTCGGGCGAGGTAGAGGCTAGCCTTCAGCCCTCGGGTGAGGCGGAGCTGTCCTGAAGGCGTCGGGCGGAACGGAGGCCAGCCCTCTGCCCTCGGGCGAGGCGGGGCTGGCCCAAAGGCGTTGGGTGAGATGAAGGACAGCCCTTTGCCCTCGGGCGAGACGGAACCTAACTTTCGTCATTCGGACAAGGAACAGCAGCGGCGCCCTTGTCCGTCCAGAAGTTTTTAACGTTCGATGGTTATTGGTTCCACCTTCTGGGTTACCCTGGTATTAGGTCCCCGACAGGTAGAATATTAGAGGAATAATTCCTAAGTTATTCTTAATTACAAGTCAAAGCATACATTGATTAGTGCAATTATACCTAGTAGTCATTGCTAAGATCATCCTCATATCTACACATAAGGGATATTGCTAAGGAAGATTAAGAACAGAGCTTGCTCTTCCTTCGTAACCGAACCCTACGTGCGCCTATATTCGGGGAGTGGACTACCAAGGTCTCAACAGGAGTGTCACATCTACGATCTACCACATGACCCAGAATATATGGTGTATCCGTAGGTAAATAATGTATAAGCACCATGCTTACATAGTGTCGACCACTCACCCCGTGCATAGCGGAGCGAGTGCTATACGAACTTATACATGGATATAATGATAAACTAGCTATACTAAGCATATAACCAAAGTAGATGATGAACATTATAACAAAGAACATGAATAAGATGAATACTAATATTGTCATAACAATTGTAACTAGCATATAAAAGTAATTGAGATACAAAAGAGAGGGGGTACAAAGATTATACCAAATCACGCTCTTGACAAGATCGAGAATCCAAGCGAAGCCTGCTTGCCTCCCTCTAGACCTAGCCTAACTAGCTATGCCCTAGAATATGGTGGAGCTCTGAGGATGATTAGGATTTCTGTCTTCTCAAATGATTTGTCTACCTTTCAGGGGGCAGGGGCTGATATATAGAGGCCGGAGCGTCCAACGTGAGCCCTTGGATCAAACCGACTTAAAGGATGGCATAGATATAACCAGGAGGTCGTGGAGAACTGACATTGCAATGAGGGGCTGACAGGTGGGCCCCAGGGGCTGGGTGGCTTGCAAGTGGGGCCGGGCGGCCCCACTTGGTAGCCTCTCACCCTCCGCTTCAGTGTGGAGTCCTCTCGAGTCTTCTGAAACCTTCTAGTGTCTGTTTCGCTGTGGATAAGCATAATTAAATCTGACATGTAGGTCCACCTTGATAGTTTTCTGAATAAACCCTACAGAAAATACAGATTCACCAAAACTCGTGGAATTTGTTAGTTTAAACCCCTAAACCTTCATTGATGATTATATTTATGCCCTTATACATGTTATATTGATGGTTTATAATGGTTGTTAACTACTGTCAACAGCAGGCAGTTGATGTGCCCACATGATGGTTTTGATAGCCTCGACACAGGTGGATCATTTGCCAATGCGGCGGTGTTTGTGTACATCCACAGCCAGGTCATGCTCCAATGCGACGGAAGTAAGGACCTAATCATGGACGGATCATAAGCTAATCGATGGTGTTAGTGTACACCGCAGTCAGTCCCAGATGCCGACGATGAAGGCTATGACCATCACTGTCAACACCTTATCGCCGAGGCCAAAATTGGATTGTGATGTCGGTTACAACGTGGTTGTGAAAGGTGCGAGTGTACTAGTGCCTTTTCTGGTGCATTTTCTTTTCCTTTTTCCTCCACCTATCAATTATATATTTGTCTGGAATCTTACTTACTTCTGTTTCTACTAATATTTTTAGGATGTGAGAGCAAAGGATTCCATCCTTGTTGAACTTGCTGCATATGCGGCTATAGTCCTCTCTCCCATGTGTCAGGTCAGTTAGGACTATGTGCTTCCTTGTTCTGTGCTTGCTATGAACTTGATTTTTCTTCTCCCAAACTTCATACTGGCCTTGTTGTTCTAGTTCTTTATAACTTAGTCTTGGTGTAGCTCTTAGTTCATTCATAAACTTGCTGAATATGTTTCTATTGTACATGTCCATTGCTTGTAATTCAATGCTGTAGCTGAATTCCATCTATTTCGGTGTCTTCTGTTTGTTTGCATTGTCTTCTCTATTTTCTGCTATGTTGATTGCATCTACTATTCTTTCGTATTCCTTTAAGAAGCTTGTGATGTTGTATGTAGGTCCTACATTATCCTTGAACCTTGCATTGGTGGTCTCACTTCTTGTTGTGCTCTGTAAAAAAGGGAAGAAATCATTCTTGAAGTATACTGGTATAAATTTTTCTCTCATTTCCCACATTTTGTTGAAGTACTTGTTCGTTTCTAGTTTGTAATCTATAATCATCTTTGCCCATAGGCTTTCAAACTCTTGTACTATTAATGAGTTCCCTACAATATCCTCAAACACCTCTGGTAAGCCTTCATTGCTTGCAAAGCATTTCAAGTTCTTGTTGTAGCATTTTGTTTTTATGTGGAATAAGCAATTCATGTGCTTTGTGTCAAGGAATATCTGTTGTATAGCTGACTTCATTGATGCATCTTGATCTGTTATTATGGTTGCAGGATGTTTTCCACCCATTGCTTCAATGAATGCTTCAAATACCCATTTGAAAAGTCTCAATAGTTTCATCACAGATGAATGCACAGCCAAACAAACAGGTATGTCCATGACCTATGACTCCTACAAATGGGGCGAATGGAAGGTTGCATTTGTTTATCATGTAGGTTGTGTTGAAGCTGACACAATCTCCGTACTTTGCATAGTACTTTAGTGATTCTGCATCTCTCCAGAATATGTTTTTAACTCTCAGATGTTCATCTACATCAAACTTGTAGAAGAAGCTTGGGTCCTTTTCTTTTCTGTGAAGTAGTTTAGTGCTTGCTTCATATCTGATCTAGTGATGACTTTGTTTAGTTTAGTTCTAAAATTGGCCACGTCCTTCTTCTTGTACGGCAGTGTTGTGATGCCTCCCCTCAAATAGGACAGTATGGAGATCATCTTCCTTGTTGGTATATTGTTGTCATTTAGTGTTCTAATTATTGCTTTCTCCATTTCTGTCATGTACCTATGTCCACTAAATAGCTGTTGTCTGTCATCAGGATGTAGTGGATGATTATGATCTAGTTCCAATCTTATTATTCTCCATTTTCCTTTTTCCTCCTTGACCACCATCACCACTAGTCAGCCTGTCTTCACCTGGACATTTGTTTTCCTCTTAGGTCCTTTTTCTTTGCTGTTTCTCTCCACTTCTATTTCTGGTTCATCACCCCCCTTCTTTTTCTTCTTTGTAGGTTTTCCAAAGCACTAGCATTTCATCTCCACCTTGAAGATCTCATTTTCTCTGTTCTTAGCTATAGTTCTGCTTGTATGTGTGATGACTACCTGAAATCCTGCTAGGAACCCATAGAAGTGGTAGAAATGATGTGCATCCTCTCGGCTATCGAACTCCATGGCCATCTGAGGTGTGTATTTGCTATTTGTATCTGCATTGTTCCCTTCCCTTGCTGCCTATTGTTCTGATTGTATGAATGCATCAATCTCCTCGTCTGTCAGTATTTGTTCCGTGTCATTTTCCTTTGTGTTCTCATTGGCATCTTCACTTCTGGTTGTTGTTTCACTTGAGTTTGGCTGGTGTCTGGAATATGATGTTCCTTCCATTGACTCATTTAGTCCTTCTGTTCCTGTGATAGTACTTTTTGTTATAGTACTATGTATTTTTTCCTGCATGTATCCACATTTATTTTTCATTAGTACTGTGTATATATTCTATTTGTTTCATTATCCCTGTTTCTGTGTTAAGAACTTTGCTTACCTGTTCAATGTTCAAGTTACTAAATATGTCTGATCTCTAATTGTAGTTGTTTGATGAGATTGTTTCACCTTCCAGGCCTGTATATTTTAATGCATGTATGAAGAAGAAAAGTATCTCATTTGCTGTAATATTCATCTATCTTTTATCAATCATTTTTTTGTTTAAATGTCTTACCTATTGATCTTGTTCTTGTCCTTCATATTCCCAGTTCACGTAGTCATTGAAGCTTCCAATGGTTTCTAAATGTACCTGCTGATCATGGTTATGCCACAGTAAGATTGAAAAGGTATGATATTTTTTCTGTTCTTCAATATGTAGTATAAAGTTTCTTTTAGGTTTGTTTTTTGTACCTCACTATCTTTGATGGATGGTATTAGGTTAGTTCCTATCGAGTCTTGCCTCGTTGTATATAAATTCTGCATCTCTATTTCCTGCAAATGTTGGAATTGGTTAATCTTTATATCTAATAGGTAATATTAGCTTTTACTTTATTTTGTTCATGTTTTACCTCTGTGCTCATGTTCCCAAGCAACAAAGATGTATATGCTCCATGTGGTTCCTGCAATTGTTATTGTAGTCAGTATAACAATCATTCAATTTCTTTTACATCTAGCTATTGTAGTTTTTACATGATTGGTCTAGGTGTAATATTTGTATTTCTGTGGTGTAATTTGAAGTTGGATCTACAATTTTCACCTAGTAACTTGCTGGGTTGATGTGGTCTTCTTGGGAGTTCCTTATCTGTTCCATGATCAGGCCTGGGTAGCTTCCTGCCAAAAGTATTCTGAGTTCATTATCATATGATTAGTGTCTGCTGTCACCATTTGCTGTTTGCCCTTCTCACTCCTTGTGTATCTTGTCTTTGGTGCTGTCTCCTATCAAAAAATTCAATTGTTGTTAGATCAGAGTTCATGAAGCTGAGGATGATCCTTTTGTTTTCCTGCTACTCTATGTGTTCTAGTTGATGATGCCTGTGCTAATGTGTTATAATTTCTTGATCTTAATGCAGTTGTGGCAGTCATTTTCCAGTATCATAGTATTTGTGCTTCAAGAGTTGTAGAGGATTGAGTACAATTATTTTATTGTGCTTCTTCAAAAAATTATGCTCAGATAAGTAATTTAGCTTACTTGGCTTCTTCTCTGTAGTTCTGATTCTCCTTTTGTTCGATCTTGCTGTTGTTGATCGTCCTTGTCGTCCATATTGTTTCCTTTGGCCAGTTTTTCCACTTTGTACCTTGTTTCTTCTTCAATCTGGTATGTTCCTAGCAGTAGGGGGAGCTTACTTGTAGGTTAAGTTGGTGTGCGATGCCTTTTAATTGTTTCTAGTTTTGTCCTTAGTGGTTTTTTGCAGTTGGGCTTTTAGTTGGGCCTTAAGATGGTCTTGTAGTTTTTTCTCATCTGGGCTTTTTTCTGTTTGCCTCTCTTTTATTTTTTTGTTGGGCCTTCACTTATTATAGGGCTTGGGTCTGTTTCATCTTTAGTGATGGGCGGTTGGGCGATCTAGAGTCTTCCATGGCCGTTTGTTCTGTCTTTTCGATTTCCACGTGCATTTACTGCAAACCGGCATGCATTTACTTCCATTTCTACGTGCATTTCCACGATTGTGAACAGCTCCTTTTGTCTGTTTATATCTCCTCTCCCTTCGTCTCGCCCTTCTCCATTTCATTCTTTGTCTTGCCATTCTCTCGTTGCCTTTGCCCTCTGTTCTCGTTCCTCAAGGTCAGTCTTTCTCTCCTTCGTGTTCTCCTTTTCTATTTTAATTTATATGTTCAATCTTTTTGTAATGTGTTCTTTATTTTAGTGGTCATCTTACCCAGATCTTTAGGAATGTATCTTTATCTCGTTATCTCTTCTGTTTCTTTTCCTCTTGTTCTTCGTTCATTTTCTATTTCATGTGTCTTTATTTTTAAAGTTTGTAGTTCTTTTAATCTCTGTTATGTGATCTTCTTTCTTATGTCTTCATTTATTTCTTGTCATCTTCTTTTTCATCTTGTAGTTTCTTGTGTTTAGGTCATTTGTTTTGCCTTCTTCCTCTGATGATCTCTTTATTTGTTTCTTTTTATCTGTTGCTAGGGTGATGTTTTTCATTCTAATCTCTCTTATTATTTTTTCATATTCTTTTGTTAATTATTATTATTATTTGTTGCAGGATTCAATTTTTATTTTTGCTATCGGCTAGCAGTTTAAGGTATGTGTTCTATACTTTGTATCTATTTGTTACTGAATATTTTCTTCCTGTTTTAGTTTTTCACTTTCTACTTTATTTTGTTATATGTTTCAATAGATTTAAGTTATTAATTCTATTTTTCTTTAATTTCTATGTTGCTGGAATCTAGTATAGGTTTAGGCAATTACTATGGATTGATGCATTCATTTTGTTTTGTTTGTTCTATCTAAGTACCTATAGATATACTTCATTGAATATGTTTCGTTTCTTATTGTTATTTTGAAGGATGTTGTTATACTCTTTCTTTTTTGCTAACATTGTTTGTTTTCTTTAATATCAAATGGATGATCTATTTAATTCATTTCATAGACTTACTTTCTGTTTTATTAAGTTCCATTTTCTTATAGTTTATTATTGTCCAAGGTAATAACTTGATGTAATTTAAAAAAAAACCATAATTATTAATTTTTTGATTCAGGATGTTTTCTTGTTTATTAGAATCGATCTTAAGGTTTTTGTCTATGTTTTAGAAAATTTTTGTGGTTCAGATACTTGGCCTTCAAGTAGGCCATTGTAGTCATTTTTATTCTATTGTTTCTGTTTACTGCATGGTTGTTGTTTTTTTTAGAATTTTTGGTTTTATGTTTTTTCTTTATGTATTATAACTGTGTCATGTTTTATTTTGTTTGTTAGGTGTTCAACGTCATGGCTGTCATGGAAGTATGTATTCTATCTATCTCTTATAGTTTTATTTTTATTCTTTTTGTTTTTAATTGCAAATTGATCTAATCTATCTATCTTATTTAGTTTTTTTATTTCTTTTTCAGAACAAACGTGATCTCTACAGTTATGAAGTCAGGCGTGTCTCTAAGTGTGTAATGGAGTTTCTTGAGCTTCAAGTTGGGCAGCAGGTTCATTTGATGGCTGCTAGGAATTTGAAAAAATGGTCATGTGAAGATAAAGTGATCTTTGTTGCTCATGCTGCTAAACAGATTGGCAGCAAAGGTTTTGTCAAGAACTTCAAGTTTTGCTATGATGAGGCTGATGAGACAGTTTATTGCCTTGGTCATCTTGATCATCTAGCTGCTGACCATCGTCGTTTCACTTATAATGTTGGTGAGGAGATTGTTTCCTTTTTTGAAGTGAAGAGTATTGTTGAAGGAAGAATTCAAATAGAGATTTCCTTGATATGGATATTCGCATTAAGGTATGTTTCTTATACTTTTTGTATTAGTTTTGGAATTTTTCACTTATAATATCCTATATGCTTTTAGGTTTCTTACAGTGTGTTATCTACAACAATTTGTTGGTTTTGGTGCTTGTTCTTGTTTTTTTAGTGTTTAGGTTTCTGTAGTTTCATATTTTTTGGTTGCTCAGCAGGTAATATGTATATGATCCATTTGTCTTCTTTCTTTGTGATTCTATTCATCATAAGACTGATTATTTATTTTTAGCATTGTTGTACTATAGTTATTACATCATAGTTTATGGTGTAAGATGTGTATTGGTTTCTTGTAATTTTATCATACATGTACTATCTTTTGTTGTTTTTTTAAATTTGTTTTGCTTCCATATTAAAGTATAATAATGCTGCTGCATCTAGATGATATGTAGTTTTGTATGTATTTGTTTCATATCTTAATTGTTGTTTTTTCTTTTTTAGCCAAATCGTGCTGCTGCAATTGTGAACAATGAAATTGTTTCATTGTTTGTCGTTGAGCATCTGGATTTAGTTCCTGGTGCTCAAACCATACTTCTTGCTGCAAAGGGTCTCAAAAATGAAGACAAGGTGAAGCTAGTAGCTCATGTTGTTAGGCAGAACCGTGGTGCATCTTTTCTGCCGAAGTATAAGTATGCTTTGGATGGACTGAATGGTACTGTTTATGTGTTGGTTCTCAACGCTGAAGAGGCTCAGTTGATTACTGGTCGATCTTTCAAAGTGGGAGGTGAAGAAATGAGTTTTTACCGTGTCCTTAACATTGAGCAAAAGTCTGCAGAGTTTTTTTTTAAATTTGTATGTTTTATTTTATTTTCCTTTTCAATTTGTTTCCATTTTCCTTTCATAGAATTAATCTGTATATTTAATTTTTATTTTTTCCATTTTTTGGTTTTATTTGTATTTTTATTATTATTTTTTAGATTCGTTAAATGTTGATCGTGTGGTTATCATAATCTAGTGACCCTTGGCCTTGAAACACTCGATTTCCATTGGATGTTGGAATCGAGTGTTTTAGAGGTTTCTGACACTCGGGTGTTAGGATGCTCTAAAACACTTGAGTTTACAATAGACAGACTCTAACCTTAAGTAAAGAAAAAAACATCTTACAAGTATGATTCAAATCATTTTCAACCTTTATACATGTTTCTATCTCCTAAATATTGCAAATGATTATTAATAAGGTAAATATAATGTGAGGTGTCTTCAGCAAATTACCACTTTTCAAGGGTCATCGACTCTCATGAGTTTTTTTTTTTGTTCATTATTATAGCCATAGTGATGAAGTCAGGATCTACTCTGCAAATTTTGCTGTTTGAAAGTTGGGGATCAAATTACATAGTGCTGTGATTGTGCCTTTCTTTCCAAACAAAACAATTATTTGTACACTTGAACTGAACAATGGAGTGAATAAATAAGATTAGCGTGACCCATTGCTTGTACTATGCAAAACACTGATAGTCAGCCTCCACGTTTTTTTTTTTTTTTTTGACAACAGTAGTCAGCCTCCACGTTATTAGTGGGTTAGGTACATGCCTGGCTAGCCAAAGGCCCAACCAAATCAACAAGCAAGTGGGCAGGCCAACAACAGCTACAGCTGGGGCATTCCTCTCCTGTCTCCTCTGCCTGTGATTCTCCTGCTACAATTGACTCGCCTTCTCTGTTCACTCTTCTCTCCGGAGCAGAGCAGACCGGACAGCAGAGGATAGAGAGCAGAGCACCGGATCAGATCTGATGGCGCCTCCGTCTCCCCAGCCGCGAGTGCGCGTGCTCGAACGCATCCGCGTCGAGCCGCAGCCATCTGGTTCTGAGCAAGAAGAACCTGCGCTCCCTCTCACCTTCTTCGACGTTGCCTGGCTCTTCACCGGCCCCGTCGAGCGCCTCTTCTTCTTCCGCCACCCGGAGCCGGCCTCCACGCTCCCGCTCCTCCGCTCCTCGCTCTCCCTCGCGCTCCGGCGCTTCTACCCGCTCGCCGGCAGAATCAGGCCCCACGCGCCCTTCCTCTGCTCGTACACCCGTGGCGCCGATGCCCTCACCATGGTCGTCGCCGAGTCGGACAGCTCCGTCGATTTCGACCGCCTCGTCGCCAGGTCGCCCAGGGACCTAGCCCTGATCCGCCCGCTCGTGCCGCAGCTGCCGCCGCCGGGGGACGACGGAGCGTTCGCGCTCGCCGCCGTGCAGGTCACCGTCTTCCCTGGCCGCGGCCTCTGCCTCGGCGTCTCCGTCCACCACGCAGCTTGCGACGATGCCTCCACCATGCACTTCGTCCGCACCTGGGCCGCGGCCTGCCGCCTAGGCCTCGAGAACGACGAAGGATCCGAGGACACCCTGCTGCCGCCGCCGCCGGTGCTGGACCGGTCCGTCGTCGCCGACCCCAACGACCTGCGGGGGAAGACGCTCGCCGGGATGGCGCGCCTCGCCCCTCCCCCTCCCCCGACACCTCCGCCGCCGCAGCAGGAGGAGAACACGCCGATGGTGATGGCGTCGTTCTTGCTGCCGCGCGAGCAGATCGACCGGATCAAGGAGGGCGCGGCGGCAAAGGCAGACGCAAAGGCGTCGTCTTTCGTGGCGGCGTCGGCCTTGGCGTGGGTGTGCCTCCTCAAGTCCGGTTCCGCTGGCGTCGCGGGCGCCCAGCACAGCCACATGCTCTTCTCCGCCGAGTGCCGGTCCAGGCTGACGCCACCACTGCCAGCCGAATACTTCGGCAACTGCCTGCGCCCCTGCTTCGTGGAAGCCGCCACGGCGGACCTTCTCTCTGGCGAAACAGCGGACGGCGTGGCTGCGGCGGCGGCGGCGGCGATCGGGAGCGCGATCCGGGAGATGGAGCAGGGCGTGCTGGAAGGCGCGGAGGGGTGGCTGGGCAGGGTGCTGTCGGTGCTTCCGGAGCGGCCCATGTCCGTGGGCGGGTCCCCCAGGCATGGCGTGTACGAAACCACGGACTTCGGGTGGGGCCGGCCGGCGAGGGTGGAGATGGTGTCGGTGGAGAAGACGCCCGGGACGGTAGCGCTGGCGGAGAGCCCGGAGGGAGATGGCGGCATCGAGCTCGGGGTGGTGTTGCCGCCGGACGCCATGGATGCATTTGCTTCGTGCTTTGCACATGCCGTCGGCGCCACCGTTTGATTGGCATTCCGACCCGAGGTGCAGCTGCTTGCCTTCTTCAACACCACAAAACCAAAGATTCAATTGAGGGAGCGTATTATATGTGCTTGATTAATTGATTTACTTTACTGTCTTGAGTGAGCTCGTTCTTTCAGTAGATGTGCGAAGTCAAGTAATAAGCGAATCGAATTTCTCCGAAATCTATCAAGTGTCATGATTTATGAATGAACCGTTTGCAATGACCATGAGATTATAACTGTAATATAGAAAGAAAAACATCATGATCATCCTGCAGCTGCAGCCTGCAGGGAGGAAGTGAGGAGCGCAGGAACATAAGCTTAGCTGCAAGGGAACGGAGCTGGTACTGGGAAGGAAATTCTTGTTCTTGAAACACAGAGCCTGCTTTGTGGGCTACTAAAATTGTCATGCCAAAGATTTTTCAGGTAAAAGTTAACCAAAAGTTAGACAAAAATATTTACCATAGAGTTGTCAAGCTAAATATGAGAGGTTAGCAAATTATGACAGCAAACTAAATGAAAGCCAAAATTTTAGTTTGTTCAAATTTTAGCAACCAAACTTTCATCACCAACCAATCAGCAAAGTTGTCAGGCCATGTTAATCCCTCGGTTCAGGGCATCAGCAAGGTCATCCAGAGCCCGACCCAGCACTCAACACCCAGTGCTACACCTGCATTGCATTGTTCCGTAATAGAGGAAATAATAGAGGACACTTCGGATCCATATTGCTAATAGTTAATAATTACTTATTATAAGGTGTTTTGACTTTTCTAGATTCATAGTTTTTGCTATACGTCTAAATATATATTATGTTTAGATACATAGTAAAAGTTACGAATCTAGAAATACCAAACTGTCTTATAATTTAGGATGGAGGAAGTAATAGATTTGCTAATCATCAGTACCTTTTAGCAACTAGAATGCTAATAATAGTTGCTAGTTAGTGACGTTAGTTTTAGTAGATCAAAATAGAGCCTAAGTAATCACAAAAACAATGGTGTTTTTAGATAATAGATAGAAATCCGTGTGAATATACATAGCCAAAGTTCACAATAACCTTTAGACTATGAATAGTAAACAGAGAATGATGCAAAACCACGGTTATTCTGATGGAAGGCATTATGAAGCACAAAGGGTGTAAGCCTTAGGGTGTATCTAAACTATTGTAGTACAAAACCTACATGTTTGGCAATGGCGAATTTAGAATAAATTGTCGCCGGGGTCAGTAGTCGGCACAAACACGTATGACCGAAACCATAGGCAGACCCTGGGCCACTGCCTGGGCTAGTCACGTATAATCCTGCTATGTAAACTTATTTTTTAGTGTATATACTTTTGATGTTAGACTTAATTTCTTATTTAGCCATTACATTGCCTTGGCTCATAAGAAGCTCTACCTCTGCTACTGACCAAAACATATAGTAATCTAACACTATAGTCTATCCATAACGGACATAAATATTAATAATGACGGCATATTGCAAAAGACAAGCATTCATATGGTGGGATAACATTATCAATGTCATAATAAAGACAAAGTAAACTATTTACAATAGTGGTAACCTCTTATAATTTCAGTCTATCCATATTCTAAAAGTGAACTATGACATCATCATTTGAGATTGCACCAAGAAATTCTTATTCCACGAAGCAACGTGATTAGCACTAGTCGGAGGAATTTTTCCTTTCAAGAGTGCCCGGAGTGAAGAGGCCTGATGCTAGTGAGGCAGTGAGGAGCGAGCGATGAGTGCCGATTGCTGAGCGGCCAAGCAGGAGCGGAATGCCGAGTGCCGAGCGGCCAAGCAGGAGGGGAACGCCGTGATGGTGAATCCAGAAGTTGGATCGGAAGATGAAGGGCGTCGTGTCGTTCGTCAGTCTACATGGAGAGCCGGAGGGCAATGGATCGGCAAGCAGATGACTTTTGTGTTTCTGGGCTTGGCGGCTTGCGTAGTTGAAGTGCATGAGCATCGATGCAGTGGGCTTTGCATCTTCTTGAACATATTCTCCTGTAGGCTGGGTTGTAGTTTCTGGGGTCAGCCTGTAATTTTACTGGGGTCCAAGCTATTGAGAAAACGGAGGTCACTAGGAATTCTTGGGAGGTTATCGGGGTCGGCGGATCCCGATGGATTACTGTAGACCCGCGCCCTGATGTTTGGTTTCCACCCCACAGCCACTTATTATGCAAACTAGCATGTCCTTGCTTGCACTAGGGGGTATACTCTCGGTCACATCAATAGATCAACTTGTGCAACTTTTAGTTCTATGGCGCTTGCATTTGTAGCTGCGTTGGTTGCTTACCTAGATAACCTTATTGTTTGGCCAAACAGCAATCCAAACCTTTAGGGGCTGTTTGGATGCAACCCTGGCCAACATTCCCTAGGTTAGCACTGCTTGGAGGTTGTTTGCACTTTGCTTGGGCCTAGTTGGCGAATATTTTTTGGAAAAGGATACTGTAGCACTTTCATTGTTATTTAGTCATTAGTGTTCAATCATAGTCTAATTAGTCTTAAAAGATTCGTCTCGTGAATTTCGTCTAAACTGTGTAATTAGTTTTATTTTTTATTTATATTTAATGCTTCATACATGCGTCCAAAGATTCGATATGATGAAGAATCTTGAAAAATTTTGTAAAATTTTGGGAACAAACAGGCACTGGGTTGGAACCTTGGCTATTCTTGCCTAGGGGAGCTGCCTGCCTCCAATTGCTGAGCACTAGGCGTAGGAAATCGAGCGTTTGAACCTCCCCACGGAGTTGCTTGGCTATACTCACTGAGTTTCCAGTTCCTCTGCCCCCCACGGAGTTGTGGCCTGTGGGAAAGAGGAAGGAGAAAATGAGGGAAAAGGGTAAGATTGTTTTGCTCCGTGATTATAGCCACCGTAGAGATGCTCAGGTGCCAGATTTTTTATGCCAGGTGCACGACAACTAGATGCAAGTAGCTTCTCTAGGCAAGCCAGGGTTTCACCAAACAAAGGCGAGGCAACCTCCAAACAGGGACCAAGTCCAACCCAGATTATTTTGGCCAGGGTTGTATCAAACATGCCCTCACTCAAATGTGTGAAATTTTTGTATTTTGGTCTCTTTTGAAAACAATTTTTACAAAAATACCTACGTCAAAACGTTTTCTGAAAATAGACCATTTTTAGGCGTCTTAGAACATGACGCCGAGATATGGGGGTCGGCGTCGACTGACACGACGCTGAGGTATTGCCACGTCACGGACGACCGGGGTCATCGGCGACACGGTGGCGCGTGGGTCCGAGACGTCGGCGTTGTGTCAGCCAACGCCAAGGGCCCAACCTCGGCGCGGCTGGACTGCGCGCCGAGCTATTGTCACCATCCGGCGCGCGGCCCAGGCGGCCCAACAACGCACGGTGGCCCAAAGATGGCTTCGGCAGGGGTCACTTAACGTTGAGCCACATACCTCGGCGGCGGCCCGACTCAACGCCGAGGTGCGGTCCCTTGAGGCCGCGGCGAGGCCCCTTCTTCTTCCTCCTCCATTACGAAGACCGCCGCCCCAAATCCCCACGGCCCTCACGAAACTCTAACCCCCAAATGCGACTCTAGGTGTGGGATCTTGACTCGAAGCTTTCTTGAGGTAATGGTCCTCCCTCCTCCAATCTATCCGCGTAGATGTGCTTGCATTGTCCCTAATCATGTGGAATCATGGGTGTATAGTGTTTTGGTATATTTGTGTTTGCATTTGCAAAATGTATGGCTTAGGATGATTGAGTGCATTGTTGTTTAACTGTTTTATGTGCTGAACATGTTAGGTTAGTTTGGTTTCTAGTTATTTTGGTCATTAGGGTTCTTTGTTTATTGTAGATGTCATTAGGGCTAGTTATTTGTTGGTCATTAGGGTTAGTATGTATTTTATTTATTTGTTGGTCATTACATTTCAATTTTTTATGACCAAGGCGTTTTGCCAAGGTACTCCTCTTTTCCCTCTTTCATTTCATCCATTTAGATTCGGTTGTTTTTGAACTTGGCATTATATGTTTGGTTCATGTTCATGTCATTCGTGTAATGTATGGTGGTTCAAATGATTGAATGACCTAAATATATGGTTGTTGTTGTTGTATATGTTCTGGTTTATAATCATTGAGTTAAATTTTGTGTTTGTTGGGATTCAAATTTGCTTAGGGTTTGTAATGAAAAGCTTATTTGGGAGGTATGGTGATTTAGTGTTAGTAGCTTTACATTCATTGCAAGGTACTTTGGATTGATTTTTTTTCTACGTAATGTTAGGATGTCAAGGCGTGGTAAAGCTCGTATTCCAAGGTAATCCCAATGTTTATTCATTATTTGTGCAACAAATAGAAAACCCTAGGTTTAGGTTTGGTTCTCTGTTAATATGACTAAATTCTTTTAATTGTAGCTATGGTCGCCAGATGGCAAATCCCTACGACCTAAAGCCTATCCCTGAAGGTGTTCCTCGACCAATGTGCTTTTGTGGTGATCCTTGCAAGATAGACATCTCTAAAGATGAGGAAACATATAGACAGAGGTACTGGATATGTCCTAATTATACATGGGAACCTACAAAGCAACAGCGCCGTGCATCGTTTGTGAGGAATTTTTATTGTGTGTTAATTAATTTTCTTGTGATATTAAGTATTGCTTATTTATTTGTTTTGTAACAATTTGTTTTTCTTGCAGACCGTTCCACCACTGTGTGACTTTGAGCAGTGGATTGACACTGAGATCAAGAAGTCGGACAAGCAGCATCTAGAAGGCCTAAAAGAGTGGGATGCCGAGGTTAAGGAGAGGTTTGAGCAGAGACGCAGACATGAGGCTATAGAAAAGGAGCATAAGGAAGAGGAGGAAAGGAGACGTGTTGCTGTGTACAGGGCGGAGAGGGAGAAGAAGCTTGAGCGTGTGCGCCAAGCGAAGGCAGCGATGGAGGAGAATCCTGATGCCCAGAGGAAGGGAAAGTGGCCTCGTTGCACTCAGTAGGTATTTGGTTTATTCACGAGCGATGTCGTGTAGCCCTGGACTTTTTTTACTATGTTGTAATGCACTCTGCTTTTATTTTAGATGAACTTATTCCCTGAAATTTTTTTATTATGTTGTAATGCACTAAGCTTTTATTTCAGATGGTCTTATGCCCTGTACTTCGTTAACTATCCTAAGACCTGTAGTGCTCTTTGTTTGTATCATTGAAAAAGGCTACTTGTCTTTATTTGCGATCCTTTGAAAGGGCTAAATCTTTATTGCGATCAATGGAAAGTCTATTTGAAAACTCACTGAAAAGCCTAGATTTGTTTACTGTTGTATCCGTATACGCAGTGAATTAATATCAGAGTGATGTACTGCATTTAGATGAAGTGACAAAACACATGTGTAGCCATTTCGGATGAAATGACCGGTCATGGTTGTAGGCTTTTTCGGATGAAGCATCTAGCCTTTTCTTGATTCAATAAATGAGTACGCATACAAGTTTTTTGTCAAGTAGCATTCATGGTGAACCTGCCTTCATCTCTATATATAGTGGTTCATGTCTTGCTCCACATCCACACAACTTGTTTTCTGGTTTAGTTTTAGGAAATGTCGGCGGAGGTTCCTCGAGTGGAAAGGGTTTCAGCGGAGGGAGAGGAAAGGGGTGAGAAAGGACCTCCGATTGTGTCGGAGGGTTCTCTGGGTCCTGATTCTTTTGAAGAACCAATAGAGGAATTTTCTTTGGAGAGGAAGAGTGACTTCACCCATGAGAGACCTCTTAGATCATACGACAAAGCATTGAAGATTGGCCAAAATGCATACGGTTTGGATTGCGTTGTGATGATATAACTAACGATGTGTGATGATGGAGGCCGTCGTTTCTTTAGATGCCCATGAGGATTTGTATTTCTTTGAACTCTCTCCTTTTTAGATTTGCATTTGGTTTCTAGTAGTACTTATTGGTAGATGGGTTTTCAGGATTCAAGTTGTCCAGATAACTGTGGCTTCACTAGATGGGTCGACCCTCCTCCTATCTATCCCCATCAACAGTACATCACATATCTCTGAGGGGACGCATCTTTGACCTAGAGTATGGCCCGAAGTGGTATGAGAGGACAAGTCGGACGACGACAATAGCAATGATGCGAGAGGAGGCACTATGCAATAATCCATCTCATGAAAGTGCCCGTACCATAAGAAGGACGGGCCTCCTTCTCCACCGCCACCGCCACCGCCACCGCCTCTGTCAACTGGAGGATACTATGGGGAAGGCGCAACTCAGTTCAATATGTGGGAGCATTATTAGGACCAACCTTTGTTAGTCAATCCGAATATGGAATGCTTATGTATGAGTTGTTCTTTTCAATCTCCTAAGGCATGCTAGGTTTAGTTTGCAACATGCCATTGTTAGTTTTCATGTGAGTGTGTAACCTTTGCAATGTCTGTATCACTTGTTTCTTTCAATCCCCTAAGGCATGCTAGGTTTAGTTTGCGACATGCCATTGTTAGTTTTGATGTGAGTGTAATCATTGTGCATTCGCTATTTCATAAATTGCAGTTTACCTACCTCTAAGTTTCATATACTATGGTTGATTCCCGAACTGAAAAAAAGATTTGACTCTCTAAAAATAGGGGATTGAAATCGAACCAACATTCGGTTTTTCCTGCAGGAATAAACATAAATATAGCATATCTACTCTTATTAGTATAACTCGTGTTAGTACAAGAGGAATCGTTGAGAAAGAATTTTCATTTGAATCATGCAAATAGGATTGCAAACCAAAGGTTTACAAGGTCTTTAATACTTTATTCTTTCTATTTTATGATTAATAGGCTCGGCGTCAAGTCAGACAACGCCGAGATAGAAGGCTCAGCGTTGAGTCGGCCCACGCCAACCCTAGGGTTTGGCTCGGCCATTTGCGAGTTGGGCTGAGGCTCGGCGTCGAGTCGGCCCATGCCAACCCTAGGGTTTGGCTCGGCCATTTGTGGGCTGAGGCTCGGCATCGAGTCGGCCCACGCCAACCCTAGGGATCACAACGGCCGGCACGAGGTTTGGGCCGAAACTCGGCGCTTAGTCGGACCACGCCGAGTTTAACGGCTCGGCGTCAATTTATGGCACGCCGAGGTTGGGCATCTCGGCGCTTTGAGGCAAAGGAATCTAGTATGCACCAAACGTCGGCATCAAATGACTAAACGCCGAGGTTGGGCACCTCGGCGCTTCGAGGCAAAGGAATCCAGTATGCACCAGACGTCGGCGTCAAATGACTAAACGCCGAGGTGCCCACACTCGGCGTGTGTTCAATTGACGCCGAGATCCTGGGTGTTCTCTTCTTTGATTTGCTTCACTATTGCCCACTACTCTAATCAGCCGACGATGACCTTGTGCCAACAACGGACCTGAGCTCGCTAGCTCCCCGACTCTCCTAAGCCGCTTCATCCCCTTTACGTGCTTGCCATGTCACCGTGGATCCAACAGAGGTTGATCGTAACATGTAGGATGGGGATGATGACACCCCTTCTTTCTTGTGAGTTGCGACGAAGGCCCTCTCTTGATAGCTGGAAACATGAAACATGGCGACGTTCCACAATTGGGGAATATCGTTATGAGGACAATCACATTTTCATTTCAGAAATAAAGTATAGCTTATCTTAAATTAAATATCGTGGTGGATACGCCGAGCTTGGGGTTCACCAAAAAACATAATACACAGAATACACATAATTTCACATAACAAATGACCACACCGACATACACATTCATTCAACATCCATACATACATAAGGTCCAACACATTCAACATCCAACATAGTCCATACATATGCTTCATCAATCAACCAACATAGTCCAAACATAGTACAAGGTCCATACATAGTGCATTACATAAGGTCCAATGCATACATAGTCCATGCACAAAATGTAGCATATGAAGTCTTTGGATCTTTTATCGCTCCTTGTACCTTAATGTGGACGGCGAGCGTAACGCTTTCCCCTCCCAAACGGATAGGTACCTGGAGTGTACCTGTCCACTGGTCTAAGCGTCCTCTGTGGACGTTCAGAACCGGAAGGGCCTTGAGTTCCTTGGGGTGCATCTCCAAGCTAGGACATGCCAATCTCATCATACTCATGATCATAGTACTCTCCCTATCCTTCATCATCTTCATCATCATAATGACCATGTCCTTGACCACCCTCTGCACTAGTTGCTGCACCATGTGAAGAAGAAGTCCTGCCACCATGTGCACCATGTGAAGATGAAGTCCCTCCAACATGTGCAGTAGAAGGTCCAGCACCAAGCTGTTGTGGGACTGCCACATCCGGGGAACGTCTACATCCAAGGCGTGCAGCTATCTTTCGGAGGCGATGCATGGCACGCTGCATTTTGAAAGCACTATTAGTAAGTGGGGTTGGTCGCAAAACTATATAAAGATGTAACATCAACTGAATGAGAGGAGACTACCTGAATGTGTTGTCGTAACATGGAGGCCTCATCAGGATCGCCCACAGGAATCATCAATGCCCTTCCTTGCTCGGCCACTGTCCTCATTATCTCCGTGCTCTATGCAACAAAAACAAGAATTTAAGTCTCCATGACAGTAAAGACCTCAGAGATGGAAATAGTTGTATCACTTACAGCTCTGGCTAACGCAGGGGCGATCTCAACTTGCCTGCCTTCTCGGGTAGCTTGGTCATATGGGTTGTTGCCCTCATCCTCGCTCGCAATGTCAGCAATGTCTTGCTCTGTCCAAGCGGGCCTCAATTGAAGCCTTGTTCATTGACTAAACCAAACAAGGTAATCATCGAATGCCTTGTCATGATGGACGGCGTGGATGCCCATGTTGTTCTGCTCCATCAACATCCACTCATCAATGTAGCGCTGGTGCTCCAGCTGCCAGTTGGTGATCTTCTTATTTTTTTGTCTGCTGAACCTGCAAATTTTACACCATAGCGGCAATATGAAGGCCTACTCAATGATTCATTCATGTGAAACGAACAAAATATTGCATGTTACGTACTTGTGGAGCTGCCAACTGGTGGAGAAATCATCGGGCGGAGAAGGTTGCAGCCTACCAAACTGCCGTGCTACACGGTGAGGGAGATGGTACTCCACTGCATAGAAACAAATAAGGGGGGTCCTCATCATCCAAACGTCCGCGTCTACCATGCACAAGGAGCTCAAGTTGAGATCTGTGACTTGCCTCCGCCGATATGGGCGCCATTGAACCTGAACACAACGTCGTCATCAACTAGTCGACGCTCAATTTGTGCACATATCCTCGATTAGGCCAAAAGGGTGGGAAACTTACATGCTGTGGCAAAAGGGTGTCCAACTCGTTGGTGAAGCTGATGTACGCGTGGCGTGACACGTGGTAAGTTCCGTGGGCTCGCTCGTAGAGGTGTGCCATGGTAGGGGCGACAACTGCGTCTCCTTGAGGAAACCAAGGTTGTGGGGGATCAAGCTGATGCGGTCTCCCAACTGGAAGCCTCTCCCACATCCAAATCTGCAAAAAAGAGTGGAAACTTGAATGTTAATCACTTTTGTTAAGAAAAAACATTGAATTGTAGTGGAAACTTGTACAACTTTGCTTTATTACCTGCAACAGTGTGATGCACCCTGACATTGTAGCGTGCGCGCCTCTAGGACGGCGGCATGCCTCGCAAAGCTGACGGTACAAGAAGGCAAGTATAGCCAAGCCCCAACTCCTATTGCCGGCATCCTCCCAGTTCCCAAGGCACGGGATGTACATCCAGGACGCCATGTCTCTAGTGCCGTTAGGGAAGAGAACCGTACTAAACATGTGCAGGACGTAGGCCCGATAGTAGTATGTCATGGTCTAGGCGTCTACGTTGGGTGGGCACTCCCGAAACTGCTGACGAAGCCACCTAAGGGACACCCCACTGCCGCGCCGTTTCTTGCCAGCCTCAAC
This sequence comes from Miscanthus lutarioriparius, assembly GCA_904845875.1. Lineage (NCBI taxonomy): Eukaryota > Viridiplantae > Streptophyta > Magnoliopsida > Poales > Poaceae > Miscanthus > Miscanthus lutarioriparius. The sequence goes on along the minus strand of CAJGYO010000004.1, from coordinate 69,186,273 downwards.
TGCCGCTAGGGGCCATCCCAAGAAGTGCTCAACCCGCTGCTGCCATCCTTCAGACTCCGTGTCTCCTGTCACTGGGAATCCTTAGATTTTGACTCCAAGGATCATGGCAACGTCCTCGAGAGTGACCGTCATCTCCCCGCATGGTAGGTGAAAGCTGTGTGTCTCTGGACGCCACCGATCTATCAACACCGTCAGCGCCGCTGGGTTGAAAGGTGGCGTGCCTTGACGACAAACACAAGCAACGGTAGCAAGGTTCGCCAGCTTCAGGAGGGGCATGTACCTCTCGTCATAGACCATGGTCGTAGAGGCCTCATGTGTCATTGGCCTCAGCACATTCAAAACCTGCAAAAAAAAGACAAGCATGAAAAAGTATTAGTTCATGTCACTTTATAAAGAGCATGGACTATAGAGCAAAAGATGAACAATGCACTGTTTCATATGAATTGTTGAATATACCTCTCTGTTCTCGATCCTCCGAGCCCGGTGGTGCTCATCGAACCTTGGATCAAGAAGGGGGAACCAATCCATCATGCAACATAAGCAATGCCAAAGCATTAGTATAAGTTAAAGCATGTGTATGTGGTACGAAGTAACATAAAAATTAAAAAAAAACAAAAGTAAACCAATATACTATTACACAAAGCAATTCAAGTAGCTAGCTTGGTGGATACCTGTTGTCTAAGTAGTTCAGGAAATTTTCTCTTATTGTGGCCCGGCTTATGGCAACCAGAGCAACGGCTCTTTTGGGTGTCCTATACAAAATGTCTCCCAACCTTACTCGTGGTTGATCTACCTTTCATGGCTCGGTCCATGTCCATCCTGAACCGCTTCCGCCGCCTAGGTCCTCTACTCTTCTAGAGTAAACCAAGATCACCACATACTTGGGGCCATCATAAGTAGGCCATTGACTCTCGTCAAGAAATGGCTCGGCCGAGGATTCGGTGCTCATTAGGTTCCTCAAAGAGAACTCCGCGGCCATACGGGGAGGGACCTCAGCGTCAACACGTCTAAGGCGACAGGTTGTAATCATGTGGGAGCAAGGCCTATGGTATATGATTGGTTTTCCACACGTACACTTGTTCTCATTGATCACTACTTTATGTTTTCGAGCACCCCGGTCTTCACCACCAATGTTAGTTCCACCACCCTCTAGAATCTCATATCCATGGTTGATCGGATCGAAACATGAACCCTTCTGTCGTTTAGACTTTTTCTTTGAGAAAGCTAGTTCCTGAGATGCTAAAAGTGGCCAAGCTTTGCCTGTTGTCCATAGAAACCTCGCATGCTTCTTCCTCGAAACGAACCAAGAATTCAACTTGTAGAAGGTGAATGAGGCAATAGCAGTCACAGGCAGACCACGACAACCTCTTAGAAGGCTGTTGAACATCTCTGCCATGTTACTAGTCATGAAGCCCCATCTCCAACCACCGGTGTCATATGCAAGTGACCACTTATCCTTCGACGCCATCAACTCGCTCAAGAATTGCCTGCCATCAACATTTGTGGCTAACTTCAGGGCATCTAACTTGTCTTTGAATAATTGAACCTCTTGCTGCCTACAAACCTCCTCAAATAATTTGAAGTTATCCTTTGTGTGATCACGCCTTATAAGATTTTGAGCAAGGTGTTTGGTGCACCACCGGTGATGTATTTGGCCATAGCCAGGAATCTCTTGTTCTACGGCATTCAGAATGCCAGCATGCCTATCGGATATCACACAAACATCACATCCCAGACCAATTACCACTTGTCTTACTAGCCTAAGAAACCAACGCCAACTATTCGTGTCCTCCTTCCAAACAATCGCAAAGGCCAATGGCACAAGCTGGTCTTCTGCATCTGTCCCAATACAAATAAGCATTGTGCCTTTAAATTTCCCTGTAAGAAAGGTCCCGTCAATTGAGACGATGGGCTTGCAATGCTTGAATGCTTCGATGCTCTGCCCGAACGCCCAAAACGCCCTTCCAAATACCTGGCTACCATTCCTTGTTTCACCCTCCTTAGGTAAATACTCGAAGTGCATCCCAGGATTTATAGTCCTCATTGCGTTCAACATTACAGGGAGGCGCTCATAAGCTTCTTCCCAATTTCCAAATATTATTTCCAGTGCACGCTGCTTTGCCCTCCATGCTTTCCCATACTTGACATAGTAATTGTACCGTTGGAAGATGATCTCCACCAACGCAGACACCGTAATGGTTGGCATATTGTGGCAGAACCTCCTAAATTATAGGGCCCACATGCACCTGTCACTGTCCAACGACCTTTGACATTTATGCATATGTTACCGATAACTTAAGAAGACTGTCGGGTGTCCTCGGAGAACCCCGAATCATCCACGATTTCCGAGCAGGATCACATTACAGAGTCATTGCAGTATTACAACATTTATCCAAATATCAACACAGAGTAAATCAGCGGAAGTCTTACAATAACTTAGTTTACAAAACATTTATTTCAAACCTTACAAACTAAGTTCGATTATTAATACAAAACGTAGTAGTGGAGTGGCATTATAATATATACAAAACACACAAATATCACTGCCCTGCCCAAGGGCCACACATTACTTATCATCAACGCACTGAACAACAGTCATGCAGCACGATCCAAAACAGATCTGCTCATGAGCCTCACCTGCAACAAGGGTCAACAAACCCTGAGTACGAAAGTACTCAACAAGACTTAACCGAAATGAAAACTGATAAGACTCAGGAATGCAGGCTCAGGGATTCAAGGTATGGCTTTAGCAATAATCAAAGTTCTTTTGCTTAAAAGCACTTTAACAAAATTCTTTGTATCAATAATTAAAATCTCATCAGATCATATACAAAGCTGACACGATCCGTATTAAGATCATGAAACTTCATATCCAACACTTTCTCGAACCATTCTCGAGTTCCAGTTATTAATCTACGATGATGATCAGAGAATTGAGTCTCCATAACCGAGGAGCAACGACGATTCGAACCGATTATAAACCCAGCTGGGGAATTCCAGACCACACGACATATGTAGGTCCCCGACCTACATATATCAACCTACCCTTGGATCCTCTGAAACAAGAACGGGTCCGCGCCACCCGAGAGCACAGCACACCTCAAATCCGGCCACATTCCAGCCACGAGGGTACACGCTACTCCCGCCATCTCTCCACTCCCAGTGCGCGAGTAGCCATTCTCGTAATAGAATCGCCAAGTTTAGGCTTACCGGAGTATGTGGTTAGTACTACAAATTCTCAACTCACACAGGTCAACAACGGTACGGACCTTAATCGACACAGGCGGAAAGAACCCGCTCACAAGACCTCCATGTCTTGTGGCTCACACACACCGAGTCCGCCCGGTCTAGATTTATTACTCCACATTCCCATATCACATGCTAACATAATTAACCAATGTTCCATTTAAAACTTGCAGGTGACAGGTATCACCCAACTCTGATCGGTCTAAGCAGAGCTAAGCATAACTAGGCATATACGATTTTTTTTAAACGGGTAACAAAGTAGATATGGAACAACAAGGTTGATAATGCAACAATTAGGTTTCCACTTGACTTCTAATCACTTAATGCAATATTGAAAAGCAAAAGCGAAATCAATTTGTAAAATACAAGGTAGGGTTATATGCATCCGGGGCTTGCCTTCGTTGACGGAAAAGTCTGGCTCCTGCGACGTTTCACACGTCTTCGATCCGACTTCAACAGACAGATCAACCTCCTCCGCAACTTGATTAACTACCACGCGTTCACCTTCGTTTACTACACGTAGTAACATTGCCATGTTTACATGATGGGGAATATGAAACATGATGCTCGATGATGGATACAAAAATAAATAAATTGGATACAATTTTTCTTCGCAGTACAGTTACAAACCAAATTAACCAAACCATATTCGTAACTGATGTGACCACGCTAGCACCGATCACTTTGGTGAACTCTCCGACCACTATGGTGAACCACCCGACCACTATGGTGAGCTATCCGACCACTATGTTTGAGCTATCCGACCACTATGGTGAGCTATCCGACCACTATGTTTGAGCTATCCGACCACTATGTTGAGCTATCCGACCACTATCTTTGAGCTATCCGACCACTATCTTTGAGCTATCCGACCACTAGGGTGAGCTATCCGAAGCAAAGATCGCGTCGGTGAGGGAGAACCGCGATCGCAGCGATCAAAATGAGTAAACAACAATCGACTAAAGACTACAAACATCGAAAACGAAACCGTAAGTACACCGATTATGAGCATAACGGCTCACCGAAAAGCTCGCCACGATGACACGCCTGCAGCGGTGAAGTTCTTGACCTCGAGGAAGAAAAACGTGGAGCGAAGTTCTCGACAATTTCAAAGCGATCAAGGCTAGCTGGTTGGATTCGCAAGGAAAAGACGGAACTAGGACGGCCTTTACCGAGATGGCAACAGCGCTAGGGAGACGATGCGAGCTTGTTGGAGCGATGACAACGACGGTGGTGAAAACAAAGGAAGAAAAACAGCGATGACGACGTCTTGGTACTTATAAGCTAGCGAAGCTCAAGGAAGCCACGACGGAGCTATTCCCGTGCCGGTAGCGACATCAAAGACGGCCACGACACGCCTGGAACGCCGAAGAAGGAACGACAAACAATGTAGCTTAGGCGGTGAACACTGTTCACAAAATTACAAAATTGCCATACGCCAAAAATTCACAATTTACTCTCAAATTTTTCATAACAACTCAAAAATCTCCAAAACAAAAGTTGCTCAAAATTGAAAGTTCTACAACTTTGCTTCTATAACCATCTCCTAATTACATCTAGATTTTGAAATGGATTTTCGGTAGGATTTAAATCTTTCAAAAGCGGGATTTTCTCGAAAAATTCAAAATCCAAACAAACTTTGAATTTAAGTCAAACAATACAATTCAACACATACCACATGAATATAAACTTGTTTTAGTGTATGCATCTCAAAGTTTTCACCAAATGCCAAATGCTTTGCAATGCATATGATGACATGTCGGGGTTTTAGTATTTTAAACACCCGAGGTGTTACAATCCTTCCCCTAAAAGAAATCTCGCCCGAGATTCAAAGCCATAGAGTAAGTAATGGAAAAGGAAATGTGTTAATCCAAAAACATCCCGAACTCTTCCATAAAACAACCGAGGTTTCTTTACAAAACACTATTTGTAGCAACCGAGCCCAACTAACATTATCTATTCTATATTGACGCTAGAAACTCGGAAATTTTTCTAACAAGTAATCTTCGATTCCCGGTAGCTTCCTCTTGAATGTTGATTCCATTGTATCTTGTAGAACTTTATTGTCCTCCTTCGAGTAACACGATCTTCCGAGCCAACACTCGGATAGGATATTCGAATAAGTCAAATCTGATTCAAGTCCTACCCTTCAATCTCAACATTCCGCTCAGCACACTCGGAGACACTTCTTCAATTGAGAAACATGGAATACATCATGCAATCAACGATAGATGTTCGTAATTTCAAGCGATATGCCACTTTTCCATACCTCTCAAAATTTGAAATGGTCCAATATATCGAGGTGCTAACTTGCCTTTAACACCAAAATGAGTAACTCCCTTCATTGGTGATACTTTAAGATACACAAAATCTCCTTTGTTGAATACCAATGTTCTCCGTCGTCTATCCGCATAACTCTTTTGTCGGGACTGAGCTATCTTCAAATTACTTTGTATTTGCCTAACCTTGTCTTCTGTTTCTTTCACAAGATCAACTCCAAAGAATCTTCTTTCTCCTGGGCTCGAGACCAACTCAACGATGTTCTGCATCTACGACCATAGAGTGCTTCAAATGGAGCCATTCTAATGCTTTCCTGATAACTATTGTTATATGAGAACTCAGCCAAAGGCAAACACTCATCCCACTTCTTGGAATAGTTAAGGACACAACACCTTAACATATCTTCAAGTACTTGATTGACTCTTTCAGTCTGTCCATCAGTCTGTGGGTGATAGGCTGTACTAAACAGAAGCTTGGTTCCCAACGAAGAATGTAATTGTTTCCAAAAGCTGGAGACAAACTGTGTACCCCTATCTGACACTATGGTCCTTGGTACTCCATGCAGACTCACAATCCGCTCTAAGTACAGCTTGGCATATCGTACAGTAGGACATGCATTCCGAACTGGAAGAAAATGCGCTGACTTGGTTAGTCGATCTACAATAACCCATATTGAGTCATATCCCTTTGATGTCTTGGGTAGACCAACAATAAAGTCCATACTAATGTCCTCCCATTTCCAAGCTAGAATAGGTAATGGTTGTAGTTCTCCAGCAGACCTCAAATGTATAGCTTTTACTTTCTGACAAGTATCACACTTTGCTATATATCTTGCAATTTCTATCTTCATTTTAGTCCACCAAAATCTTTGCTTCAAATCATGGTACATCTTGTTGCTTCCCGGATGGATAGATAACCTAGTAGCATGTGCCTCATCTAGAATTGACTGCCGTAACTCAGGAACTTTTGGTACCACCAGGCGATCCTTGAACCATAACACATCTTCATCATCTATGTTAAAGCATTCCGCTTTTCCATTCTTGACTTTTTCCTTGATATGGGCTATACCCTTATTTTCCTTTTGAGCAGCAATAACTTGATCTCGAATAGTGGCTTCAACAATTATGTTGGTCAAATTGCCCTGTTGAATTACATCTATATTCAACTTCTCCATCTCTTGACATAAGGTCAAACCCATTGTTCTTACTTTCAGGCAATTGCAATAACTTTTGCGACTTAGAGCATCTGCAACCACATTTGCTTTTCCAGGATGATAATGCACTTCTAAGTTATAATCTTTAATCAGCTCTAACCATCTTCTTTGTCGCATATTCAATTCTGACTGAGTAAAGATATACTTTAAGCTCTTATGGTCTGTATATATATGGCATGTATTACCAAGTAGGTAATGCCGCCAAATCTTCAAAGAATGGACCACAGCTGCTAACTCCAAATCATGAGTCGGATAGTGCTCTTCATGTTGCTTAAGTTGTCTGGATGCATAAGCAATGACTCGGCCTTCTTGCATTAACACACATCCAATACCAATACCCGACGATCACAATAGACGTCAAATGACTTCTCGATGTCGGGTTGGGCTAATCTGGTGCGATGGTCAACAATCTCTTCAAAGTCCGAAAAGCCTTTTCACAATCAGAGACGACCAAACAAACTTGACTTGGTTCTTCAACAACTCAGTAATGGACTTTGACACTTTAGAAAAATCTGGAATAAACCGACGGTAATACCCGCCAATCCCAGAAAACTCCTAACTTCATGAAGCGTGGTTGGTGGTTTCCAATCCGTAACATCCTTCACTTTGCTTGGATCAATGAAACTCCTCGTTGACAAGACATGTCCAGAAATTGTACTTCCTTAAGCCAAAACTCACACTTCTTTGAACTTTGCATATAGTTGATGTTCTCTCAAACGAGTCGTAACAATTACGAGATGTTCCGCATGTTCTTCCTTACTCTTGGAATATACTAGAATGTCATCAATAAACACCACAACGAATTTGTCTAGCTCGGGCATGAATATTGAATTCATCAAATACATGAAATGAGTGGAGCATTGGTCAAACCAAAAGACATGACCAAATATTCATATAATCCATATCTTGTGGTAAATGCCGTTTTGGGAATATCTTGGGCTTTATCTTGATTTGGTGATATCCGATCTCAAATCTATCTTGGAGAAAACTTTGGCTCCGGCCAGTTGATCAAAAAGCAAATCTATCCGAGGTAATGGATACTTATTCTTGATGGTCACTTCATTCAACGGACGGTAGTCGACACATAACCTCAAGGTCTCATCTTTCTTTTTCACAAAAATTGCCGGACATCCCCAAGGTGATGAACTAGGTTGGATAAATCCCTTATCAATCAGTTCTTGCAACTGAGTTTTCAACTCGGCCAATTCCTTTGGTGGCATCCTAAGCTCTCCGAGAAATCGGAGCTGTTCCGAGTTTTAACTCTATGTTAAATCTGTACATCTCTATCGGTGGTAGACCGGGTAATTCTTCAGAAACACATCGGAAATTCACATACTATCGGGATATCTCTAATCTCTTTGACGACAGCTTGCACAAACTTTGCCCATCGATCTTCTTAAGGTTGGAAGTTGGATAAGAAGTTGAGAATTACTATCTGGCAAACTTACCCTTATAGTTCTATTCAAAGCATTTATAATAGCCTTATGCTGATACATCCAATTCATTCCCAAAATTACATCTATATCCTGGTCCTTTAGGATTATCATGGTAGTGGGAAAAATATGCCCACCCAGGTTTATGGGTACCTGGTATACCATTTCCTTAGTACACAGACGTCCCCCGGGCGACTGTATAAAGAAATTTTCCTTTGTTGTCCCAATTGAAATTTCATACTTCACAACAAATGCTCTATTGATGAAGGAATGCGGCGCGCTTGAGAATCAAAAAGTATAATCTGCAAGATGATTGGCAACAGAAACATACCCATCATCACCGGCTCTCCTTCGGAATTTCCCGGCTTGAATATAGAAAACCCTTCTGTCTTCCTCTCATCTTTACCCTTCCGAGCATTACGATTGTGGTTCTTGTTTGGTGCTTGACCTGTTGTTGATTGGCGGGGCCTTCCGATAATGTTGATTAGCTCGCCTAGGATATGGACATTCCTTAGAGAAATGACCAGATCCTTCCACAATTGTAACATGGAAAGTTGTGACCCTGTGATGTTGGAGTATTACCACTAGGAACATTGGTTGTTGTGAGTCCGGATAGGTTATAGCAGGGGCGGACATTTGATCGCTGTTCGGCTTGCTGCGGCGGACGATAAGGAGGACGATAATGGTTTCTTGGATGATAAATCACTCTCTGCCTTTTGGGTTCCACCAAAAGGTCCAGACGGCACATTCTTTTTCTTCTTGAGCTCCTTATGTTGCCGATACTTTGCCTCTGAAGCAAGTGCAATATTTCTTGCCTCATGATAAGTGATATTGGTACATTTGTCATCATTGTCTCGTAGATTTGGTATTTAGACCTCTCATGAACCATTTCTTTTCTTGGCATCCGTATTGACATGTTCGGTGCATATTGTGACGGTGATTGAATCTTCCTACATCTTGCATCACAGTTTGATCTCCTTGCTTCAAGGCAAGGAACTCTTCTAACTTCATAGCCATCACTCCTTGGGGATATAATAGGCTCTAAAAGCAAAGACGAAACTCTATCCAAGTTAATGGAACACTGCGGGTTGCATGGCCATAAGGTTTGCATACCAAGCACCGGCCGCACCTCTAAGTTTGTCAAGGCAAACATCAGCTTCGAAACTCCGTGCAATGAATAAGATCAAATTTACATTTCCATGGTCCTAAACGGTCCATCGACCTCCAATGGTTCATCAGCCTTAGTGAACACTGGGGGTTTTGTATCTGTGAAGTCAACATATGTAGCCTCATGCCCGTTAGGATTGCGTCCGCGATTTCTATGCATCTGATTTTGATTACTTTGAGCCATCTCATGAAGCAAACGAGAATTTTCCACAGTCACATTGACTAATGCAGCGATAGCATCAGCCAAATTGGTCGGCATTGGTGGCGGGTTGGGGATATCATCCTCATCTTGTGAAGTACCCGGAATCTGCGAACCTCGCGTACGACGCATCTGTTTATAACAAACCAAACTTTATTCACAGGCCTTTATTCAAAGATCCTAAAGCTTACTACAACGCATTACATCGGTGCCACTTATTTAACCACAAGACCACATCTAAACAAGACTACTTAACTTAACTAGAAGTAATTATTTCACAACTCTACTCCTTTTTGCGATTACATCAAACTTCAGGCTCGGTATCCATTCCGGAATTATTACCGCCTTCATTATCACTTTCATCAATCATTACTAATTCTTCGGGATCTTCTTCTTCTTCTGATTCACTTTCATCGGCAAGGACGACACCGGGATCCAATGCATCAACTTGGGGTTCATGATTTGGATCTAGGAGATTGCTTAGCCTATGAACTTCCTCATGCAGATATGTATTATGCTCTTCTAAGTCTTCTACATAAAATTCTAACTCATGAGTTCTAACTCTAGCTACATTTTCCCTATGCCAAGCTTCATTCCTTCCTTCCACTGTACGAACTAACATACGTTCGCAGTTCCTGTGAGCTGTGGTAAGATGCCTTAATTGTTCCTGTAATCTGCCCACCTGAATGGCGTCCATAGCCCTATCTCTAGTAGCTTGGGCTAACTCTGCAGAAATCCTCTGTATCTCCGCCTGAGGATCAGGCCTAGCGCTGCTACTGCTAGCACCATCATTCCTAGGGGCAAGTTGGTGACGAGGAACTCCTTTGGGTCCAGAGGACTTACTTAAGGCGTCATCTTGGCACGAGCCATCATTGTAGGGAAACCAATTTAATCCAAGTAAGACCACTTGATCAAAGTCTAAAGAGCAGCTATGATGGATTACATTCCTCAAATCAGACTCACTACTCAACTCCAGACTAAGAGGTGAAGGAAGTAACGAGTGAATTAAGCATGATGCATGAATCGTTCTTACGAACAAAAACATCAAAGTTTATAATGCACATAAACAACATTTATTTATTTTTTTATATATAGGGCATAGTAAGATTACTACTCCACCACACAAGACCCTTTTAATCAAATAAGGAATGGTGAGAAAGAAATAAGATAAGTCAGAAGCAATTTGGACCAAACTATCAAGTTAAATTTAGTCATCCAAATCCTTTTGAAGTTTTTGCAAAACAATACCACAAAAACCTTGTAACGATCGCTCCGATACCATTACGTGGCGAGAACCTCCTAAATTATAGGGCCCACATGCACACATCCATCGTCCAACGACCTTTGACATTTATGCATATGTTACCGATAACTTAAGAAGACTCGTCGGGTGTCCTCGGAGAACCCCGAATCATCCACGATTTCGAGCGGGATCACATTCAGAGTCATTGCAAGATTACAACATTTATCCAAATATCAACACAGAGTAAATCAATGAAGTCTTACAATAACTTAGTTTACAAAACATTTATTTCAAACCTTACAAACTAAGTTCGATTATTATTACAAAACGTAGTAGTGGAGTGGCATTATAATATATACAAAACACACAAATATCACTCGCTCGCCTAAGGGCCACACATTACTTATCATCAACGCCTTTGAACAACGGTCATGCAAAGACGATCCAAAACAGAGATCGCTCATGAGCCTCACCGCAACAAGGGTCAACAAACCCACGAGTACGAAAGTACTCAACAAGACTTAACCGAAATGAAAACTGATAAGACTCAGGAATGCAGGCTCAGGGATTCAAGGTATGGCTTTAGCAATAATCAAAGTTCTTTTGCTTAAAAGCACTTTAACAAAATTCTTTGTATCAATAATTAAAATCTCATCGGATCATATACAAAGTCGACACGATCCGTATTAAGATCATGAAACTTCATATCCAACACTTTCTCGAACCATTCTCGAGTTCCGGTTATTAATCACGATGATGATCAGAGAATTGAGTCTCCATAACCGAGGAGCAACGACGATTCGAACCGATTATAAACCCAGCTGGGGAATTCCAGACCACACGACATATGTAGGTCCCCGACCTACATATATCAACCTACCCTTGGATCCTCTGAAACAAGAACGGGTCCGCGCCGCCCGAGAGCACAAAGACACCTCAAATCCGCCACATTCAGCCCACGAGGGTACACGCTACTCCGCCATCTCTCCACTCCCGGTCGCGTGAGTAGCCATTCTCATAATAGAATCGCCAAGTTTAGGCTTACGGAGTATGTGGTTAGTACTACAAATTCTCAACTCACACAGGTCAACAACAGTACGGACCTTAATCGACCAAAGCGGAAAGAACCCGCTCACAAGACCTCCATGTCTTGTGGCTCACACACACCGAGTCCGCCTTGGGTCTAGATTTATTACTCCACATTCCCATATCACATGCTAACATAATTAACCAATGTTCCATTTAAAACTTGCAGGTGACAGGTATCACCCAACTCTGATCGGTCTAAGCAGAGCTAAGCATAACTAGGCATATACGATTTTTTTTAAACGGGTAACAAAGTAGATATGGAACAACAAGGTTGATAATGCAACAATTAGGTTTCCACTTGACTTCTAATCACTTAATGCAATATTGAAAAGCAAAAGCGAAATCAATTTGTAAAATACAAGGTAGGGTTATATGCATCCGGGGCTTGCCTCGTTGACGGAAAAGTCGGCTCCCGCGACGTTTCACACGTCTTCGATCCGACCTCAACAGAAAAGATCAACCTCCTCCGCAACTTGATTAACTACCACGCGTTCACCTTCGTTTACTACACGTAGTAACATTGCCATGTTTACATGATGGGGAATATGAAACATGATGCTCGATGATGGATACAAAAATAAATAAATTGGATACAATTTTTCTTCGCAGTACAGTTACAAACCAAATTAACCAAACCATATTCAGAATCGATGTGACCACGCTTAGCACCGATCACTTTGGTGAACTCTCTCCACCACTATGGTGAACCACCCGACCACTATGGTGAGCTATCCGACCACTATGTTTGAGCTATCCGACCACTATGGTGAGCTATCCGACCACTATGTTTGAGCTATCCGACCACTATGTTGAGCTATCCGACCACTATGCCGAGCTATCCCACCACTATCTTTGAGCTATCCGACCACTAGGGTGAGCTATCCGAAGCAAAGATCGTCGGTGAGGGAGAACCAGCATCGCAGCGATCAAAATGAGTAAACAACAACCGACTAAAGACTACAAGATCGAAACGAAACCGTAAGTACATGCGATTACAGACAACGGCTCACCGAAAAGCTCGCACGATGACACGCCCATAGCGGTGAAGTTGTTGACCTCGAGGAAAAAAACGTGGACAGCGAGTTCTCGACAATTTCAGCGATCAAGGCTAGCCGCATTTGGATTCGCAAGGAAAAGACGGAACTAGGACGGCCTTTACCGAGATGGCAACAGCGCTTAGGGAGGCGATGCGAGCTTGTTGGAGCGATGACAACGACGGTGGTGAAAACAAAAGGAAGAAAAAGCGACGATGACGACTAGCAGAAGCTCAAGGAAGCCACGACGGAGCTATTCCGTGCCGGTAGCGACATCAAAGACGGCCACGACACGCTGGAACGCCAAGAAGGAACGACAAACAATGTAGCTTAGGCGGTGAACACTGTTCACAAAAATTACAAAATTGCCATACGCCAAAAATTCACAATTTACTCTCAAATTTTTCATAACAACTCAAAAATCTCCAAAAACAAAAGTTGCTCAAAATTGAAAGTTCTACAACTTTGCTTCTATAACCATCTCCTAATTCTGTCTAGATTTTGAAATGGATTTTCAGGTAGGATTTAAATGCTGAAAAGCGGGATTTTCTCGAAAAATTCAAAATCCAAACAAACTTTGAATTTAAGTCAAACAATACAATTCAACACATACCACATGAATATAAACTTGTTTTAGTGTATGCATCTCAAAGTTTTCACCAAATGCCAAATGCTTTGCAATGCATATGATGACATGTCAGGTTTTAGTATTTTAAACACCCGAGGTGTTACACATATGCTTCACCACGGGGCATAACTGCCTTGCAATGAACCTAGAATTGAGCTGCAGATGGTTCTCTTCTGCCTCAGCAGTGGCACAAACATGTGGTTGCTTCACTGAGGTAATCTTCCATTTGTCTACCTTCGTCTTCCTAGCACATACTCTCCAACCACACTATTGTTCTTCACAAGCAACAGTGTACCTCTTCTCCTTGAATGAATTGATAACCCTAAAAGGTTGGTTGTGTACAATGGAGTACTCTTGCAACCATGATTTCAATTCATCCATGGTAGCAAACAATATGCCCTTCCATATGATGAGGCAACCGCTAACATCAGGCACAGTTGTATCACTTGGCCCACCATCAGCTACTGCCCGATGACCATGGCTAAGGTCCTCGAAATCACCAACTAGTGGATCTCTCCAAGGCAAGACCCTAGACAATATCTCTATTTCCCTAAAATTGAGACAACCAACAGGGCAATCGTCATCAGAGTCTTCGGCTATCTCCTCTACGAAGGATTCATCATCTCTAGCTATCTCTATGTCAAAACGGTTCGTAGCCCTAGCATCACCAAAGTCTTCTTCACCACTAAGATCATCTTCGTCGCTAAGCTCATCCTCAATAGAAAAGTCTCCGCTAGCGTCGTCCAAACCTTCTTCTGCATCACCAATTACATAATCATCATCCTCTTCGTCACTATCATGATTGCCCTCACCATTAGCAACCGGATTCTCTTCCTCATCTCCACTGTAGCCTAGTTGTGTGACAAGTACTTCTTCTTCAGACAAAGGATCATAACCTATGTGAGCGGGGGAAGATGGCCATGCTTCGAAGCTATCATTTCCTAAGCCGGACTCCTTACTTACTACTAAATCCAAAGATCGCACTTCTGAGGCCAATACAACTGCCTTGTAATCATTCCATTCAGTCTCGCTTGTAATTTTGAGCAACCACTTGATCCGAGGACCCTTCGATGACCCAACATCTATGACACCTTCAAACTGAACATGCACGTCTCCTTCATTCCAGCCTAACTTAACCTTCACTCGCTCCACTAACTGGGTCAAAGATGGTGTTTCAGAAAAAAATCAACAACTCCTCACACATGTCCAGAAATTCTAAACTATCATCTCTTGTCCTAACAATACGGCCTCCATGATGCAACCTCATTAATTTATCCATCTACAGCCATCACACAACAAGTAGTGTCACATATCAATATATCATGCGAGTTTCAATCCAATAAGTAGAAACTAAAATATATCATTTCATCTTTTTCAACCCCAACAACATAATCATTTCTAGTCATACAAAATTGAAATGTAATAACCAACAAATAAATAAAATACAAACTAACCCTAATGACCAACAAATAACTAACCCTAATGACACCTACAATAAACAAAGAACCATAATGACCAAAATAACTAGAAACCAAACTAACCTAACATGTTCAGCACATAAAACAGTTAAACAACAATGCACTTAATCATCCTAAGCCATACATTTTGCAATTGCAAACACAAATATACCAAAACACCATACACCCATGATTCCACATGAATAGGGACAATGTAAGCACGACTACGCGGATAGAATGGAGGAGAGGAGGGACCATTACCTCGAGTAAGCTTCGGGAGCCGAGATCGTGGCACCTAAGGTCGATTTTGAAGCCTAGGGTTTGATGGCGGCGCGGGGGAGAAGAGAAAGAGAGAAGGCCGGCGGTTTCAGAATGGAGGGAGGAAGAAGAAGGGGGCCTCGGCGCGGCCTCAAGGGACCGGACCTCGGCGTTGAGTCAGGCCGCGCCGAGGTCTGGAGGCTCGGCGTTAAGTGACCCAACGCTGAGCTACTAGGCCACCGTGCGTTGTTGGGCCGTCTGGGCCGCGCGTCGGATGGTGCCAATAGCTCGGCGCGCCGTCCAGCCGAGGTTGGGCTCTTGGCGTTGGATGACACGACGCCGACGTCTAGGACCCACGCGCCACCGTGTCGCCGACGACCCCGGTCGTCCGTGACGTGGCAATACCTCGGCGTCGTGTCACTCGACGCCGACCCCCATACCTCGGCGTCATGTTCTAAGACGCCTAAAAATGATCTATCTTCAGAAAATATTTTGACGTGAATATTTTTCTAAAAATTATTTTCAAAAGAGACCAAAATGCAAAAATTTCAGCTCAAATGTAGGCTCGCCTCTCCGGCTCTTTGTCCTCGTCCTCCTGCCACTCGTAGCCTCCAACCGCTGCAACGATTAGGGCGTCCCAACAAGTCTGAGTCAACTAGCTATTTGGGTGTACAAGTCAGTATGCATCCTACGTGGAGGAAACAGAACGTGAAAAAAAAATTCGAGCCAGCGACTCCTCCGTCGCTCATCTCGCACACAACACGAGCTACCAAATCGCCGGCCAAATCGCCTGCTGCTAGCTTTTTCAGTCGCGTTTCTACCGCACTCAGATCCATTGCGCGCGCGAATCCTCCACTGTTGCGCGCGAATCCTCCATGGCTGCGCGCGAAAATCCTCCTCAATCTTGCTAGTCCCACCTCCTCCTCCGATTTATTTGCTGAAATCGCAAAAGCAAGGTCGTCCCTCACCATATCCTTCGTATCCAACATTGGGAGCGGAGAGGGCGCGACACGGAGGTTTGGAGAGGGCTCGGCGAGCGGAGAGGGCGCGGCGCGGAGGCTGACGCGCGCGCGAGCTGACGACGCCGGCGAGGGCGGGAAGAAGTCGTGGCTGCCGGTGATGAGCCGGCGAACCAAGCGACAGATGGCTCCGCCACCACATCAGGACGGACCTGCTCCTACTCCTGCTGCAGCATATCAGGCCGGCTCTGCTCCTGCTCCTACGCTTGATTCATCTTCTCTTCCTGCGCTTCTTTGTGGTGGTGCTGCTGTTCCTACTCCAGGAGGCCAATCAGGTAATCCACTTGGGGATTTATTTCTTTATACAAGATTACTCGTAGATCCATGTTAGCTGTGCAAAATCTGTACTGCGTCCCTCGGCGGCGGTGGTTCACCGGCTCCTGTTCGAATCAGCCGGTGGCGGAGGCACTGCTCCGTCCATCCCCAATCTTGTCTCCGCAGTAGTTTTCTATTTTCTTGTGCTTTTTTAGAAGGCTGTTTCAAGAGGCAAGGTTGTATGGCGATGCAAGTATTGCAATGTGGAGTACAACTGAACTTGCTCTAGGATAAAAAATCATTTGCTTCGGATATCAGGAGGTGGAATCAAGATGTGCATATGAACTCTGAATGTGAGACCTTATTAGCTGTGAACTATGTGAACTCTGACAAAACGAGTTGCTCTTATTTATGGGTAGAATGTATAGCTAATTTGTTATTATTATTATTATTATTTGAAAACTATCATCAACTTGGATGATGGAAATGATGGCACGATTGCATAGCGTCTTGTATTTGATGCAGATGAGGACGAGAGGCTAGTAAGTAAAATTGTATCACTCACTTTCTTTTTGTACCTTCACAAATATATGAACCTACAACTAATCATGTATGCTAAATTCAGGTCAGTGCATGGCTGATTCTTTGGTGTTGCTGGGTCTAATAATGACATCAACGTGCTCAATCAGTCCCCTACTCCCCTATGTTTCTTGAGGTGATAAAGGGTGAAGCTCCTCGGTTCGGGTTCAGTTTTCTGTCAATGGCTAAGGAGTCTATTGATCTGAATGCAATTCCTAGAGCATCAATTGTTCTTCTTCTAGAAGTGCAAAAGGCCTCAAATAGTAACCCATGCTTCAATGACGTTCGACGTAGAAATTCTGCTATCTGTGCTCACTCAGTCCACACTCAACTAAAAGATGATTTAATTGAGCACATTTGGCAACGTTTTGGCCATAAGGCTATCCACTAGTCATTTTTTATAATAACCTCATGTAAGATCTTTCATGGAATTATTTTTTTATTAGCACAGTTATTTATATTGAGTAAGCTGACTATGACGGAGGTTGATTGGCATTTCTAGCAGGCTATGACGGAGGTTGTTGGGTCACAGATGACTTTTGGCTTTCGGTGCTTCTTCCTCAACGATGCAGTTAGCTGTTCAATTTGCTTTTGTGGCCTGAAATAAAGATGTATGACTTGAGTCATTGTCGATGAAATATGGTCGACAGTCTACCGAGGGGTATATCCGTGGTAGTAGATGAATCGGTGGAGATACTCGAGAAACAAATTAGACGGTAACACAGAACGCAGAGACAGTGATTTAGGCAGGTTTAGGCTGTCGGCTCGACGTAATAACATACGTTCTGTGTCTTTGGTATATTGTATTATGAGATGAGAGATGAATTTGAGGGGAGTCCTTACCTGCCTTATATAGCTCGAGGTAGGGTTATGGTTGGTTGTACTTATCCTGATCGGTTACATGATATGTGTTTACAAGGAATACGATATCTAGCATATCCGATTAGATTCTCCTTTGTCATCATGAATGCTTAACGTAGACTTGCGGTGCACGTCGACCTATGCCGTGCCTTGCGCGACTTGATCTTGTGGGCTAGGCTTCCCCTAGTGACACGGTCCATGTACAGCCCTGTGGGTATCCGGGGTTATACCCCCACAGCTAGTCCCCGAGCGCTTTGTATCCGCTAAGCAACGTCGTCTTGAGCTTGTCCGAGTAGTTCAACTTGACGTCGATCATCAAGAGAAGGCGTCCGACCAGTTTAACTGGGAGCCGAGCTGTTGAATCAAGCACCCGATCAGTTTAACTAGGTGTTGAGTAGTTGGAACGTGCATCCGACCAGTTTAGCTGGGTGCCAAGCTCGGACTCACTCGAGAGTAAGGTTTGTCAGAAGGATGTAATGAGCTAAAGTAAAAAAAATTGAAGCCTTGACCTTAGGTGAAGTGTGCCCGCTTAGGTTTCGGGCGGCGAAGTTGGACGCTTAGCGTCCCTGACTTAGTCAGCGCGGAGGAACTTAGTCCCTCGTGCGCAACGGTAGATGCTTAGCATCCATGCCTTAGGCAAAAGAGACTCTTAGAGCCAAACGAAGAATGTTGACGATTATCGTCGACGACTTAATCGTTTAGGAGAACAGAGGGTCCTAGAAATAAGCATATTCACCGCTAGGTGAAGTGTGCCCACTTAGTCCCCGAGTCTGACAGTGGGTGAAGTATTCACGTGGTGCCAGGGTCCAAAATAGTAGACTCCAAGTGCAAAACCAGTCCTAGCTTAGCTGAGTAAAAAATCCTATGTAAAGAAGCAGTACAGTCATTGCTAGATTACGTGTACACATATAGTCCTCGAGCCTACTAGAAGATTAAGGGGAAATCTTGTAGCAGGATCAAAGAAAAAATGCTTGAAAAATCCTAGGACACGGATTAAACAGTGCTTAGCACTTAACTCCACTTGGCGGCCCACGTGCAACGCAGCTTCAATTGTAGATCCACTAGGCCCAAGTAGCGGCCTAGGAAAGCACGCGGAGCTTTCGAGAGTGAACGCAGCGTGGCGGGCGTGGTTTCCCAAAAACCCTAGAAGTCAAAGTGTTGGGGTGGAACTGTTATAAATCTGCCGCAGCTCCGAGATGCGCTCCCCATTTCTCCGCACGCCTCATCGTCTTCCTTGCGCACGTGCCACTTCGCCTACAATCGCTTCGCCATTAGAGCTAATCCAAGAACCAAGCAACCTCTGCCTCGTCAGATCTGACTAATGGCGCCGAAGAGAAACCGTGGAGGCTCAAAGAAGGCGGCTCGCGAGACTAGCCATGACGAGGAGTGGGTGCGGTCAACCAGTAGCGAGGCGGTGCTGAACAACTTGGTGGTGCATGGCATCCTCCCCGACATGGTGACTGCAGGGTGGCGCCTAGCAGCCAGTGAGGATTTTCCAACACCCCACACCAACAAGTTGGTTGTGTTTGAGGATTATTTCTTTCGTGGCTTCGGCGTTCCAATTCATCCCTTCCTTCGTGGTCTGATCACCTACTATGGGATCAGTCTTTGCAATATGAGCCCCAATTCCATCTTGCATGTTGCTATCTTCATCAATCTTTGCGCGTCGTACCTTGGGAGCCTCCCCCATTTTGATCTATTTCACCATTTCTTTTGTCTCAAAGTGAAGGGGGTGTCATGGGGTCAGAACCGCGACAAGCATGTTGTTCGAGTCGGTGTCAGAGTACGGGTCTCGGTGGCTCGGGTGGACTCAAGAACACAAGAATCATAGAGAGGACGTAATGGTTTATCCAGGTTCGGGCCAATTGGTGCCCTACGTCCATCAGTTAATGATCCTTATACTCAAAAGCACCCAAAATCAGGGGGTTACAACAGGGGTGTAGAGAGATTTTGGTAGGGGGTTAGCTCGATGCTAATCCTAAGGTCACCTCACGCGTCGGTGGAGCCTTCCCCTTATCAGAGAGGAGGAAGGCGATGGGATGCGGTGGAGGAGCTCTCGTGCCCCTCTGTCGGTTGCCTTGCTCTAGTTGCTGAGCAAAGGCCAAAGAATGGAATGGAATGATCTGAGTTCTGGTGATCATCCCCTCTCCTAGGTCTGACCTTATCCCTTATATAACGAGATAGGTCGGGTACATGGTGGTTTGGGGGATCTAGTCTATGGTCTACATGCGTCGGAGTCCAGGAAGGCCTTGCAACAACGTGCTATGGACCGTGGTGGTGTCGTGGAGCCGAAGAAGCCTTGGGCGTCGTTAGGCTGCACTGTTCTAACACTCTGCGTGTTAGGCTATGTCCGCTTGGACCGGCCTCCCTCGGCTGGACCTTCTAGAGTCTTCTTGGCGGCGAAGGAGGTCGTCTCTAGGGGCTGATGCGTGGGCCCAGGAGCCCTCGAGCCTCTGGAGGCCGCTGGGAAGCTTTGTCTTCTTGTGTTACGCTCCATGCATGACCTTATCGAGAAAGTGGCCGGCAATGCCGTGCCCAAGGGGCAGCACCGGGGAGCCCCCAAGCCTCGGTTGCTTAGGGCATGTCTTCTTATGTCCGGGCCTTGGCTAGTGTCGTTTGTCGGGTAGGAGCCAAGGGCTAGACCGGAGTGTCAGCGTGAATCGAGAGTCTAGGGGCTCGGGCAGCCCTCGAGCCCTAGACGGAGGTCGCGGCGGAGTCAGGCTCGGTCGGGTTTCTTCTAGAGGGTGCGCGCGAGCGTACCCGATGGATATTGCCTCCGAGCCCCTGAATGATCTTGGAGGGGTCGGTCGGGGAGTCTTCTTCGTTCAGGAACCATTGGACCCAAGGCTTAACATACCCATATGTTAGGATCTCGTCAGGAGCCCCCAAGCCCTTCGTGGCCTCACTTAGCATGATGGCGATGAAGGGCTGAATTTGATCTTCTAGTGACCGAACCCTCATTGGCGGGGATGGCATCCGCTGACAAGGGTGCCATGCCATGCTTGGGGCCTTCTCCCTTGTGATAGGTGTTGCTTGGCTGTCGAGGCCGGGCGATGATGGTGCTGACCCCTTTGTGAGTCTATGTCGCATAGGTCTCTGACTCGAGCGAGGGCTCAGTGAACTCGTCTAGGAGTTACCGTCCTTCGGCCTAGGGGCACCCTCCTTTTTGATAGGGGCCTACCATGGGTCGGGAGATTAAGAGCGTCTAGGCTCTGGCTCAGGGCCAACTGATCACTCAAAGCGCCATGCCCTTCTAAGGGCTACAGTAGCAGGCCTTGATCCTCTTGAGCTGGCCTTCTGAGGGCCGACCTCCTGCGACCATAGATCAGGGTGAGGGGAGCATGCCAAGCCTCAAACAAAGGACCTCTTTGGGCCCTCTGCTTTGCGGCTCCTGGCCCAACTCCAGGGAGTTGGTTGGTTTTTGGGGGATGCTCCACCCGAGCACCCGTCATTCGGGGGGTCAGGTTGGTCTGTCTGGGGAGCTGGCACAGGCCCCAAGGATGTTCTAGGGCCTCCCTGCTAGCTAGAGTGGTAGCTTCTGGGCATGTCCCTTTCGCTGACATCTTGCACAAGCGGTTGATGGTGTCTGGGCTGTCGTGCCTGGTGGAGGAGTTAAGGCATGCACCCCCGTGCCATCCCACTTTGTTTGGGAGATGGGATGTTGGGGCCATGTGGAGTAGATCCGGCGGAGGGGAAGCCACAACACTCGGTGCACGCAAATCTAGGCCATTGATGGTAGCCAGTGGTCCGAGGGGAGTCGGATCCCATCAAGTCCCACGAGGAGGCATGCACGGAGTGGGCGGCGCACGTGGTGGAAAGTGAGCGGGGACTTGACTTGTTGTCAGTGGTTCCCTGACTTCGCCTTTACTGCACAACTGTCATTACACAACTGCCTAGGGACATGCTGTAGGGATCGAGGAGATGCCCGACCGGTTCCCCAGGGCCCCTTTAGATGTTGATGGCTGATCGGAGGGCTTGGATTCGCTCATAGTGCATCATCTGGGCTATAAACGGGAGCACTGGGGGACACGACGTCTTCAATTCCTTCCTCCGGCCCCTTCTCTTCTTCTCAGATCCATTTTCTTTGGTGGCGATGGTAATCATGAAATGTGACGCTTCCCTCTAGGTGAGCCTGTCTTAGTCCAGCAGGCGATTGCTTCTTCGAGGGTGGAAGGACTCCAGCGAAGGGAAGGCCATGGCATTGCGTGGAGGGGGATGAGGGTCGATGCCAAGAGACGATGTCCTTTTCTCGTGCGTTGCCATCCTTGGCACCTCACCGACCACGCGTGTCGCGCGCTTCTTCCCCACCGTCTTCCTCTAGAGGGTCGAAGAACCCCAGCGATGTGGATCGCTGGGGCTTCCCTCTTTTATCAGTGGAAGAGCACCTTGTCCGCCGTGGGGTCACCAGCCAATGCAGAGCTAGAACCCGAGTGGGGGAGAGGACACGGCCAAGGCCTAGCTCTCCCCCTCCGCTTCGCCTCTCGTCGTCACTGCTGCTGCGGATCCACTCCTACCCCCTGGGTTGGGGGTGGTGTTGTCTGGGCCTCCCCACGCTTGTTGGCGAACTGCATGCCCCCGACCGTGGATTGGTTGGGGTTGGGCAGGCTGGTGTGGCTGCTGCTGCTACGTGGGCGGCTCTTGTAGTAGCGGTTTTTGCCGTCGTATATTGTAATTGGGTCATTCCCAATAAAATGAAATTACTTTCATTTGTAATCCCATTTGGTCTTGAGTCATGCTCAGAGGATTTGTTCCTCGTTGGGATGGGCTGTTACGATGATGGCCTCGGTGGCCAAGATTGCCTCAGCCATGCTGCTAGCGGGTAAGTCCGCAAGAACCCTAGGTTTATGGTTGTTCCATGCTCTGGTCATGTCCCCTAGAGGGAAGATCCTTGGCTTCCTGACGGAGCCACTCGTATAGTTCCCGAGCCCGTCTGTCAATGCTTGGGGGCTCGCTGCCTCCCTCGTTGGGTCATGATGAGCGGCTCTGAGTCAGTACTCAGACATCATTCATCCAGATGTTCAGGACACTTTTGGGCGCCCTGGCTACAGTCACGTGGGCTCGTCTCCCGAACATCCCTCACACTTTAGGTGCTTCAGGCGACCTTGAAGCCCAATGGCCCGGCCTTAGAACCCTCGGTGATGCCCCTTTTGGGGGCCCTGGACCGTCATGCTATGGGGTGGCCCGATCCAATGAAGGATCGGGAGATAGGCAGGTACCTACAAAGAAAACAAAATAGACACAAGAGAAGGGGAAGATGACATAGCTAGTAACACGGCAGTCGAGGCCGTTCCGTTAGTGCCTTGCCAATCCCTTGCCCGGTCCTCTCACTCTGTCCATCTCGTTCTCGCCTCACTCAGGGGCCTTCTGTGGTAGTTCTCCTTCAGAAAGGTCAGCACATGGTTAGCTTAGTCGATCCTCTGGTGCAGCTAAGCTATCACTAGGGTGGCTCAAGATAAAGGAGACAATTATAGAGACAAGCAAAGCAAGAGGGTCAGGAGGACAAGACTTATCTTGGTTTTTGTTGTTGGAGAGGTAGGCCGACGAAGGAGGTCGGCAGGCGGGCCATGGCTTGGGAGACGATGCTTCTGGGTGGATGGCTCGGAGTTGGCCTTCCCTCATGGGGAAAGGTCAGAACTCAACTCGATTGGGTCAACCCCTTCTGGGGGGTCGAGCTCCTAGATGGAGGGGCTAGCCGGGCCACCACTGCCTCTAGTAACCTTGTCCACCTCGTCGATGCTCGGTCGATCGAGCATCACTGCTACCTTGGCTGCTTCCTCCACCGACGCCCTTCCTACGTTGCGGCCAGAGCCATTGGGATCATAGGGGGCGACAAGTGCGGTGGCTTGGGCGACACAGTCTTGCTCATAGTAGTAGGCTTGCTCGAAGCTGCCCTCGACGGTGATGACCCCCTTCGGGCCGAGCATCTTGAGCTTTGGGTAGGTGTAGTTGGGGACGACCATTAACTTGGCAAAGCATGGTCGACCGAGGAGGGCATGGTAGACACCAGGGAAGTCAACCACCTCAAAGGTGAGTGCCTCCTTGCGGAAGTTGTCCGGCTAGTCAAAGGTGACGTTGAGCCAGATGGGTCCAAGGGGCACGGCTTCCTTCCCGGCATGATCCCGTAGAACGGCGCCCTACTGGGGCACAGGTTGCTATGGGGGATGCCCATCTTGTCAAGGGTGCTAGTGTAGAGTATGTTGAGGTCACTGGCGCCGTCCATCAGCAGCTTGGTGAGGCGCGTGGTGCCCAGGATCGGGTTGACCATGAGCGGGTAGCGCTCTAGATGAGGGACGCTGTCAAGGTGGTCTTCCTGGTCAAAGGTGATGGCCGTCTAGAACCATCGGAGCCACATCAGAGCAGTGAGGGTCTGGATGGTGTTCACCTCTTGCTTAGTGATATGGCACTGCTAGTGGGATTCGAAGGTCTAGGAGCCCCCAAAGATCATGGGGGCAGCGCTCGGCCTCTGGGAACTCATTGTGTTCCTCTTGGGCGCCTCCCACTGGGTCACCGGCCTTCAGGACATTCTTCTAGGCCTTGCCCTATTAGCCGAGGGTGCCACGGATGTAGCCCTTCATGGTGGCACAGTCCTTGAGGAGGTGTTTTGCTTGCCCCCATGGAACGGGCAGGGGTCTCGAGCGCCTTCTCAAAGTGTTTCGGGCGTGCGCCTCGCCTGTGGGGCTAAGGTTTGGCGGCATGGTCGGCCACGGCCACCATCTCCTCCCCGTGGCGCTTCTGGTCCTTGTTCCTCCTGTCATGGCATCGCTGGGACGAGGCGGGGTTGTCACCACTATTGCCTCCGCTGAGGTGACCGGTGGCCTTGGCCTTGCCACTGAAGTTGGCCTGGACTGCCTCCTCGCTTGTGGCATACTAGGTGGCAATGTCCAGGAGCTCCCACGTCATGCACGGGATCTCACGGCCGAGCACGTGGACGAGCGCCTCGTAGGTCATGCCGCAGATGAAGGCGTTGATGACATCGGCGTCGGTGATGTTGGGGAGCTCAATGTGCTTCTTTGAGGAACACTGGATGTACTCTCAGAGGGTCTCATCGGGCCTCTGCTTGTAGTTATGGAGATCCCATGAGTTCCTAGGCCAAGTGTACGTACCTTGGAAGTGGTCGATGAAGACCGAATGGAGAGCGCCCCAGCAGCAGATGCTGCCAGGCTCAAGTTGCTCGAGCCAAGCTCTGGTCAAACTTGATAGAAGTAGAGGAAGGTACTGAACGACAAAGTCATCGTCTGCCCCCCGGCCTTCATGGCAATGCCACAGTCCTCTAGCTAGTGATCTGAGTTGGTCACGCTATTGTACTTGGAGATGTGCACCGGTGGCTGGAAACACCTGCAGTAGGGAGACTCCCGGATTGCTACCCCGAATGCCGGGGGCCAAAGTGATCCAGTGCGGCGCCCCTGCCCCATCGCTCAGGGGTACGAGAATGCACCTAAGCGTGGCGCCTAGCCTCGATGGTGTCACGGATGTCATGATCATCGCTGATCCGGTGGTGCACAGGGGGACACCGAGGAGAAAGGTCACGCCTTCGCTCCTGCCTGGGCTTGGCACCCCGAGTCTGTGGCCAGTCGGAGCTGTTGCCGAAGGTGTCGCCACTGCTTCCCCCTGCCTGTGGGGCGCGAGCATTGGAGCGGTCCCCGTTGGGAGTAGTCATCATCTAGGATGGTCGGGAGAGCGCAGCGCGGTGCTAGGATGTCGAACTCTCGGCCTATGGCTCGAGGGCGATGTGGAGGACCCGCTTCGCCTTGTTTAGCCACTCGTTGGTCTTCAAGTTCGGCGTGTCGGAGATGTCTTCTAGGTGGTAGGCGTCCACCATGTTGTACGCCACATGGGGGAAGCAAAGGCCGCTAGGAGCCCCCATGCCGGCGTCGTTGTCATCGCCGAGAGGGTGCACGGCTTGCTATCATGCAAAGTCCTACCTTTGGCACTCGAGCTCTGCCTCGACGGCCTCCAAATCCACCGGCTGAGCTCGCAAGTGGTCCACCTTCTCCTGAATGTAGATCGCACAGCTGATGGGACTCTAGTTTGGCGGCGTGAGCCTGGGCGCCTCCTCTAGTAGAACCCCACCGTTGATGTGGTAGCATATGCGTGGAGGGGCATGGTAGTTGATGTCATTGGACTCATACTCTGAGTCGTTCCACGAAAGGATCTTGAGGAAGGCGCACAGCGATGGGACGTCGGTCCCCGCCGCTCCAGAGAGGATGGTGCTTCGCGACGCCTCGCGACTGATGAGGTGCTCCTGCTCCATCTAGAAGGATGCCGCCGCATTCTGGATCCCAAAAGGCAGGTCTGGAAGGTAGTACCAGAAGCAGTTAGGCAGTGGGAGCACCTTACCGGTGGTGATCTAGTGGTGGACGTTGGCCAGCATTTAGAACATCTGGTGGTGGTCCGACATGATGGGGTTTGGGCCCAAACCACGTCGGATCTATCAAGCTAGGACCTCGAGAACTGCTCCTAGAAGTCCTGGCAGAGTGGGCGACTGATGATCCTTATACTCAAAAGCACCCAAAATCAGGGGGTTACAATCGGGTTGTAGAGCGATTTGGTAGGGGGTTAGCTTGGTGCTAATCCTAAGGTTGCCTCACCACCGGTGGAGCCTTCCACTCATTAGAGAGGAGGAAGACGATGGGATGCGGTGCAGGAGCTCTCGTGCCCCTCTGTCGGTTGCCTTGCTCTAGATGCTGAGCAAAGGCCAAGGAATGGAATGGAATAATCTGAGTTCTGGTGATCATCCCCTCTCCTAGGTCTGACCTTATCCCTTATATAATGACATAGGTTGGGTACATGGCGGTTTGGGGGATCTAGTCTACGGTCTACATGCACCGGAGTCCAGGAAGGCCTTGCAGCGACGCGCTATGAACCGTGGCAGTGTCATGGAGCCAAAGAAGCCTTGGGCGTCGTCAGGCTGCTCTGTTCTAACACTCTGCATGTCAGGCTGTGTTAGCTTGGACCGCCTCCCTTGGGTGGACCTTCTGGAGTCTTCTTGGCGGTGAAGGAGGTCGGCTCCAGGGGCTAATGTGTGGGCCTAGGAGCCCCCGAGCCTCTGGAGGCCGCTGGGAAGCTTTGTCTCCTTGTGTCATGCTCCATGCATGACCTTGTTAGGAAAGTGGCCGGCAATGTTGTGCCCAAGGGGCAGCACTAGGGAGCCCCCAAGCCTCGGTAGCTCAGGGCTTGTCTTCTTGTGTCTAGGCCTTGGCTGGCATCGTTTGCCGAGCAGGAGCCAAGGGCCGGACCAGAGTGTCAGCGTGAATCGGTAGTCTGGGGGCTCAGGCAGCCCCTAAGCCCTAGGCAGAGGTCATGGCAGAGTTAGGCTTGGCTAGGTTTCTTCTCAGAGGGTGCGCGCGAGCGTACCCGATGGGTATAGCCCCTGAGCCCCCATGCGATCATGGAGGGGTCGGTCGGGGGGTCTTCTTTGTTTGGGAACCATTGGACCCGAGGCTTAACATACCCATATGTTAGGATCTTGTCAGGGGGACTAGATCTAGGGTGGTCGGAGGTGCCTATCTGTAGCTATGGGACGAGATGGTTAGTCAATACATCGCTGCTCCGCTCAATACCAATGTGAAGTACTGGAACTCCAAATGGTTCTACATTAGGCAAGTAGAGCCAATTGTTCTGTGCGATGTAGATAAGGTTCCAGTGAGCAACCCCCAGTGGTCGAAGAGACCCAATTCAAATGGGATGGAGCAAGTGAGGGAGCTCCTGACTTTGATAAATCGCAAGAAGCTAGATGGAGTCATTGTATCGACGGATTTCATCTTTCGGTGAATTCAGCCTTGCAAGGAGAGGGCGCACCCTAGGTATGAATTCAAGGGAGATACCGATGGGACCCAATGGGACCCAAGAGGTGCCCAAGAACATAGACCGTGAAGAAGTCCTTCGTCGCACCGCAGCGCTCTTCAACGTTCCGGTGCATGTTTCCATCAGGGAGCCATAGAGGGCCTACAACATATCGGAACCTCCGCCGGTGGTAAGTACTTGTCTAGCATATATGATCCTTGTCTGACATTCAAGCGATGCATTTATTCATGTTTTTGAAGATCCATGGGCAGGACCGAGCGGTGTACTTCTCTACCGTGTCGTCTGGTGACTGGTTGAGGGCTATGGATGCCCGGCCGAGCAGTCCCCAGCGTTAGTCTAGCTCGGGGGCTGACGAGGAGAGGTTGAACGGCCCTAGAGATGAGGATGAACAAGCACGGACTGTCTATGCCCATGAGAAGCATCGAGGGAAGCGGTCAGCATGAGATGAGCCTTCCCCGAAGAGGAAGAAGATGTTAGGCTCCTATCACCATGAAGAGCGACCTATAAGCATTGGGGGATCGGCCCTCCCGAAGGTGGCAAAGGGTTCTGCCAGACTCATCTGACGATGATGAGACAGTGATTCTTCATCCTCCGAGCACCGAGATGCCTCTACCAACTATGTCGGCTAGGGCAGAGATGTGGGAGAGGTGCTGAGCGTGGGAGGCTACGGCCACAGTCCCTGAGAGTGCTCGGACGACCCCAACAACGATAGCTAGGACCAACGGTCATGTCCCCAAGCCTGCTTTGGTGACCCCGGCAGTGGTAGCCGAGACCACTGCCCTGAGGAATGCTGAGATGCTAGCTGGCTCTACTACTGGACAGGGCGGATCTAGATGGGCATGCCGCTTCAGGACAACTCAATGAGAGTTGTAGTTGTAAGTTTTTCTTCATTCATGTTGCTTTGTTAGAGTAAGGTTGTTGTTTGAAGAATTTGTTTCCTTGCCTTAGCACAGAGATGACAAAGAGCTGCATCTGTCAGTCACTAATGATGGGAAGTGAGGGGTGGAGACATGAACTCCTAACACCAAGCAGGGATGAGCAAGAGCGAACTCGGTCGTCCCCGGTATGAGGGAGCTGCCAGCTACTGAGCCGACCTCCCCCGGTGGTGGAGCGCATGATAACGGTGACCCCACAGACTTGTTAGCCAACAAAGAGGCACAGGCCACGGTGGGCATGCCAATTGGCTCTGCTAGAGCAAGAGCGGAGACCACGGGGGATGCGCCGAGTTGCGCGGCGTAGGATCCGCCCGCAACCGTAGAACATGCAGCGCCCGTGGTGTGTCAGGCGATTGAGGTAGGCCCTAGACGTCCTGTCCGGGCACAGTAGCATTGGAGGAGGTCTCCTCTGAGGATGGCTACTGTACAAGTTGTAGAAATACCATGAGAGCATGCATGGCCTCCTTAAGTCTTCCGCACAGTTGTCCGGCGTGGCAATGAGTTTGACATGCTGGAAGAGGAGGAGGCGACCGTGGAGTTGAAGAGGCTGAGGGCCGACCTATCGGCGATGATAGGCCAAATTGAAGTAAGTCAAAAGCAACCTTGTTGCTGCATTCTTCTTTAGGTGTGGTTTGTAACCATTTGCTCCTGCAGAATGTGATGAAGATGTCCGAGCAGTGGCGGCAGCATTTGGACGAGATGGCTCTAGTTCTCATGGAGAATAAGAAGTTGCGGTCATTGATAAAGGACCTCGAGGTGAAGCTGACTAGGGCACACTGTCGGGAGAGGACTTGGAGGTGAAGGTCCTAGCATTTGATAAAGAGCACCAGCTATTAGAGGCGGAGAACCGGTCACTAACAGAGTGACTTAGGCGTGGCGCCAACCCACAGAAGGGTAAGACCTCCAGCGTTGTCCTGTAGGTGTTTAGTGTCTTAACTATCTTTTCTTGTGCAGAGTTGGAGATAGAGCATGGCCTTTCCCACGAGGCCATCGCCCAACTCTAGAAGGAGAAGGTGGAAGCGGAGGAGAAGGCCAATATGGTCATGAGGGATCTTGAGGGTGAGGGGATCTTCTATAGAATTTGTTGTTGTAGTGCTAGGAACATGTTTAACATGTCATCGCCTTGTTGCAGAATATTGGTACAATGCCCATGCACAGTTCAAGGTCTTTGGAGACTAGGTGAAGGCCCAGGAGGATAAGCTGGAGGCAGTGATAGCAGGGATCAAACCCGTGCTTAACTCATCAGCTTCGAGCCACCCGAGGGATCAACATGGCTGCCAGGTGACCTACCCCACCGACCGATCTTAGATCAGTGCCAGAGGGCTTGGACGGACTTCAAGGAGTTCACATGCAACGCCGCTCAAGGAGCTATCATCCAGGCACTTGCGGTGCTGCGGTCGCATTATCCTTCGGTAAAACCTGAAGTCATAATGACCGGCCATGCCTGCAGGATGAATGCGGCGAAGATCACGAAGCTGGAGGATGTGGCGCAGGAAGCGGCGGTGAAACTTGCCGGAGACGTCGACCTGTTCGGCGAGGGACAAGACAATGCCTAGTAGATTAGGGAAAAAACTTATAATGTAATGTTGTGTAAAGTTGCTTAGCAGCTTTCATTGAACACTTAGTGTTATTTCGGAGTCATGTTTATATTTAATATAAAACATCTGACATGTTATGTTAGTTTGTAGCTGAGTCTCTCCAGCCCCGGCTAGCCCGTAGACCATAACGCGGAGTGCAGAGCTCATGTACGTGTAGAAAAACAAGGCGTCGCCAAGGAGCCGCTGCCGACCACCCATAACATAGAGGGTGGACGCTCATGCACGTGTAGGGAGAAGCCAGAGACAGGGCCGTCTCTGAGGAGCACGAGCGTAAATGTGGCTGTTCGGGGATTTGCCTTAGGCGAAAACATATTTCATCTTTAAGATGTTATACATGGGGAAAGATCTCTTAGCGAATAAGTATGGAGAAAAACAACATGAAGAAACAATAGAGCGAAAACTTTATTTAATACTCAAATATAAAGGGTACATATCTTAGTATGTAACGTTTCAGGGATAGAAACGCCTAAGGAGATCGATATGCCAGGAGTTTGGGACGTCTACTTCATCCATGTCGCATAATCTATAAGACCCTAGTCGGGTGACCGCCTTGACAATGAAGGGCCTTCCTAGGGTGATGAAAGCTTGTGCATCCCATCAGTCTTCTAATTTTCTGTGTAACACTAGGTCGCCGACCACAAAGTATCTATCATTAACGTTGCGGTTGTAGTACCTGCACAAGCCATCTAGGTACTTGGTCATCTAAACACAGGTGACTAGGCGCTCTTCTTCTAGGCGATTGACATCGTCGAGCCATGCTCAGTCGGAGTTCTCTCGTCATAATGCTCTACACTGGGTGCTCGGAACACGACATCAGCGAGTAAAACGGCTTCGGAGCTGAAAACCATGAAATATGGGGAGATGCCAGTACATGTTGCGACTGGGTTGGGTTCTTAGTCCCCAGACCACAGCCAACAATTCCTTGAGCCACTTGCCCATGTGCTTCTACTCCTTCTCTTAGAGCCTCTTCTTCAATGCGTCTAGAATCATGCCATTGGCACGTTCGACCTGGCCCTTAGCCCTAGGGTGAGCCATGGAGACGTACTTGACTGAGATGCATCTTTCATCATAGAAATCCCCGAAGTCGCTACCGTTGAACATAGACCCCAGATCGGTGATTATGCTATTCGGTAGGCCCAACCTATGAATGATATCGTCGAGCAGCTCAGCTACCTTCTTCGTTGTAGCTTGGACAAGGGGTTTGTATTCGATGCACTTGAAAAACTTGTCGATGCAGACGTAAACCCAGTGAAAACCTCTAGGGGCGGGCTTGAATGGCTCGATCATATCCTATCCCCAGCATGCAAAGGGCTAGGAAGTAGGTATGGTCTGTAGAGCCTAAGCTGGGATGTGGGTTTGCTTAGCAAAAAACTGGCCATTCTCACACCAACAAACGAGTGCTTCTGCATCGGTGATGGCTGAAGGCCAGTAGAAACTAGCTTGGAAGGCTTTGCCGACCAGTGTTCTAGAGGCTGCGTGGTTGCCACAGGTGTTGGCGTGGATCTCCTTGAGTATCTTCTCTCCTTCTTCCTTGGATATGCACTTTTGTAGTAGCTCCTCCTTGGCATTCTTATGCATTAGTCTGCTGCCGACTAGGACGTAGTGCTTGCTATGTCGGATAAGGCACTCCATCTCTGTCCTATTAGCTAGGACGTCTGTGGTGGTTAAGTACTTGATGAAGGGTTCCCTTCAATCACTGTTCAGCCCAGGGACCGCTATGACTATCTGCTCGGTAGGTGGCGCTTCTTCAATGTTTTCTTGCCCTAGCTTGATGGAAGGGGTCAAAAGGTCCTGGATGAACACTCTGGCTAGAACTTTGGCTCGGGTCGACCCTAACTTTGACAGCTCATCTGCTACTTTATTGTCAGCCTGGACCACATGGAGATATTCAATGCCATAGAACTTGCCTTCGAGTTTCCTTATCTCTGCGTAGTAAGCGTCCATCTTCTCGCTAGTGAAGCTCCAATCTTTATTAAGTTGGTTAATCATGAGTGTGGAGTCACCATACACCATGAGGTGTTTAATGATGAGCTCTATGGCTATATGAAGACCGTGTAGTGCCGCCTCATATTTCGTGGCATTGTGGGATGCCCAGAAGTGAATGCGAAGGACATAACAGAGTTTATCCCCTTTTGGAGAAATGAAGTATACACCTGCCCCAGCGCCATCGAGGTTGAGGGATACGTCAAAGTGCATAGTCCAGTGCTCGGGATGATCGATCGGGACAGGAGTCTGCATATTCGTCCACTCAACGATGAAATTGGCGAGCACCTACGACTTGATAGTCTGGTGTGGCCTGTACTCGATGGTATAGGTGATGAGTTCGATCGCCCATTTAATGATGCGGCCATTGGCTTCCTTGTTCCGGAGGATATTGCCAAGTGGGTACTCAGTAACAACTGCTATGGGGTAGGTCTCAAAGTAGTGGCAGAGCTTTCGAGATGTGATTAGGATGGTGTACAGTAGCTTCTGGACCTAGGGATAGTGAGTCTTAGACTCATTTAGGACCTCGCTGATGAAGTAGACTGAGCGCTGGATGTTATAGGTGTGTCTGGCCTCTTCACGCTCGACAACGATGGCTGTGCTCACCACCGGTTGGTTGCCGCGATGTAGAGTAGCAAGGTTTCATCGGCTTGGGGTGCAGTCATGATCGGAGGTTGGGTGAGAAACCGCTTGAGCTCGGTGAACACCTTGTCAGCATCCTCTGACCAAATGAACTTTTCTTGGGCCTTGAGCAACTTAAAGAAGGGGAGTACCTTTTCACCTAGACAGGACATGAAATGACTTAAAGCCACCATGCACCCTGTTAGCTTTAGACGTCTTTGACGTAGGTTGGCGGTTTCATCTTGGTCACCGCCTCTATCTTTTCTAGATTGGCCTCGATGCCACGATGACTAACGATGTTGCCTAGTAGGATACCGGATGGAACGCCAAAAATGCACTTAGTGGGATTCAACTTCCATCGGTATTTCTTCAGGGTTTTGAATGTCTCAGTGAGGTCGACGATAAGGGTATCGATAGTCTTAGACTTAACCACCACATCATCAACATAGGCCTCAACGTTCTTCCTAATCAGGTCCTTGAGGCAATGCTGGATGACTCTTTGATATGTAGCACCAACGTTCTTGAGCCCGAAGGACATGGTGGTGTAGCAGTAGGCACCGAAGGGCGTGATGAACGACGTCTTGATTTGATCTTCTTCCTTCAATGCGATCTGGTGATAACTAGAGTAGCAATCTAAAAAGCATAAGAGCACACAACCAGCTATAGAATCTATGACCTCATCTATGCGAGGTAAGCCGAAGGGGTCTTTAGGGTAGTGTTTGTTGAGATCGGTGTTATCAACGCACATTCTCCATTCTTTATTCTTCTTTCTTACAAAAACCGGGTTGGCTAACCACTCCGGGTGATACACCTCTTTAATAAAACCGACAGCTAAGAGCCGTATTATTTCTACTCTAATAGCCTCCTTTTTGTCCTACGCAAATCATCGAAGCTTCTGCTTGATCAACTTGGCGGTCGCTGAGATGTTTAAGGAGTGCTCGATCAGCTCCCGAGGCATGCCAGGCATGTCTGTAGGTTTCCATGTGAACACATTGATGTGCTCCCTTAGGAAGCTGATGAGTGTGTCTTCCTATTTGGCGTCGAGGTCGGCCCCGATCCGAGCAGTCTTGCTCCCGTCGTCGGGGACGAGGACCACCTCGTTCACCTCCTTAGACTTGGTCACCGCTCTAGGGGCCTCCATGGTCGAGATCTCCAGTGCCTCCAGTGGGATCTGCTATGAAGTAGTGAGGCAGTCTGGCATACGTATGGAGATGTCAGTAGCCTCGATGAGCACGAAGCTTTCCTTCTCGTAGGTGTAGATGATGTTGAGGTTGGAGCGCAGGGTGAGGATCCCCTGCTCTATCAGGATCTTCAGCACTAGGTACGTATAATGTGGCACAACCATGAACTTAGCAAGAGCCGGTCAACCGAGTCGACCACCAGGAAATTGACGTAGTCGGTGCGAAAGTGCTTGGTAGTGTTGAACTGTACCGTCAGAGTGATTTGTCCTAGGGGTTGGGACACCTTCCTAGGAACGATCCCCCATAATAGAGAGTCCATGGGGGTGAGGTCTTCCTTGGTGAGCCCTAGCACAGCTAGTGACCTAGCGAATAGGATGTTGAGGACGCTGCCACCATCGATGAGGACCTTCTAGAAATGCATGCTCTTGATAATGGGATCCAGGACGAGCGGAAAACGCCCTGGGTATGGGATATCTACCCACTGGTCGGCCCTAGAGAAGGTGATCGGGTACTCCGACCAGTCCAGGTACTTGGGATCTGTGATGGTGTCATCGTAGGTGGTGACCGACATGATCTACCGGGCGATGAGCTTCTATTCTCGCCTATTTTCAAAGGTGGCTCTCCCATCGAAGATGGAGGCGACACTCTTGGTGGGGTCCTAGTAGGTAGGGCAAGCATCCTTGCCACTGTCTTCTTCCTGGCCATTGTCAGTCTCATCATCCTTCCAGTGCGGCCTCTTCCTATCTTCTTCATGGAAAGCCTTGTTCAGGGCCTTACACTCCCCCATGGTATGTTTGGCGCCTTTATGAATAGGACATGGACCATCCATGAG
This sequence comes from Miscanthus lutarioriparius, assembly GCA_904845875.1. Classification (NCBI taxonomy): domain Eukaryota; kingdom Viridiplantae; phylum Streptophyta; class Magnoliopsida; order Poales; family Poaceae; genus Miscanthus; species Miscanthus lutarioriparius. The sequence goes on along the minus strand of CAJGYO010000004.1, from coordinate 69,151,358 downwards.
CTTGGCGTAGTCAGCGTGTAGCTGTGCTTAGCATGAGCGATGACGGCGTGGACTGAGTTATCTGGCCTGCGGTGGCGGTTGTGTCTGCCTCTCGAGCCTTCTGGCTTGTCATCGCGTCGGTGGTCGCTGTCATTGTGGTGATGGCCACGGTCATCATGGCGCCAGTCACGGTCGTAACTATGGTCACAACTAGAAATATCCACTTCTATGACGAAAACCTTAATGACGAATCTAAAACTATCATAGAAGATAGCTTTTTATGACGAATATTCATGTTTCATCATAGATCAGCGAGTAGCCCGATCAGCTTCTTCAGCATCGGTGTAGGCATTTGCTGTCTGCGGCAGCTCGCCAATGGTATTTGGCCTCTTGTAGTATAACTTCCCACTGAGTTGCTCATGGTAGAGGAGCCCTTGGGTGAACATGGTGATGGCCTCACTATCGCTGATGTTGGGGATGGAGTTCCTTGTCTCCGAGAAGCACCTGATGAAGCTGCGTAGGGGCTCCTCGGAGGTTTGATGAAGCTCCTCCAGATCGTACTTGGTGCCTGGCTGCTCGCATGTGGTCATGTATTTTGCGACGAAAGCCCTCTTGAGGTCTTCCCAAGATCCGATGGAGTCCGACCAGAGGCTGAGGAGCTAGTTGTTCGTAGATTGGTTGAGCATGATGGGAAAATGGTTTGCCGTCACATTTTCGCTTCCACCGGTGGCACACACAGCGATCTCATACAACGTCAGCCACTGCTCGGGGTTGGCCTTGCCATCGTATGTGTCTACCCCAAAGATCTTGAAGCTCGCGGGCCACCGGACGGCTCGCAACCTAGCCATGAAGGGACGTAGTCTAGTGGTGTTGGCGGCGGGTGGTGCTTGGGGTGCACCGGGCGCTCCATGCTTGGCATTGTACTGCTGCTGGTGTTGGATATCTATGTCGTGACGCGTAGATGTGTTGTTCTTGATGCGATCGCGGACGTCGATGTTGGCGTTGATGTGGTTGCGGACATCATACAACAGAGGTGGATTGACCTCCTGGTTGCGGATGCCGCCTCAGCCGCCTGGTGGATGAGGGAGGCAACCATCTTGATCTGGGTGCCCTTCGTAGTTGCCCTGGGAACTTCTATAGAGATAGGGGCCACCTGCTTGATAGCGAGGGCACTCGGAACCCTGCTGCTGGCTTCCCCTATCATTGCAGGAGCTATGGGAGCGACGGCTATGAGCCGACGTGGTCAAGTAGGATGGAGCAGGATGCTGGATCTTGTTGACTTGGACTTGAACCGCCTTGACGTGTGTGGTGATCTTTTCGACCTCCGAAGTCCGAGGGAGTCTAGCCAGCTTGTTGAAAACAACGGCGAGGTTGACACTTGGCGTCTGCTGCACCTGCTGGTCGCCCACCATGTCAAACTCCTCGTCGAGGTTGCGCACATGCGGGGTGGGCCATTTGGATTCTCGTCAGTCTTGCAAGCGGCTTCTTTGTCCCGGCAATGTTGGCGATCGGCATTTCTCGCCAAGCGAGCATTGCGCTCGTCGACGGTTTCACCGTCCCTGGTGACGCTATCATGGCTGATGTGGAAGGTCTCACCCCTAAACCCTGGCAGAAAGAGGGGGCAACTAGAAACGGTCTCGGTGGAGCATAGGGAGTACGACCCAGGGCTCTCTTCCAAGATGTCGTTGATGGAGTCATCTAGAATCTGGCGGATACTCACCATGTTCACCATGGGTGCGGGCTGACCAGCCTTAGGCAGATCAATCATGTAGAGGACGTTGATGTGGTCGCGCTCGGCGTGGTCGATGAAGAGGTGATGGATAGCATCTTTATACGCAGATCCTACACCCACCAGCCCAAAAGGATAGGACCTCAGCATATTCTCTGTTGGGGCTTCATAATTGGCCAAGCGCAAGCCGGTAGCTAGAAGTGGTCGGTGCCACACTGTGCGCCCTTTTAGAGTAGCCGTGATCACCAGATCAGAATCTTGCCACCTCGGACGATGCGGCCGAGCAGGTCGCTCGGTTACAGCGGCTTGGCGATCTTAGAGCGCAAGAACTTCATCGCTCACGGTAGACCGATATAAGGTTGACTCCGTGAGAGACAAGCATTCGACTAAGCCGTTGGTGACCTGATCGATAGATGCGATTAGATCATCGTTGTCGATGGATCTCCTAACCCAGCGGTGGGACGTCGAAATCGGAGATGTCACTGTAGCGGTTGACACGATCGGCGCAAGGTGATTCTGCACCGCCTCCATGATTTTCTCTACGCCATCGGCGCCGATGACCCAGGACATAGATCCAATCGTGAATGACTGGCCTGGCTCGGGGAGGACCATGGAGCTCAGAAAGTGGACCATCTGGCTCGCCATTGGATCAGCATGCACACCCCTTACCTGGCGTGCCACTGTCGATGAAATATGATCGACATTCTACCAAGGAGTATGCTCGCGGTAGTAGATGAATCAGTGGAGGTGCGCGAGATACGAACTAGATGGTGACACATAATGCAAAGACAGCGATTTAGACAGGTTTGGGCTGTTAGCTTGATGTAATACCCTACGTCCTATTTCTTTGGTGTATTATATTATGAGATGAGAGATGAATTCGAGGGGGTCCCTACCCGTCTTATATAGCTCGGGGGTTGGCTTTCAGGTCGGTTGTACCTATCCTGATCGGTTACATGATATGTGTTTACAAGGAATACGATATCTAGCATATCCGATAAGATTTTCTTTCATCATCAAGGATGCTTCACGTAGACTTGCGCGCATGCCGACCTGTGCCGTGCCCCGCGCGGCTTGATCTCATGGGTTGGGCCTCCCCTGGCGGCACGGCCCATGTATAGCCCTGTGGGTACCCGGGGTTATACCCCCATAGTCATGGTTATCAATTAGTTCATCATGTAGTAAGGTATGGACATTTTATTTTATTTTTATGTTTAAAACCTTTGGTTGTACCCGTTGCTTATCTTTAGTTGGTCATGTAATGTATGGCTTGAGTCAAGATGTATGAAACCAGTTAGTTATCTTTAGTTCGTTATGAAGCCTCCACACAAAGAGGCACAAAGATGATGCACAGTGTATCCATTTTCTCTTTACGTGTATGGAGGTATGAAAAGTACAAATAGCTTGCAATCTAGATAGCTCTTTAGACTGCTATCTTTTTTGTTCATGACGTGGACGTCTCCTATCTAGCAATAGGCGGCCTGTTCGATTGGCTGGTTCGTATTGTTGCTGGTTCGTGAAGAAGTACTGCTGACTAGTTTATGTGAGAGAAAAATACTATTTCAGCTGAAAATTTACGATCGTATACGACAAGGACAAGCTAAACGAACGGGTTGAGGAGTGTTGCGAACGCCCTCAGACCGTCTCCTACGCGCCCGTGGCTGCAACGAGGTGCGTGTGCCGGCTGCTGTGCAACGGTGACCAGGACGAGCGGACGGCCGCCGGATGGCTCTGCATCGGCACGGATTGAACGATAGCGCTACGACGCTGCCAGCCAGGCCCAGGCAGCCAAGAGGTTGTAGTCACACTATGGTTGGGCTACTAGGGCCCCGGCCCAATTCTAAAAAAAAAACTAGGGCTCCGGCCCAGTGGCAAGTGCCCGCCTGTCGCCGATGCTGCTGCTATAGTGCTCTACATTTACACCTGCTGCTTTGCCTCTGCTGAGTGCCGATAGGCGATAGCTGCTCTGCATCTTTGATTTGCAATTAGCATTTGAGAGCGTGAATTTCAGCATGTGTGTGGTTGGTTGCTTGCACAAGCCAAGCATTAAATCTTACTCCCTCTGTTCCAAAGTAATTACATATTTTTTTTGAGAAGTCAAATCTTATAAAATTTAACTAGATTTATAAAAAAATATTATTAACATTTGCACCTTCTAATGTATTTATTATAAAAATATATTTCACCATTTTTATTGTGCATCATAAATATTAGTATATTTTTAATCATCAAACTATCGCTCTTGTCTGCTTTTTACTGTTGAACTCGAATCTTTAGCCACCCAACTATATGTTGATATACAATTGTGTTTTGCCATCGACCTAGTTTTGTAGTGATTTTCATTGACATAATGTGAGCACGTGGCAATAGGACCCACTCGTCAGCTTCCACCTCTCCTATTCTTTTCCTCTTTTCTCTATCTTCTCCTTTCTTTCTTTTTCTTCTCCACCAAAGAGCAGAGCACCTCACATGCTGACACCCCAAGTAAATTACCATTGCCAATGATGATGCCGTTATTCGACTTCTAACAACAAAGCATGGCTAAAAAGCATCAACTAAATTTAACCTACACATGCTAGTGAGTTGTCAAGGAAGATAATTGAATTTCATAGCAAGCATGCATAAATTGGTAATCAAACATATCCTAGCAACTTAATGTACAACCGATAAGACTCAAAGATGTAAAATTTGCAATTAACAAGGATCAGATTGAATGCTTCGGGGCTTGCCTATATTAGTTTGGAACTCAGGCTCTTCAGAGGTACCATAGATATCAAACCCAGCTTCTACTCGTTGATAAACCTCCTTAGCTAGGAGCTTGTTCAGCGAGAACCTCCTCACTCATTCACTCTACACTTAATAATAACAATGCACGCTTAAAATGATGAACTAAACATGATGAATAATGGGAAAAAATGAAGTTGCACGAATGAACTACAGACATTCTTAAATGTGTTGAGTACAACTTTCCTTCACAGAATGATCAGGATTTTTCTTTACCAAAAAAGCATTTAAGTGATTTACATAACATGTGACAACTTGTTTAATTTAGCAAAACCTAAATTTGTATACAACAACAGGGTGATTATATTTTCCATGAATCACAGACACACATTACTACCTGTAAAAATTATCCATGTTATTATTTAAGCCATTTAAGTATTTATAAAGCATTTAACAAGGACAAACACATTTAAACCAATGTAGCAAGCTATACTGGTCCAAATAGTGTCAAACATTTTGCTAAGACAGATATAAGCATGTTTAACATACACAAAAAAAATTTAGCATTTTTTGATGTATATTTTAGCCAATAGAAATTGTACAACATATAACATTTAATGAATTTATCAAAGAACAAAAAAACTATTTTGGTCAATTTAACATTTTTATCACATGGAACACGACAAGACAAAACTAACAACGCTAGATTTGCTTTTTTAGATTTTTCTATGATTTACTACGCAATTGACAAGTTATGCTTAGATTTAATCAATTTTTGAAATACCTAAATTCAATTTCTAAAATATCTAAATTCGATTTGGCCAAAAAAAATTATCACGACAACCTAATCTAGTCCACAGTCGCGGAGGTTCCACGCGGGGTCAACGCAACAATGCACCCACACGTGACCGTTGGTGTGCAGCGGTTGACCAGTGGGTTCTCGCCGTGGTGAGGTTAGTACCTACAGCTTTCTTATGACTAGGCGCACACATCTAGAGGGTTAATGGCAAGGTCTAGGGCCAAAACTGAGCTCGACCACGGTCATGGCAGCACGTCGGCGCAAAGCTCCTTAGGAGAGTGGTGGATTCTCACTCTGATGCGACCCACCTAACTCGGGCGAGCTCACCTCAACTTGAGGGTTCCCAGAATTGAAGCGGTGAATACGGTGTTCGGGCTACCATCGACGAGCAGAGACAACGGCGTGAAACGGTGGAGCGTTTCGGCGATCCCTATATTGGAAGCGTGACGAGAGCTACATGGTGAGAATCATGGAACCAAGATAAATCTATCTTAATAGAGAGAAGAGAAGAGAGAGGTCCACCATAGCGAGATAGTGAGATGCTCGCGACAAAGATGGCGGACACGGCTCTGTTCTCACTAGAGAAAATGATGATTCGACATGATGGCTTGACTATAGCTATCTAGGGAGCACGACAAGGGTGAGGCGGCGATGAATTTGACAGACAGAGTGGTGGTCGTAGGCAATGGGGTAAACCAGAGAAAGAGAGGGAGATGGCCAATGGTGAGGGTTTAAGTGGACGAGGTTGAGGCTTCCACACGTCCTAGAACCAGCTTGAGCTTTCCACACAAGATCTGCGTGGGAGAGAGGGAGGAAGCCACACGCAAGGATAGCGACTTGACGGGCGACGCCAATGGAGAAGATAGCTGCTTCATCAAGCCGTCTGAACCTAACCTGTTCAACCCCCTCTATCTTTTGATTTGGTGCACCGCCAAGCTAGCTGATACCTCACTACAGCGAGCCCTAACATCAGGACACTGATCCCCATTGCAGACGCGCCCAACCTCAAGTCGCACTATCATGGATCTATCATGGGCCATGTAGTCTGGACCCGCTCACTCCCGCCTTGGACGTTTGGATCTGTTCGCCATGGACGTTGCGCCTCCTCAGTCTTCTGGTCCAAGCTTGGCTAGCGTCATGCCTCTTTAGTCTTCTTGTACAAGCCAGATGCGACAACTATGCTTAGAAATGAAGAGCCTGAGGGAGAGATAGAGACAAAGAGAGAGAGGTCATCATAGATCATATATACCTAGAGAAGACCGCTGCCAGATTATTTGGCCATGGTGGGCCAAAGGAAAGGCAAGGGCGCACATGCTCGCCAGAGTGGGAGGTGGGAGTTGGATGGTAGGTGGGGCCGCACATCGCTGTCACCATCATCGTCGTGGATCTAGCCACTACAGCCTAGAGGAATGGTAGGGCCTACGCGCTACTGAAAGAGAGGCGAGCCAGGACGCCACGATACAACAGAGGGGAGGCAGGGCCGCGCTCATTGACCGGAGGGGTTTGGGGCCAAGTAGCCATGCTCATCGCCTGCCGGGGATCTCGGCTGCTCAAAAAACAGAGAGAGGGAGTGACGCTTACAAAGGTAGAGAGACATAGAGGAGAGATGTGAGAAATGAGAGAGGGAGTTAGGGTTTCTCGGTTTTATTTTTAGAGGCGGCCATATATCCTTGTATTGTCTTCTAAAACCACTGTGTCGTTTGAAATTATTTATGGAGACAGTTACACAAAAGTCTGCCTCTAAAAATAAATCCCCTTGTCTCCTAAAATTATTTTTATTTGTAGTAGTGCAAGAACCCCCTTAACAAGAATTGTTCGCTGATCTAAGGTCTACAACATTGCTTCAAGGATCATGGTTGAAATCTCAAAGGTCTGGGAGATCAAAGGTTTTAAAGTTTGGCCAAAATTGCTAAAATTCAGGTTTAGTTCAAAACTGAATTTCAGTTCTTTCTAAGCCATGTTAGTGATGAATTTAGTGATTAATTGCAATTCTTTTGTTACAAACAATTGTACTTTTTAGTACTTCAAATATTATAATTTTGATTAATACCAAAGTTCCATATATGTTTATATATGAAATCTATTTTAATTAAGCCCTAAATTAAACATTGAACTTGCTAACTGTTTTCAGAGATTTGAAACAAAAAAATCAATGAAGCTACAATTTAGTGTTGAGTTTTTGAATTCAAATTTGAACCTATTTTGCATATAATCAAACCAAAAATTTTGACACCATGTTGTATTACGAACTTTATACTACAAAACTCATTTTGGCATCTTTTCAATTGTTTAATGAAATTTTCAAACATAGGGACCTAGGATACCTTACTTGATATTTTTGTTATCATTTTAAGTGCACACATATATTATGTATATATGTGCCATGTCTGCACTATGAATGAGACATCAAATGCATAAATGCTATGCCACTTGATGAATATGCATGATCAAGGCTTCAACAAGTTCTTAACATACAGCCAGAGCCTTAGCAAATAGAGCCCAATATTAATAGCTACTGCTGGTTTCCATGTGCAGAAGATCGATTTATCATGACCAAATATGTAAGCAGGGGTGAGCCTAGGCCTAGGGCCAGTGAGGCCATGGCCCTAGTCGTGGCCCAAGTTTTCTAGGAATAGGTTTTCAATTTTTGGCCCAACAGCGAACAACCCAACAAGGAGAGTTTTGGAAAGACTTCACTGTCTCGGTGTGTCGCTCAAGCCCAGTGCCTCCTCTTCCCCGTTCTCGCTCAGGCGTGGTGCCTTCTCTTCCTCTTCCCTATTCTTGCTCACAGTTGCGTTGGTGGCACCGGTGCCCATTGGTCGTAAGCCTGCTTGACCCTATGGTCCCCACCGACCGCCGACGCTGTCGTGGCCTTACCCCTTGGCTATGCGTGCTTGCGCGTTTGAAAGGTCCTAAATGGCTAGATGGGGGTGAATAGCCTTTAAAAATTCTTTACAAATTCACTAGAGCACAAGGTTAGTAACCTAAATGGCGAAATGCAATTTTACTCTAGCTCTACAAGGGTTGCAAGCCTCCTATACCAACAATTCTAGTTGCTATGATCTCTAGGTTCACACAAAGGCTATGTCACTGCTCTCTAAGCTAGTGAGCTCTCAAAGACTAACTAAAGAACCTCACTAACTAAACTAACAAGCTCTCAAAGACTAATTACACTAAAGAGCTTGACTAGGCAAGAATGTAAACAAGGTAAATACAAGAGAGTGTGTAGAGTGATTATACCGCCGTGGTAAGAGAGTTGAACCAATCACAATATGACTACCAAGTCAATCACCGGGAGAAGTCTAATGCACAAGAGACAATCAATTTTTCTCCCGAGGTTCATGTGCGTGCCGGCACGCTAGTTCCCCGTTGTGTCGACCAACACTTGGTGGTTTGGTGGCTAATATGTATCACACACCTAGCCAACACTTGGCACCACAAGAACCTACCCACAAGTGAGGTAACTCAATGACACGAGCAATCCACTACAGTTACCTTTTGGCTCTCCATCGGGAAAGGTACAAGACCCCTCACAAATCACCGAGAGATGCCCACGAACAATCACCAACTCATGCCAATGCTCCTCCGCTGCTCTAAGCCGTCTAGGTGTCGGCAAACACCAGGAGTAACAACAAATCCGCAGCCACAATCATCACTCCCAATCTCACTATGATGATAAATCAATGATGGAGATGAGTGGGGGTGTTTGCTTTTGCTCACAAGGATGTCAAATATGTCAAAGTACCAAAAGAGAGAGCCCCAAGCTAGCCAACACCTATTTATAGAGCCCCCTTGGCTCAAAGAGCCATTGGGAGCTCGTAGACACGATAGGAGTCACTGACCGAACAACCGGACTCTCAAACATCGAGCATTAGGTCGAGTACAGAAAGGTTCCAGAGCCGGTTTTAAGCGATCGGATGCGTCTGGTCTAGAGTGACCGGACTCACCCCAGCTTTTGGTCCTCACTGCGCTCGCACAAAGAAACTACGTCAGCCATGACCTGACGCACCCCATGTGCGTCCAGTCGCGTGCTCCTTCCTGCATCCAATCGCGAAGCCGTGCAACACCTTCTCTACAACGAGTGACCGGACGCTAGCCCTACGTCCGATCCCAGTGTCTGGTCATGCCACAGAGGTAGACCAAGAGCAACGCCAACTGACCGGACGCTCCAGGGGTGAGTCTGGTCATCCCGGAGATAGAGTCCGGTCACGTACCTTCGTCTCCTTTGCTTTTCTAACTCCTCAACCTCTTCACCCTTGCTTTAAGTTCCTAACCACAAAGTATGTAACTTGTGTGCATGTGTGTTAGCATTTTTCCAAGCATTTTCCAAGGGCCAATTGTTAGCACACTAGGTCCCTAATGCATATGCAAGAATCATGTCACCTAGTGGCACTCGATAACAGCTTAGCCAAAGATTTCTCCTTTTTATAGTACGGCTATCGATCCTAAACACACTCACACCCTCTATGGTGTCTTGAGTGCCAAAAAAACTATTTGATACTTTTGCCTTGATCTCCTTGATTTTTGTTTTTCTCTTTCTTCTTTACCAAGTTGGAGCTTGATCACCATCATCTCATGTCCATCTTCATCTCCATGGACGTCGTCTTGCTCCACCACTTGGAATGGACCATCCTATCTAGTCTACACACTTATCTCAAGGATTAGTTCATAGGTTTCATCAATTACCCAAAACCAAACTAGGGCTTTCAGCGATGCGCCTTGGTCCATCGAGCATCGACTACCGCCGCCGCACGCCGCTCTTAGTTTCGCCTGCGCCGTCGTCCGCCGGGTGCCGCCCCAAGCATTGGAGCACCGCACGACCGAGCACCCGAGCTGGCCGAGCAGGAACTCTAGAATAGGAAGAGTGAAGTGATTTCTTCTCTTTATTTCTATTCTTTGCTCATTTTGATTCTAACTTCTAGGTTTACAATTTCAATTTTATCATTTCTATGTAGAGTTTTGAACTTTTGGTTCCAATTAAAATATAATTTTACAGATTTCTTAATTGGTATATAAGATGAAGAGCACTTAGACTTTATCATCATGTTTCTCTCGACCAGGCAGGAACAACAAATTTTTTCTGACACACACTACTGGAAACGCGTGCTTTGCCGAGGGCCTGAGGCTTTGCCGAGGGCCAAATCTCGGGCACTCGGCAAAGACACTCTTTGCCGAGGGCCAACCACAGGCGCCCTCGGCAAAGAACGGCCCTCGGCAAAGAGGCCTTTGCCGAGGGTACGGCCCTCGGCAAAGACAGGCCCACGACAAATCAAATCTTTGCCGAGGGCCGCGGCTCTCGGCAAAGATGCCCTCAGCAAATTAGGCCCGTTGGGTCACGGCGGTCATTCCCCGTCAAGCTTTGCCGAGGGCCACCCGTTAGGCCCTCGGCAAAGGTTTTTTTTTCGTGAAACCAGGTTATTCGGCAATATTTTTTTTAAGTCTTTGCCGAGGGCCCTAGACCAGGCCCTCGGCAAAGATTTTTTTTAAAATCAGTTTTTCGGCCAAATTTTTTTTTATAAATCTCCTTTGCCGAGGGCCGGAGGCTACGCCCTCGGCAAAGAAGCTCTTTGCCGAGGGCCAAGATAGGCCCTCGGCAAAGATTTTTTATTTTTTTTTAAATTCTTTGCCGAGGGCCACGGGCCAGGCCCTCGACAATTTTTTTTTTGGTTTTTTTAGCCCAGTTTTTTGTGGTGCTACAATACATTGTTTTGAACTCAATTTTAAAATTTAGGCCAATTTTGATTTTGTTTTGTATATTTCCTTAATTTATTTCGATTCTTTGATTTTTTTCGAATATGTCAAATTTAAACTGCAGGTGCATGGAATATTGCAATGTAGTGTTTTGAAAAATATTATTCATGTTAATTGGTGCATGTTGAGTCCCTATCCATGAACTCGCATCAAATTTTCACGCATCTTGTTCGCGTAACATGACGACCGACTTGCCGAAAAAGTGTTTTAAAATTATATAAAATCCATACGAAGTCCGAAAATCATGAAACTTGGCGAGATGTCATGTTATCGCATGTGTAGGCTGTGGTAAAAAATTGAGAAGGCTTCGAGCGAGTTGCGACATCGGATGCCTGGAACCCAGACATCGTGATTTTCGGACTTCGTATGGATTTTATATAATTTTAAAACACTTTTCCGGCAAGTCGGTCGTCATGTTACACGAACAAGATGCGTGAAAATTTGATGCGAGTTCATGGATAGGGACTCAACTTGCACAAATTAACATGAATAACATTTTTCGAAACACTACATTGCAATATTCCATGCACCTGCAGTTCAAATTTGACATATTCGAAAAAAATCAAAGAATTGAAATAAATTAAGAAAATATACAAAACAAAATCAAAATTGGCCTAAATTTTAAAATTGAGTTCAAAACAATGTATTGTAGCACCACAAAAAAACTGGGATAAAAAACCAAAAAAAAAAATTGTCGAGGGCTCTTTGCTGAGGGCCTGGCCCGTGGCCCTCGGCAAAGAATTTAAAAAAAATAAAAAATCTTTGCCGAGGGCCGTGGATCTGGGCCCTCGGCAAAGGACCGAACCCTAAATCGGGCCGCAGCCCAAATTCCTGATCGGAAATTGTGAAAAAAAAAACGCTCGACCATCTCCCTCCCAAGTCCCCACGCGCCGCATGGCCGCCCCACCACCCACCACCGCCGCCCGCGCCACGCTGCTGCTGCTGGGCCGGATGGCGGAGCTGCAGCCTGCCGCGCCCAGCGCTTCACCCAGCCCAGCGCCCGCGCCGGGCCCTGCCCTCCACCACCGCTATCCCCCTGCCGCTTGCCGCTCGCAGCCGCTGCGAGCTGCAGCAGCCTGGTCGCCCGCCATCCACCACCGCCACGCACGTGCACCGCACCTTGCTGTTGCCTCATCACATGCTTGCCGCGCCCTGCCGCTGGCCCGCCCCAGCCACCCCCCGCAAGCGCCCGGCTGCCTGGGCGCTTTCGGCGCCTACCACCGGTGTGTCCCGCCACCCCCACCACCATGTGGCGGCCGAGGTCGCGCCCTGCCTCCGTTCCCCGTCTCCGTCGAGCAAGGGGAGGTCGACTGCCCCGGCCGGCCCTCCGGTGGCTCCCCCTCGCCGGCCTTCCCGCCCCGACCCCAGCCCCCAGGCCGCCCCCGTCGCCGGCTGCTGTTGGAGGGGAGGAGGTAGAGGGTGAAGTTGGAGGAAGAAGAGAAGGAGAAGAGGAGAAGGAGGAAGGGGAAGAAAAGGAGAAGAAGAGGAGAAGGAGGAAGGGGAAGAGAAGGAGAAGAAGGGGAAAAGGAGAGAAGAAAGGGAAGAGGGGGAGAGGAGTACTCCAACACCGCTCAACCTCGCCGGAGAAGAAAGTGACCCTCGCACCGCGACGCCCGACTCCACCGCAACCCTAGGTAAAACTCTCGTTGTCGGCCTTCATGCCGTATGTGGTTGTGTGGGCCTTCGTGCCGTAAGTTGATATGAGGGCCTTCATGCCATTGTGGTTGTCGGCCTTCGTGCCGTTGTGAATGTCGGCCATCGTGTCGTTTTTTTGCAGGTTTTGGAAACCTCCCCGTGCAGGGGAGGTGCTGCCAAAATTTTGAACAAAAAATAACCTATTGTCTTTTTATGCAGGAGAAGAGTACGTCGGAGGGGACCCGGAGGACCCCGATCGTCTTCGTCGATGTCGTGGTTCTGCCTACACTGCGTTGCCTCGCCACTGCGTCGATTCACCACTGCCCCGCTAGCCTTACTTCACCGACACCCTAGGTATAAATAACCTCTTTTTGTGCATGTCTGTCGTAGCCCGCGTGTAACCCAGTTAGGCGTCTCCCGTCCGAAAGAGATACGGTCGTAGGTATGCGGATCTTTGCATATCTGCGACCGCATCTATTTCGGATTGTCCATGTTTTTTGGACAGCCCATGGATGCGTAGATGGGTTAGTTTCCATGGTCCGCTCCGGTCTGAGAAGGAATTTTGGCAACACCTCCCTGTTGTTCTCCGGATACACACTCTCCCTTACAGGACGTGTATCGGGAGAACAGCGGGGAGGTGCTGCCGAAATTCTGTCTTAGAGAGGAGCGGAGCATGGAAACTGACCTCATCTACGCATCCGCGGGTGGGATTAGGACCTATCCTCACCTATTAGACAGTAGGAACACCGCGTAGATGCAATTGATGGTCACAATACTCTATGCTGTAAATGTTAAAGGATGGAGGACCGTCAGTGGATGTACATGGGCTAGAGAAGCGGGAGTGACTACGACTATGAATGGGTGAAGGGGACAGATGGTTTCTTGAAACATGCATTTGGCCTAGGAGCAGGAGGACATTCTCTAGTTTGGTGTCCCTGCAGCAAATGTGACAACAGGAGAAAAGTAGACGAGAAGACCATGGGTAGACATCTTGTGTTCAATGGTTATACGCCTGGCTACCAGCAGTGGATCTACCATGGTGAAGCAGGTCGTATAAGAGCGGAGGTGGTGAGAGCACGCCTCGAGGCTTTTGATGATGATGCCGGGATAGCAGACATGCTAGATGACGCCCACCAAGCTCACTTCACTGAACGACATGAGAAGGAGGAGATGGAGGAATCTGCAAAGGACTTCTACAAAATGTTGGACTCGGCATAGAAACCCCTTCACGAGCGTACAATGATTTCTCAGCTAGATGCGATTGGACACGTAATGGGGTTGAAGGCCGAGTTAAACCTGAGTCGAGAAGGCTTCGATAAGATGTTGGCTGTGTTTGGCACTATGCTACCGGAGAAGCACACTTTACCAACGAACTTGTACGAGGCAGAGAAACTCCTTCGTATGCTTAAGATGCCGTATGACAAGATACATGTTTGTCCGAAGGGGTGCGTCCTATTTAGGAAAGAACACAAGGATGCAAATTACTGTCCAAAGTGTAAATCCTCCAGGTACTTGGAGGTAGACTCTGGTGATGGTCAGAAGAAGCAGCTTTCGATCCCCGCGAGAGTGCTACGTCACCTTCCTTTCCTACCGAGGATCCAACAGCTATTCATGACTGAGGAATCCACGAAACAGATGACATGGCACAAAGATGGCAAACGGTACAATCCTGGGAAGATGGTACATCCGTCTGATGCTGAAGCATGGACATATTTCAATGACAAACATCGTGACAAAGCAGCTGAGGCTCGTAATGTACGTGTCGTGCTGGCAACAGATGGGTTCAATCCTTATGGAATGATGGCTGCCCCATACACATGCTGACCCGTTTTTGTTATCCCCCTCAATCGCCCTCCCGGCATCTCCTTTCAACGGCATAACGTATTCTTGTTGTTGATAATTCCTGGACACCCGGGGAGTAATATGGGTGTGTTCATGGAGCCTATGATTGATGAATTGATCCACGCTTGGGAGAAGGGGGTATGGACATACGATCGAGCTATAAAGACAAGCTTCAAAATGCACGTTTGGTACCACTACTCCCTGCATGACTTCCTGGCGTATGGGTTGTTCGTCGCCTGGTGTGTTCACGGGAAGTTCCCATGCCCAGTATGCAAGGAAGCCATGAGGTTCATTTGGTTGAAGAAGGGTGGCAAGTATTCGTCGTTCGACCAGCATCGTCAGTTCCTCCCTCTAAACCATGAATTTAGAGAAGACATCAAGACCTTTACAAAAGGTGTCAAAGTGACAGACCCTAAACCGCACTTGAGGACTGGTGCCGAGGTTCGTGTTTAGATAGATGCTCTCGTGCCCAATGAAGAAGGTGGTTTTATGGGATATGGTGAGGAACATATGTGGACTCATAAATCTGGCTTGATGAGGCTCCCCTATTTCGATGATCTTCTTCTGCCACATAACATTGATGTAATGCACACTGAAAAGAATATCGCCGAGGCACTTTGGGGAACTCTCATGGACACTGACAAGTCTAAGGACAACGTTAAGGCTAGAGTGGACCTAGCGACGTTGTGCGATAGACTGAATCAAGCGATATAGCCTCCTAGTGGCCGAAACAAGAACTGGAAAAGGCCTAAGGTCAATTTCGTCTTGCAAATCGATCAAAGGAGGGAGGTACTAAAATGGATGCAGAAGTTAATGTTTCCAGATGGATATGCAGCGAATCTTAGCAGGGGAGTGAACTTAGGCACTCTGCGAGTCAACGGGATGAAGAGTCATGACTACCACATATGGATTGAGCGGCTTCTTCCGGCGATGGTCCGAGGCTATGTCCCTGAGCATGTCTGGCAAGTGCTAGCAGAGTTGAGCTTTTTCTTCCGCCAGCTTTGTGCCAAGGAGATATCTCGGACCATCGCTCAGGACTTGGAAAAAGCGACACCTGTGTTGCTCTGTAAGCTGGAGAAGATCTTTCCACCCGGCTTCTTCTTGCCGATGCAACATCTGATTGTGCACCTCCTGCCCGAGGCACATTTGGGGGGGCCCGTGCAGGCCCGTTGGTGCTATCCAATCGAGAGATGTCTAAAGACTCTTCGCAAAAAATGTACAAATAAAGCTAGAATTGAGGCTTCCATTACAGAGGCATGCCTTCGGGAGGAGGTAGCAAACTTCACAACGCTATACTACAAGCCGAACCTTCCTAGCAATCATAATACACCCTCTCATTACAATACTGGCGAAAATGAATCGACCCTGAGCCTTTTCCAAGGCCAACTCGGCAGCGTAAGTGGATCAACCCCAAAGCTATTGGGAAATGAAGAGTGGCGCAGTATCATGCTATATGTGTTGAATAACCTTACCGAGGTGCAGCCGTTCATCAAGTAAGTTCTCAATGAACTTATTTCAATATGCCGTCACTATTCTACATCCAACCCCATTGATTCTTGTTCGGACAGGGAATTTGTTTGTGAATTCTGGCATCAATCAAGGGATCCTACCTCACATGAACAAGACACCCTTGTTTCGCGGGGTGCAGGAGCGGGGAGGCCTGATTTCATTTCTTGGTTCAAACAAAAGGTAATGTCCAATTTAGCTCGTACATTCGATCATCCAAGGTGATCATACGTTTGATTAATATAACGATCTATCATGATTCACCTTGCAGGCCCAGACCGATTCGTCCATGAGCGACGAGTTGAAATAGGTTGCAAACGGCTGTGATGTTAGGGTAAGGTCATTTACCGGCTATGACGTGAACGGATATCGCTTCCACACAACAAGTTACGAGCAGATTCGGCCCAAACGAAAAACCACAAATAGCGGAGTTTGTACGTCCGGCACTGATGGCCTCGACTATCATGGTAGAGTTGAGGAAATCTATGAACTCTCATTTCATGGAGACGAACCTCTTAAACCTGTCATGTTCAAATGCCACTGGTTTAATCCTCGATCAACGAGACGAACCGCTCATCTTGGGCTAGTGGAGATTCGAGAAGATTCCATCTATCCTAGAAAAGATGTCTACATTATGGCTCAACAGGCCGTGCAGGTGTATTATACTCGATACGCCAACCAAGACAAAGAGGATCTTAAGGGTTGGGCTATTGTGCACCAGGTATCTCCACATGGTAAACTACCTGCCCCAAACGATGATGATTACAACTTCAACGCAAACACATATGATGGTCAGTTCTATCAAGAAGATGGGCTACCAGGCACGTTTGAGATAGTCTTACCTGAAGCAATCGAAATGGAAGTAGACAACGAAACGGCTGATGACGAGGTCGATGGAGATGTGGTGGTAAATGCCAAGGACATAGCAATGCTTGAGCGATTACTTCTAGGCAATGACGATGATGACAACATAGAACCTTCGGATAGTGTTGCCCATTTGGACAATTTTGACAGTGATGATGAGACCTATGATCCCAATCATGAAGATTATTCCTAATACATGTAATACTATGGTTTTTTAATTTGTGTTTTGTTTATATATTTTGAATCTATTTCTAATATATGTACTAATTAGTCTTGTTCATTCTTTGTGATTGCAGGTGATTGGACAAAGATGGCGAGCAGACGTCCACGCCGTGACACGCCCTCGGTTTACGGGAGAGACCGCCCTCTCCTTCGACGTGAGGGGTCATCGTCCGGGGTAGCGTTCGCAGGAGGTGACGAGAGGAGGACTAGGGGTAGCCGCCGCAGGAGGCAGCGGTCTCCTCCCTCGACACATGATGAGGTGCTGGAGGAGGAGCATGTGACGGCCATGGCCTCGTCCTCGTCGGAGGACGAGAGGGGTCAGCAGACAAGCGAGGGAGATGAGGTGCTCGAGGGCGAGGGAGGTGAGGCGCTCGAGGGCGAGGGAGAGGGTACCGCTACCTGGACTCTCTACGAGCGAGGTCCCGTGAGCCTCCCTCCGGTTCCGCTTCCTCACAACCGCTCAGTGATTCAGCCTATGGCAAAGAGGTAAGTAACTATGGATGTTATCACAACTACTTCATAAGATATGTTGGAAATCTTAAGAGAAACTGATAAATTTTCTTAATCACTTGTGAAGGGCCTGGTTGGTTTTGTCGGGTACTCCAGCACGCACCCCCGTGAGCATCCTTGGTGTTTTGTGTAGGAAATGGTACCCCGGCATTGTGCAACTGTCCGAAGAGCCGATGGTGCGGGAGCCGGCCTCCAACTGGGGACAGTGCGTCTTTGGTCACGGATGACACTTACCGCAACAAGGGGAGCGAGTATTGGCGGAGTTTTGGGTAAGTCTCTCTTGCACAACATTGCTTAATACATCGCATTCATTGGTTAAATCTTTTATCGAAATAATGAATGGATACATTGGTTTTGTATGCGAGAAATATTTCAAGGTCGAAGAAGGACTTGAGGCCCAAAGCGGATCGGTAGGTGCCGCAGCCTTGTAGGAAGTACGTCACCGAGATGCACCACCATGGGCGGCGTCGTGCCCACATAGACTACTACTGGTCGGTGCTTAGGCGTCCCTCCCCAAGCCTCAAGCAAGACGGATTCTACTGACCCGGGACCAAGACCTTGAGGTAGGCGAATAACATTCATAATGATTCGTTTTGATATTAAGTAGGTTCAATTTCATCTTCTTATATGTCAAATACTCGATGACTTGTAGGTGATTCCCCTGGTGGTGCCGATCGTATCCCGAGTCTTTGGGCCATGATCGTGGACAAATGGTTATCACAGGACTTTGTTGACACGCACGAGAGGCGTAGGAACAACGTCGATGAGGCAAGGTCCAACTCACCATCAAAGGCATTTGTAGCCTCCCGGATACAAACAAGCATACGTAAGTGATTTCTTTCATTTATTTTGATGCTCAATTCTGCTTGATTTCTCACCATCTTCCCATCTTTCTCGCAGGAGGCTACACACCCGGGCGAGGAGGTCTCGGAGTTCTCTGCATGGGCTATGTCCCACATGGGCAGGGCGTCGTCCTTTGTCTCCTTCGACCCGGCTGCCCCGCCCTAGGTGTACTCTGACCTGAACGTGTACACTAAAGTCCAAGAGTACACGTCAACGGTAAGGGAGATCTATGGGGAAGATTACAATGTGCGCACTGAGCCCATTGATGTAGAGGCGATCATGAGGCTCGGAGGAGGCAAGAAGCACGGGCGGCTGTGGATTGCAGACGGCGCCATCGACTCCACCACTGTTCCCTCCCTCGACGCTATCCGAGCACAGAGCACGAGCTCCAGCCAGCCCATATGTCCACGGCCTTCTCCAGCACTACAGCAGGTCCAAGCACTCCAGGTAATTCCTGTTTTACTCATCGCACGTAGATATTTACACACCTAAATTAGATTTGCATTACTGATACATTGGAGTGAAATATTGCAGGCCGAGCTGCAAGAAACAAAAAGGCAAAGTCAAGAGCAGAACGCGGAGCTGACCACACAGCTCTAGGCCCAGAAGGTCGCGTTCGAGGCCGCGCAGAAGCAGATGGCGGAGATGATGGTGATCATGCAAAGTCTTGGGCAAGCATCGGGTGTACCTATGCAGTTTTCAGCTCCTCCACCTCCTCCACCTCCTACTCCTGCAGCTACTCCTGTAAGTATGAAAGTTCACTTTTCGCTTGTGCTTTGCATGTATGTCGGCCTTCGTGCCGTTGTGGATGTCGGCGTTCGTGCCGTTATGGATGTTGGCGTTCGTGCCGTCGTTTCTTGCAGGTTTTGGAAACCTCCCCGTGCAGGGGAGGTGCTGCCGAAATTTTCAATTGAGTCTAATCTTTTTTATTCCTACAATACTAGATGCAATCTCTAAGTTCCAAAACTGTTTTCCCGGATTACTCACACATGCAATCTCTGCTCCTTTGTGCAGCTTCCGTCCGCGGGTTCCAATCAACCCGCTAGTGCGTCACTGGGTGATCCTGCTTTTCCTTCACCATCGTCTCATAGGCTAGCTTGATGAGGACTCGTGCTAGGTGATGTGGTTGAACTTTAGCGTGATTTGTGATTTATGGTTGTGACTTGTGCTTGGATTTCATTAACTTGTCGTAATAAACATGTGAATGATGATGAACATGTGACTTGTCGTTGTAATATATTGTGATTTGTGGTTCACAATTATGGTTGTGATATATTGTGAGAAAATGGGTTCTGTGTGATATATATATATATATATATATATATATATATATATATATATATATATGTATATATATGAAATGCTTGTGTCGATGGAATGCAAAAAACAAAAAAAAATTTAAATTTCTGCCTCTTTGCCGAGGGCAATGACCAAGGCCCTCAGCAAAAAAGGATCCTTTGCCCAGGGCCCAAGCAATAGCCCTCGGCAAAGATTTTTTTGGAAAAAAATCCTGACAATTTCTTTGCCGAGGGCCAGGGAGCAGGCCCTCGGCAAAGGGTTAAAAAAAATTCAAAAAAACCATTTCTTTGCCAAGGGCCGGCCCTCGGCAAAGAATTTTTAAAAAATCCTGAAAATTTCTTTTTTTAAAAAAAAAAAAAAAATTTATTTGCCGAGGGTCGGCCCTCGGCAAACAAATTAAAAAAAAAACCATTTCTTTGCCGAGGGTCGGCCCTCGGCAAAGAAACCGTCAACGGCGCCGACGCTGACGGCTTCTTTTCTTTGCCCAGGGCCGTCCTGGCCCTCGGCAAAGGCTTTGCCGAGTGTCCGATAAAGGGCTCTCGGCAAAGACCCCTTCGCCATCTAAAAATTCCTCGAGAGGTCTTTGCTGAAGACAGCCCTCGGTAAAGCCTTTGCCGAGGTTTTCTAGGCCTAGCATGCGCCTCCAGCAGTGACACATATATATAGACTATGGAGTCTTCACTGAATCCTGGGTTCGCCACTGGACGCAAGGAGTGATGTATGCTTGTTTAAGCAGTGTTGTCGCTGCATGGATGTTGACAGAGCCAGTCGTACAAGCGTGCGTAAGATCACACGTGTATGCCGTCCGTCTCCATCGGTCGTTGCATTGTATAGTACTAATAAGAACCAAAAGCTAAAACGGATCACGCTTAGCTTGCGTTACTTGACTAACAACTCTAAAACACGCTCCCTAACGAGCTTTCTAGAGATAAACTATTGTGGATCGGAGTACTGTACTGTACAGCGTGGAGGATCGAGTAATTAGTACATACTAGCAGTGTATATATGCATGATACTAATATGCACACCTATGATCATGCATCCAACGATTTTTTTTAAAGGATCCCGAAGAGGTAATGCCTCTGTTCCAAGCAGCACCATACCATACAAGAAAAAAAATACCCATGGAATTGAACAGTTCCTACAGTCTCTTTCAGTCTCTTTTATGGTTGTCATACTCCCTCCGTCCTTTAATAAATCAATTTATGAAGTTATCAAGTTATTTTTTTTAAATTTGACCAAATTTATAGAAAAATACAACAATACTTATGACATCAAATGAACAAATTATAAAAATATATTTCATAGTGTATGTGATGATATTAATTTGGTGCCATCAATTTTTGTTTCTTTTTTCCATACGTCAAACTTAAAAAAAAGTTTGACTTAGAACAATTCTAGAAATTGATTTATTATTAGAGACTGTGGAAGTACGTTCATGTTAAATTTCTTTGTAGATTTCTTTACACAGTTATTGATGATCCACCATTGTTATCGATCAAGCGACCTCTATTGAGTTATCCCTCAATCTGAATTCCCTCATCTTTTAATTAATTGCACATCTAACTCAGAACTCATTAATGATCGATATATACATGTATGTTGACCCCGAGAAACTCTGTTGTATTTACATACTCATGTAGATAATAAGTGAACAAATTATTCTTTGGAAAACACAAGATATATAGGCGCATTATTTGCGATTTTTGTTAGAAATATCTATCGGAACTGAGTTAATCCATGATGATTAGCGAATTAATAATTTATAAGTTTACTATTTATATAAGTTGTACTGTACATCCCAACAAATAATGATCGACGAATGATTGCAGAGACGTTACGTACGCACGGACTCCGCAGGCACGCAGAGAATTCTAGGAAGCTTCTGCCGTGAGCGCGCAGCCGGCATTGGTACAATGCTCTCGAGTGTTCTTCTCGGGCCACTGCATCTATCCGGCCGTCCGGTCCGGGTCCGGGTCCGGGTCCGGATCCGTCCCACATACAGGCATACAGCATACAGGAAATTATAACTTTACCGACAATATCCAACAACTCAATCTTGTATGCAAGACATTTATTTCTTTGATCATATATATATATATATATATATTCAGTAGCCAACTACAGAATAAATTATTCTGTAGCCACCTCCATTTATGATAATTTTATATACTAATTTACGATAAAGTGAATACATATTTACGATAGTTACGTTACTATAACACATGAGGATATTTACCGTAACGTTATAGTAAATCATATAGTAAGAAGTTACTATAATCTCGTAAATTATTATAGTAATTATTGTAACTCAAAGTGACCACAGAATAAATTATTTTATAGGCAGCTGTAGAACAGTAGTTCTATAGAGCCGGCCGGTAGGCATACAATTGTACGTAACCCACGCATACATGGCATTCTCATATGTCCAACTGCATTCGCTCGCTACTTCTTCTTCCGCGCAGACGACGAGGGCTCGTGGTTCCTGAGCATCTCCTGCAGCACCTCGTCGTCGAGGTACTCGAACTCGATCACGTCCCTGCCGCCAGAGCCCTGCTGGGGCTGCTGCTGCTGCCTGGACGAGGAAGACCCGGAGGACCCGGAGCCGCGGGAGGCGGCGGCGTAGACGGCCGCGTCCTCCGGGAAGTTGAGCACGGCGTTGGCGCCGCGCATGGAGTAGGCGGAGCGGTCGTACGCCCTGGCGGCTTCCTCGGCGGTGTCGAAGGTGCCGAGCCAGATGCGGACGCCGTGGCGGCTCGAGTCGCGGATCTCCGCAGCGTACTTGCCCCAGGGCCGCCGCCGCACGCCGCGGTACTTGGTCGGCTCGCCGCCTCCGCCGTCCTTGGACCAGTCGCCGTCCATAGCGACGATGGCGATGGGTGCGGTTGGTGTCAGCAGGTATGTCAACTGATTATAATCGATGTGGCAATCAAATTGCTGGCTAGCTACCTTCAGCCTGCAATTGTGTGTTCTGCAAGCCTTGCGAGGATTGAATTATATCGATGATAGTAGGGTGGTGGCGGGAGCCGGGAGGGAGGGAATGGAAGAGGAAGGCGCGCGCGGAGGGAGTTTAAAAGGGCCAGGGAAGGTACATGGGAAAGGGATATTGATGGTGGGCCCGGCACGTGCTTGCATTGGTTCCTTCCTTTTGTTTCCAAAAGGAAAAAATGGATTACAAGATTTCTGCCGCTATTCCACCATATATTTATCATTTCTGCATGCATTAGGTTTATGTGGGGCGGTGAGCGCGGGGGAGGAGAATCACCAGAATTGAACTGAACTATACACTACCAACTCCCTACGCATGCTTTACGCTAGTTATAATATATATATGTCGAGCATCAATATTCTCTTGATTCGAGAATATAAGACGTTTCAGTTTTGCCACTAGTTAAACCTTTTCAACTGTAACCAAGATTATGAAACTACTCCCTATTAGGATCCTATACAATACTACATTAAATAAATACACTATCAACACACATTTTTGTTTAGGGACCCATCTCTTTAATTTACCGTAGGTTTTTTCAGTTGCTTAGGGTTTAGTCCACATAAATATTTCGACGAAATCAGATGATTTTCGGTCAGGATCGTGTTTTCCTGCGATGACTTTGATGACTGCCACGACGAGATCGCCATCGCAAGTGTCTATTTCACCGACAGGTGGCCATTATGTGCAAGGAGAGGGGTGCTTCTGGGTGCCCCCAATGAAGACAGTTACTCCGGGTCATCGATCTCATCATCGTTGGTCGCTGAGCGGAAATCAAGGTCTGAAGGTGATGAATTTGCATTCTATGCTGCTCCTGACGATGCAACCGCTGATATTCTTTCATCGATTCAGATACGTTTTGGACTGGTTCCGAAACATTGGATCTTGCGGCATATATGTCCAATGTTTTGGGTTGGTCATTGGATTCGGCATAAGGACTGTACTTTGTCTCCTGCATTTGAGGGATGCTATTGGAGAAGAAGATGAAAAATCTGGATAGAATATTGTATATTTTTTATTTTAGATTTTTACATATGTAATTTAGGGATTTATTGTGCCGGGTTTTAATATAATCCCCTTCATTCGCAAAAAAAAAAACACATTTTTGTGGTGAATTTGATTAATGAAATATGTTGTACTATTGCTAGTTTTAACGTCACTGATTGTTATTGGTGTATATAAATCTGGTTAAAGTCAAAAGAAACTGTAATTAGTCAGTGAGTAGAACAAAAGTAATAAAATACCTTACTTTTTACAACGGAGGACATTCGAATCGAATCGTGGTACCTGCGGTCGTCTCCTTTTCGTCACCACCGCCATCATCAACCGCCCTTAATTTTTCTCCTTTTCATTTCTTCCCATCCTTTTCATACTCACAGTCACCAAATATTATAGCAACATGTTTGTTTCTTTCCCCAGCTATTTGTGCTTGCTTTCATTTCATTGGTGCAGACTTCCTTCCCTTTTTCGTGATGACCATCAGCCAACCTGGGCCATGCATGCCTCCTGTGCACGGGAAGACCGCACCCAACAATTGATAAAATTATCATCCCACCCTTTTAAGGAGCCTAATCTTGAAATGCAAGCAAATTGGCAAAAGTTGCTTAGTGTCCTGCTTTCTTATGTGAGGCTGGTGCATGTAGTAATTCATACTGACCTTAAAATTAATACTCTCATCCAGAATTAATAGCTTTCTAATGATTAAAATTATCAAAAAATAATATTCTATAAAAATATATAGGACACTGCCTCCTAATAGGGAAGGTAATTATGGGCACATGCAAACGAGTAACTGCCTAATCTAAGAGAAATCCTTCGAGAAAGCAAAAGAGACGAGGATACATGCGCGTCTTTTTCTAGCATCATTAACCTGTCTAAGAAATTCTAAAACTTATTTATTTTATTAGGACAGAGGAAGTACATATAAGCCACACCCTGTAACACCCGGCTCAGGGCTTAATAGGATTAATAGGATATTCGTACCAACAAGTTGCAACTTCTTTTCTGGAAGCCCATCTCTTAAGAACTCCAAGGTTAAGCGTGCTTGGCCTAAAGCGATGGGTGACCAATCGGGAAGTTCTTCCCGGGTGCGCACGAGTGAGGACAAAGTACGTAGAAAAGACAATATATCCTAGTTAAGCTGCCAGATGTAAGCGAGCCCAGCCTCGGAGAGGTGGGACGTTACACACCCACTAGTCGTCTGCCCCAACTTAACAACAAATTCACTTGCAAGTATGTTTCGATGACTTTAATTTAGCTCTATTCTAAGTCAAACATTTTCTATATTTTCGCAAAAAAGCATCTTCAATAACATACATCAAAAAATTTAGTTGATTAAGTAGAAGATCCCATTCAGAATCAAGATGACTTTGTGTGAGTTAAGATCCAATTAATTAGATGGACAAAATCAACCCATATTGTTTCAATAAAAGATTTTTTTTACATAGCTTACATGGAAGACTTAGAGTTCAACACAAGAAAGTAAAACAAAGATAGGAAAACATAGTGATGGCATCATAATTAAAAATAAGAGATCACATGTGAAGTAACATATAGAAAACTAACATGAAAAAGACAAACCCTAGGATCCATTATATTATGACAGTTATGGGGGTTGTACTAAGTCAGCACTATCATAGAAGAACAATAATATTTATAATATCGATAAACATCACCAGATCCATTGTGAAATATATTTTTCATAGTTTATGTCGGTGTTTCGAACAGACATCGGCGAGTGAATTTATAATTATGCGCGTTAGGCCCGGATGGTGTGCTAAAGGACACAAGGTTTATACTGGTTCAGGCTAAATATCCCTACGTCCAGTCTGTTGTTGCTCGTGTTATTAGCATTGAAAGCGGTTCGTAGTACGGGGTACAAACGGTCGAGAGAGGGACTTGTCCCAGGTCTCTGATGGAAGGGTCGAAAGGAGACCAAGAGCCTGACGGCGGCTTGGCTGTGTATGTGAGTTGTTCGTTGAAAGTTGATCTCTCTTCTTTAGCGGGGTGCCCTGCCCCTCCTTTTATAGACCAAGGGGAGCGGGGCTTACATGGTGGAGGAAGGATAAAAAACCAGAGACCAAAAAGGTCCTCTGAAAGCGCCGGGTCTTCTTCTTCCTCTGTGTCAGCCCTCCCCCTGACACAGCCGGACGATGTCAGAGGGGGCGCGTTCGCCGGGTATGCGTGTGTTGACGACGTCATGCCCTGCAAGTGGTCACGTCCCATCCCGTCCCTGCGGGCAGCGTGTCGGACAGGGGTGTCGGCCTGCGATACTGTGGGGGGGGGGCGAACGGTGCGGCGCTCGTGCGCCTGTCACTACAGGAACGTGAGTCTCATAGCGGCGTTTGTGTCAGGCTCCGCGCCCGAGGGTTGAAGGCGGTGCCCACAATACTGTAGGCTGAAAAACCCAGTGCCTACAGCATTGTTTAGGCTCTGTCAGGTCTGGCAGGGCCTAAAGCGCCCGTCCCGTCGTACCTCGATGGTACTTGTTAGTGGCACATGGTATGGTCCCTGCTGCCGCGGTTTGACTCTAACATCCCGTCTTACCCTATTCCTGTCATCATGGAGGGGCAGAGCGAGGGCGTCAGGTGAGGCGATGTTCAGCCTTTGTCGGCCAGACGAGCGAGGCCAGCCCTTGGTCGTTGGACGGGGCGGAGCCCGCCCTCGGACATCGGGCGGGGCGGAGCTAGCTCCCAGACGTCGGGCGAGGCGGAGTCTGGCCCCCGGGGGTCGGGCGAGGCGGAGCCTGGCCCTTGAGGGTCGGGCGAGGTGGAATCGATCTCCCCGATCTTGGGCGAGAGGCGTCGTTGTGCTCCTGTCCGATTGGAAGTGTCAACAATGTTTATCAATTCTCCCTCATTGGGTACCCCAGTATTAGGTTCCCGACAGTTTATTTCCTAATACAGTAGGTATTAACATTAATTATAATTTGAAAAATATTATTGTTTATAAAATTGATCAAACTAAAGTTTATTCGCTATTGTTTTCTATCTTTTGATCAGCCCTGTACATTAATAGGAACAAGTGGGGCAACTGTTCAGGGCCTCCAAAATTGCAGGGCCTCCATATTTACACTAGGCCCTGTTCGCTTGTCTTAAAGTTTGGCTTGTTCGGCTTGTTTTTTCAGCCGGAACAGTGTTTTTCTCTCACAACAATTCAGCCGGAACAGTGTTTTTCAGCCGGTTTCAGCCAAAGTTCAGACCAGCGAACGGGACCAAGTAGTAATTAGCAATAATTAATCCTTGAATAGAAAAAAAAGATTCCACTAGGCCTGCAATCGCTAGTTTAGTATTGGCCCAAAGTAAGGCCTATGGTCATCCGCCGTGCCACCACCATACCACTTTCATTCCAATTGTCTATTGTTGTATCTTGGATAGGAGATTAACCAATTAGATAATCTAAAAATTCGCATTATAGTCAAGGGATTGGAGAGGAAATTTGTTTATTTCATTGATCTTCATCATGTCTTCTAGAAATAGGAGGTATGATTCTGGCCATGAAAAGCATAAGAAGAAGTAAAGATTAGAAGTTGTGGCTCAAACTCAAAGGGGTGCTCTTATATGTTGTGAAAGAATCTTAGTTTACTTCTTGAACTTTAGGGCCACATCGCACGTTTTGTTTAGGGTCCTCCAAATCATAGGTACAACCCTGCTTTGGATAACTATATTTGAATATAACTAATTAAAGAAGTTGATAGAGGGAGTTTTTTTTGCTAAAAATTCTATTTGTAGCAGTTAGAAAAGGATATAGAGAGTCTCTTAGAGTTGCTCTTAGGGGAGTTGTACTAAATCAACACTATCATGAGTTTGACCATGTTTATATGAAAGAGAACGATAATATATACAATGGTATATCAGCGAATATTGTTAGATCCACTATGACATATATTTTCATAGTTCACTTTTTTGACATGGTAGGTGTTATTATTATTCTTTTTGAATTTAATCGAACTCATATAGTATGCATTTTCTTGTTGCCGACCTGCTTGAGATCTTCCACCTTATATATGTGCGGGTAACTGCAAAAAATAAAAAATAAAAAATAAAAGAAACAATGTCTTGTTCATACATACCTAAACCTCTCCTCTCCCCTCGCCTGTCAGCTGCTCGGATGGCACATAACTTCCACCTCTGAAGATCAAAACTTTAATCAGCTAGAGCGTGAAATTGAGGGCCGATGCGGAAATCAGTGAGATAGATTTGTCGCTCGCTGATGTTTTCATGAAATTAGCAATTTATTAATTGGGAGATAGGAGTACAATTGTGTGTAGAGAGAAATGTACTCCACATAAAAACCTTCTGATGATCGCGACAGCAGTACTGTGTAACAAGGATTCACAGGAAAAAGAAAAACACTCGTGATGGTGACGCTGTTGATCAATGCAAAGTTATTGTAGTTCACTGGATCCGGCCGTCCATGGAATTGTAGCTGACTGGGCCGGAAGGATGGAGACTGTCCACTGCTTAGTGAGGGACTGTGGGGGGTGCATATGCCGTCGCCGTGCCGGAGGTGCAGGTGCTCCTGCAGAGGCGCTGCTGCCACAGTGATGGTGGAGGGCCCTGGCTGGCACCTAAGCTAGCAGCAGGTGTGGTTGGCTGCTTGGGCTTGGAGCAGCTGCAGCACACCGCACAGGAGGAGGTGAGAGGGAGAGAGGAGAGAGCAACGATGATTGTGATGTGATCTACTACTCCATCCTGACTTTTTTGTCCCAAAAGTTTAACCACTCGTCTTATTCAAAAAAAAATTGTGTAAATATAGTTAAATTTAAGTCATTCTTGAAGAATTTTTATTAATAAACCAAACCACAACGAAAGAAGTGATATTTTATACAAATTTTTGAATAAGACGAGTGGTCAAACTTGATATCAAAAAGTCAAACGTCTTACAATTTAAGATGGATTGAGTATCTAGTATCAAAAAGCGAATGATGGCGATGTCCATAGGTGTGGCGGTGCATTAGCACTTTAGCAGCCGCCTTTCATTATTTCATCCGCCTCTGTATATAGAATGTTTTTAGGAGAGTATAATCAGACTCCAGTAGTAGTAGCATACTCCTATGTACGTATTGCGAGGGAATACACATATATGTATATGTATACGTATACGTGGTGTAGTTCTACGAGTAACTAGATGATGAAGATGTACTAGACGAAGATGGCGGCGGCGGTTGATCTGGGCAAGCCCCAAGAAAGGTGCGTGTGTGTGATTCCTCATTCCTCCCTGGGTGAGTGAGAGTGACTTTGTGGTGGTGGCTCCGGCGCTGCCTGACTATGGCTTGACTGGCACAACGGGAGTAGACAGGTGGCGCGCCAGGAGCCGCCCGCCAGTGCAGGAGGGATGGGAACCACGCACACCACACCCGGACGGTCAGCGCGGACGGACCTGTGCTGGCCGGCCGCTGTGCGTGTGCATGCATCGCATCAAATCATCGTGCGGCTGTCGTCGACTCAGGTCGGTGGCGGCAAGGCGTCTGCGTCTCTCTCAGGTCGCCTTTTTCCTTGCAGTGGTCGCTTCTCCGGCCTTGACGCCGCCATGCACCCCACCATCACCGTATGTCTGCGGTCTGCCTACCTGTGTGTCTCTCTGATGCCTGACGGATGCATGCTTCCATTTCCACACGCCCACCGTAGCTGTGTCGTCATCTCGCGCCAAATGGATAACTTGTTTAAATCATGACTTATTCATTTTAACTTTGAAATAGTCCGTTTAAGTTGCGTTAGATTCATAGCGACGAAATCTACGCTTTAGTGACAGTGTTTACTATGTTACTATTTCTGAAAAATCATGGTTTAAATCATATATTGATTAATAATTATGCAACTGGATTTTATAAATAAAATATGATTTGTTTTACTTTACTTTTATAATTCAAATCTAAAATGGACTTAATTCAATCTATATTATTTATAAAATATCTTATATATATGAATTTATATAGTTAAAATAAATGAAGCCTATAGTTTTCTTTTCCACGTATAAAGCAAATCTCTCGTTAGTTGTATCGTTTTAACTGTAGCTCTAGCTCCGATTAGAGTGCTTCTCACAACTGTGTTCGTAGCGATGCGTAGAATCGTGTTTCAAACTCTTTTACTTATTTTTCTATGATTGGTGTATTGTTCTAATATGGCTATGTATGTATGTTATGCGTGTCTGTTTGGATGCTTGTATGGTGTTCAATGATTACGTCCAGTCGGTGAGATATACGTGGTGGTCAAGAAGAAGAAGAACGTTGAAGATTAAAGCTTACCGAAGGATCGGTGTTTTAAGGCAAGTATAGCATGAGACCATCCTTATTACCTATTCATCTTTAATCACTTAATTCATATTGCACGTGTCTACCTTATTGCCAATAAGGATATCCTAGATATTTGATATCTTGTACCTTGATATCTTTGGGATATTGCATTGGGTAGTTTTTGCTAGTGCTTAACCAAAACCATGATCTTGTAACTTGACTAATGGTATATGCAATAAACATTAAAACATGACTTTTTAGCAACATGGAAACAGGGGCTAAAGTGTTTAGCTACTTTCTAAATGCTTCAGATTTCTCTTCCTAAGACTTATCTGTAAGTGATCATGCAGGACTTACAGTACAGCTGTGAGGGCTATATGGCTCTGGATTTAGCTCAGTACGAGGACCTTTCTAGCTTGTTAGTGGTTACCTTAATGGCGCAAGAGGGGGCACTAGTTGGTATGTTTCCTTACCTGCTAGGGTGTGTGTACCGTGCCACGTGCCCACGCATGCCACTCTCTAGAGGGGGCCACATACGGCTAGACGGCTGAAACCTTAGCGGTCCTAACTTGTTAGACGAACCTTTGAAAGGCTTCATAGTGAACCCTGCCGACCTTCCTTGGTAGTGGGTCAAGGGGCTGATCACCGCGGGCGAAGGGGTAAATTATGACTCATAGTGAAAGTGTATAACCTCTGTAGAGTGTAAAACTATTATAACAGCCATGCTCACGGACACGAGCGGCTTTGGAACCCTTATGGAATAGAGATGATCACTAATGGTTAATTATTTATGCTATTCATTATTCATGTTTACCTGATCATGTGTTTATGGGCTTTTGATAAACTCGTTGCTGCACAATTGCTTACAAAGATGACCTATTAAAAGCTAATCGCAGTAAACCAGTATCAGCCTTTTGAGCCTCATGAACCCCATGTTATATTGCTGAGTATGACATGTACTTACGCTTGTTTTACTTTTCTATACTTTGGATAAAAATCTCGGATGTGTACCAGATTGCTAGTCTGGAGGAGTTAGGCTTGTGGTCAACCAGTCAGTCGTCCCTGTGGATTTGGAGTCTTCGCCTGAAGATCGGAGTTGTCTTTCCGCTGCCTATACTCTGAGGTTATATTCCTTTTACTAATACATTATGTAATAAGTATTGTCTCTTGATATTACCCTTATTTGTGGCTATATGTGAGATTTGACTTCTTGAGCTCACATATAGTGTGTATTTGGTTTTGTCTTTAAAACCGGGTGCTACAATGTGATTGGGGACATTTTCATGATGGCTAAACTATAACCATATGTATGTATATCCCATACATGCATGTATATTTAGTATGCATGGCGGCATCCAACATATATATTTACTTTGAGTTTGTTTTTTATATATTAATAGTGGTAGATACATGTAATTTATATGTACGGTCCCAAAATAAGTGCATTTCTAGATATGCACCTAAACAAAGAGCTATATGTGTAATTTATGGTTTTTTATAGTAGCAAATATTAGTAATTCGGATATATGTATACTTTGAGTCCATGTTGTATTTTATTTTAACAATGACAATGTGGGTAATTTATATGCAACCTTAAGATGTTACTTAGACAACTATTGCAATGGCATATATGGGTAACTTAGATGCAAAATTTATATTACATGTTTACTTTAGATAGATTATCTTTTATAATGGCAATGATGGTAATTTAGATGCAGATGTAAGGGTAACCTTTTGTTTTCATAATGTTGGAGATGGGTGATTGTTTTAAAAAAAAGGATATATCCCATTATTATTGATGATGATTGGAGTTAAATGGATTAATTAAAGTGGGATGTTTATGATGTTGGTGATAATTTTCAAGATTTATCTTTTTTTTCGAGGCACATCTCATGGGGGGGTTAATATGAAAGCCCTTTGGACATACTAATAGTAAGGGACATAGCTTGTTTTGATTAAATCAATGTAATAATATTCAAATTTAAAAATACTTACTCCCTCTATTTCTATAATTCTTGTTATTTTAGACAAAGTTAAGGTGAATTTTTAAAACCATGACTGCCAATAACTTTAAACATTTACTTTGAAGACATGGAGACAACACATATAGATTATGTTTTAAAATAACTTTAATATTTGTTGATTTGTATATACTGTACTAAAAGATAATAGTAAAAGCTATGTATCACTGTCCAAAATGACAAGAATTGTGCAACTGGATCAGTGTTCTAAATTGTGGGCTATACCATTTAGCGGGCAGCTCTGCTCAACCGCTATAGCCTGCTATTTGGTACAATGATGTTGTTGCGGTAGCTGGCTTGAGCCACTATAGTGTCGCTATTGCCTTCTATTTAAAGCAATGAACGGATAGAGCAATACTTATGGTAATGATTTTTTAGCATATAGAAATATGTTAATGGAATCATGGTGGGTCAAAGCCTTGTCCTGTCAAAAGCAAATACATGCATATTAATTTAAACATAGAGATTACCTTTGAACAAACAGAAAGTAATTGAAAGAGAGAATCTAATCTTTATTGATTATGTCTGTAAATATATGTTCATATTGCAATACCTAATACTCTTGACTACATTCTAAAATATAATGTTTTTTGTTTCATCCTAAGTCTAATTTCTACAACTTCGATCAAATTTATAGACTAAATGAAACGACATAAAACATCAAGAGAAAAGGTTTAAATTATTTCACCCAAGTTTGACCTATGTCTAGATAACCACCTAAACTAACATTTGTTTTTTGTTTGTCTACGTACAAAGTATGTTTTAGTTTCAAATTTTGTGAGGTGGCAGAGGACATCATTTTGCGTTAGGCAAATACATTATGAATTTTTCATCATTATGTTTTGTACGATATTGTATATCTAATGTTAATTTATTATTAAATTTGCTAAGCTGTCAAAATAGTGGGAAAAATCAACATATATTTTTTTTCTAATAACTTATGATATCCTCTATCACCTCATAAAATTTGATATTAAAACTCAACTTATACAAGGTGAAATAAAAATAACAAATCCTGTTAAGGGTAAACTAGACCAACACTAAAATAGTTGGAGGGAGTAAGACCCTGTTTGGATTTCCAAATAGGAGATCTAAAGTGTTGTCCAAAGTTTAGCCAACCTCAGATAAATTTTAGACCGCAGAAGTGAGCTAAAGTGGTCTAAAATTTTATTCCATAATAACTTTAACCAACTAAATTTTAGGCCATAGGATCCAAACATGCCCTAAATTAAATCAATGTGTTTAGGAGGTTATGTGTACATAGGACAAACTTTGGGGAAGTAATTTGGACTTTCTATAAACAAAAAAATAGTTTTATTACTATAAATATATTTTGATGGTTTACAATTTGGTCCTGTAAATGTTAATGCTTTTTCAAGAATATCAATTTGAGTTAGAGAAGATTGATTCAAAATAAAGCTAAAACACTTTAAATCTTGAATGGTGAGAGTTGATACGTACAAAACTTTGTGGCTAGTGGCGCGACGGGGTATAGCCGATAATCAAATTAAATCAAACGTAAGTGTCAGTGGATTCGTCCCGCCCATTCTAATAATTAACAATCGGCTAGGGTAGCACATGCGCTAGGCTAAAGCAGAGCACATAGAGTATCTTCCAGTGCCAAATTTTCCACTTCCCTCTCCATGTTTCCTTTTCATCTTACCCGATCCGATCGACCACCAACCAATGTGGGGGCTGCGTCTACTGATTCTGGTCTGTGTTCTTTTTTTAGGGGAATTCTGTTCTGTGTTCTAGTGCATGTGATTAAAAAAAGAGAACCATATATGTCCTTAGACCTGGTCATTTTATGGGTTCGGCCGGGCTGGGCCACCCCAAAAAAACACTGTTCTTTTTTTTTTTTTGGCCAGAGCCGGGACTAGGCAGGCCGTCCGGTATCTGCTATTGCTCACGCTACCGACGATATCCGGTAGATACCGTCCGGATATTTATTCGACCGTATCTGCAAATTGCACTTCGGATACGATATCCTGGATACGATACTAAAACGGATATCTTTAGGCGGATATATATATCATCGATATCCGGCGGATATCGGATAATCCGGATAAGTATCGGATATATCCGGATATTTAAAAACAGGATATTTATTCAAAATTTAAAAATCACAAATTTGAACCATCCAAACTATCTCAAATGGAAAGTTGACCAAAACAACAATTGTAGATCTTGATGAGTTGAACAAACTTAGTATTCAAAACTTTTCAATTTGAAGTCATTTAGAGTTCAGAGTCAGTGTTGTTTTTCATTTGACCAAATTTGACGTCAAACTTGCTCAAATGAGACACTAAATGACCTCAGATGAAAAAACTCTGAATACCAAGTTTGATCATCTCAGCAAGATCTACAATTGTTACATAGCTCATTTTCTCATTTGAGAAAGTTTTATCAAACACTAATCATAAATTCTTGAATCATATTCAAACTATGTCACACACTTGTGAAATTTGAACTATATTTTGTTCAAACTTTCTCAAATTAGAAAATGAATATAAGATTGTATATCTTGATGAGATGAACAAATTTGGTATTTTTCAATTTGAGACAATCTAGGGCAGAAAACTAGTTTGTAAACGCGTCGAAATTTAAAAAATCACAAATTTGAACCATCAAACTATCTCAAATGGAAAGTTGACCAAAACAAGAATTGTAGATCTTGATGAGTTGAACAAACTTGGTATTCAAAACTTTTTCAATTTGAAGTCATTTAGAGTTCATAATACTAGAGTTAAAGTGTTGTTTTTTCATTTGACCAAATTTGACTTGGTCAAACTTGCTCAAATGAGACACTAAATGACCTCAGATGAAAAAACTCTGAATACCAAGTTTGATCATCTCAGCAAGATATACAATTGTTACATAGCTCATTTTCCCATTTGAGAAAGTTTTATCAAACACTAGTCACAAATTCTTAAATCTCATACTGGACTTTCTAAAACTATGTCACACACTTGTGAAATTTGAACTACATTTTGTTCAAACTTTCTCAAAATGAAAAAAATGGCCTATATAAGGATTGTAGATCTTGAATCCATGACCATGACTCCATGAGACCCATGAAGCAATGTGCTTGGCTATTTCTACTCATGCCGCGAAGATTGGTGCTTATATGATGTTTGATGTATGATGTATCTCAGTATCTTTATCTTATTTGTTGCTTTACTCTTTAGTCTTTCGGCTTAATCTAGATGGATTATGGACTCATAGAGTGGTGTAATGGTTTTGCATACGTATGATATATATATATATATGCTGCTTTTACTCAATATCCGAATAGATATTTGTATCCGACCTTCTCCGAGTCCGATTCATACCGTATTCGATACTCATTATTCGTATCCGTAACCGAGTCAATCCGTATTCGTATATGTATCCGAACGCTATCCGTGTCCGAATCCGAATCCGAACAGAAATATGAAAACAAATATAATATGAGTGATATCCGTTCGTATCCGATCCGTTTTCATCCCTACTTGTAGATAGCCAAGGGCGTGACAGGGCCGCGGCTATCGGGTCCAATGACGGGTGCACGCACCCCTCTCCCATCAGCATCAGCCATGTTCAGCTGCTCATGTAATGCGGCTTATAAGCCGGTTTATCATAGTACAATATTTCTCTCTCTAAATAAATCAGCCGTACAAATCAGCACAAATGGTTTATAGACCAGCCATACAAATCGATCATCTCTTCCGTGTCATCTCCAACTTCTCTTTCTCTTGTTTTTTTTCCTTATTAGGATTCCAAATAAATAAACGGATACGGGCCAACATTCGCCTGTGCCACCACACCCTATGCAACATCCACGCCAGATAACCCACGGGGCCCGCACCGCTAGACCATGAGTGGGACTGCTCGCACCTCCTGCGCCATCTATGCTTGCTCGATGGCTCCCAGCACTATAGCTGGCGGCTGCGGCAGGTGGGTCGTGTTGCAACATGTGCAATACACGATCTATTTTTCAAACATCCAGATCCAGCGTTTGAAACATACGTCTGAAAGCATATACACTTGAAACATGCGTCTGAAAACACTTGCAAAAACACATGAAAAACACTTTAAAACTATTGCAAACATATGCAACATCCAAATAAAATACTTACAACATATGTGTGAAAACATATGCAACATCCAGATAACCACACTTGCAACATACGTCTGGAAAAACAGATGAAACATTAAAAATAGAAGCTTGCAACATACGTGTACAACTATTGTAACATATGCTAATCTACTTGTGCAACATCCGTATGAAACACTTGCAACATACCTATAAAACATATAAAACACTTGAAACATACGCTTGCAACATGTGTTTTTCACCCCTTTTCTTCCGGACAACGCAGAGCAGAGCGGGAAACGGCTGATTCCGGCCAGTCGGAGGCCGAGGATGGTGGCGCGACTTGGCAGCGGCCAGCTGCGCCTGCGGCTGGCCTGGGCTTGGCCAGCAATGGCCCCCTCTCCTGCGTGGCAGTCGGTGAGCCTAGTGGAGAGGGAGGAAAGCGGTCGTCAGCTCTCGGATACGGTTGAGATGTAGGATGGATGAGGGCGTGGGAGAGACGAAGAATGCGGCGCCGGGGAGCGGCATGGAGGGTAGCAGGGATGGGACATATTGGAAGGCCGTCGGGAGCGTCGGCTCGGTGGTTGGTGCGGACATCACGGCTGTAGCGTCAAGAAGAAACTATGCAATGAGACGAGGAGGAAGAGAAATGCGTTTGTTATTTATTTTTAGATGGGACATGAGGAGGCCAGGCCAGGCTGGTCCTGCAGGCCCAAGTGAGCACGTCCAGACGGATGGATGCCCTCACCATATCATTATCGTATTAGTATTAGTACCTTTACAATTTTACAAGTTTTTAGAACTATATGTGTGGCAGAACCGTCTAATCTAATGCCTCTCAGGAGTACTCGTCTTCCATTAGATACTAAGTACTCAAGGAAGGACACCAAATTACGCGGTTCCGTCGAGCACACCCCAAGGGAGAACCTAAAAATCCATATGTTTCCATCAGGATCATAGATGATAGAATAAAGCTTACAACATTCTTAAATCATTTCTTACATCACTTTTCATGCAGCATCAGAGTATAATATTTTTGGATTATAACAACAGAATATTCCCATGTTATCAGAGTTACGAACAATTTAATTTAACAGCGGAATATAAACATGTGATCAGAGTTACAGCGGAAATAAATATCTATTCATGACATGATAAAACGTTGATATATAAACTATAACAAACGATTATAAAACTTCTATTTATAAAAATATTTAGTGAAAGTTATAAATAAAGACTATGATCGCAGCGTAAAGATATCCTCTCTGAGCCCACTAGCAGGAATCCACACACAAGGATCAGCTCTAGCATCTACCTGTCACCTGCAACAGGAGAAAATAAAACCCTGAGTTCTCAATTGTACTCAGAAAGACTTACCCGACAGGAGGAAAGAAAAGACTCCATGGATATGCAAGGCTATCTAGCTTGTGGGTTTATTATATCTGCAGGAGCATTACTAAACGTGCATCCTTATATTTAATTTTATTAGCGGTCATCATTAGTTCATGAACTCATCATTCTATGTAAGCACCTATACTACTTTCAAGCAGGTGGTAAGCAATCAGAACCAGTTTTATATCTTTCATATTTCAGTTCTTACTACGATGCTAGATTGTAGACAAGTCGTACCGGATCGCCGGCGATTCACGAATCAATGTGCCCAGCTGGGTACCCCGAAACACACGCCCCGCTTGTACCCCAGGCACAAGCAGGACCAACCCACAACTCTCCTATCACGGGGTCCAGATCCTCGTCCAAACTTGGACTCCAAACCCCCGCTCCTGAGTCCCGGACTTAGTGCGATGCTTAGAGCTCCACCATCCCCGCCTCCAATCAGTCGGTCCAAAAAGAGCCGGAACCCATGACAAGAGAGCAATGAGTCTTCTCGCGCCCATACACAAGTATGTGTTCAGGATAATAAGTTTGTGACTTGCCCAGAACCCAATGCAACGGCCGATCCTTAACCAACACAGGCGGAACAAGTGCAACCTGAGCCTCGCTCGAATGCCAAACCAAGTCCAGATCTAAAATTCCATTTCGCTTGGTCTTCAATTATCATTCATATATATTCCAGGTGATAATAATATAGTAACAACAATAATATATTTCCTATCTCTCGCGAGTGACAGGCAATCACTCGACTTTTACCAGAGTCCTATAACATAGCAATCTACACGATCCTATCATACTAGTAAGACTCATATGATATATATATATATATATATATATATGCAAGTGGGTTTCATTCAACTCCTTAAAACTTAAGCATAAATTAAAGTGCAAAAAAGTAGGGGTTATGCACCGGGGCTTGCCTGGGTAATATATAACCACAAGTTAGTATCCCATGTTGACGACACGATCTCCAAAAGTACCATCTCACTAGCAACTCCTGATGACTCCGCGATCCATCGACGTCCCTATTATAGTATGCAATGCGATGCAGAGATGATACATAGTAAATTAACTAGGCCACAACAACTCTTAAAATAGAGTATATACTACGAACTAACAAGCTAGCTCAAATGACTAACGTACTAATTTATGTATCAACATCGTCGAGAAAGATGTCATTTCCCAACAAGTGTTTTAGTTATAAAATTTTAAGGTGTTTCTTTATTCCATTCTATCAATTTAATCTTTATTTGAAATATGGCATCCTTATCTATCTAATAGACTAATTACTCTAGAGCTACAAGAATTACAGTGAGCAGCTAATAATATTAGGAATTTACTGTAAAATTTTTAGAGTCAACACTATCACCATTTTCTCACAAAAATTCCCACAAGTTCCCATTTTAACAATATTAAACATTTTAAAATAATTAGAGAAACCCTAGAAACATTTTAGAACTAGATGAACCAAATATACTAATAGATAGATCATGATTTTAGGAGCCTAACAAAATTGGTTTGGTATTTTTGTGATTTTCTACGATTTACTATGAATTTTGTAAGATCCCCCTGTTTTGGTAGAAAAAGAAAAAGACTAAGAAAAAGGAAGAGGACCGCTTGGCCAATTCTGGCCCAACTTGTCCCACGCGCGGCGCAGGCGCGACAGCGGCAGGTCAGCCTAGCGCGCGACCACAGGCCGTGGCGCACAGCGCGGCGAGCGCGGCCCAACGCGGCGTAGGCGTGAGCGGCCCAGACGGGGAAGGCGGCGGCCCAGCAAGCCAGCCCACGGTGGGGAGCCCAGCGGTGGCGGCACCAATTTGCGTCGAGGCCCCTGTACTTCTTACTATTTCCATTCACAGTTTAAAGACACTATTTAGCACTATTTACTTGAGTCACGAGATTCACCATGGAAACCCTAGACTACCTTCTGTTTGCGTTAGAGGCCTTCTTCTACCTTGAAATAGAGCAGCGACAAGGGAGGCAGTGCGCCGGCTGATGGGGCGGCTCATCGGCGACGGTGCTGTCGCGGGGGCCACACGCGTGGAGCACCCGCTACGCGCGTAGCGGCAGTGGCCGAGCTCGGGCCTGCGCCCAACATCCACGGTGGAGATGGCGCCCAGCGGCCCGACCGCAGGGCTGGCGGGAGGCAACTGCGTGGCGGTGGCGGCAAGACCCATGGGAGGGCGGCGCAGGCTAGGGAAGGGTGGGGAGGTGGAGGGGCAGCGGGCATGGCTGTGCCTCGTTGTGTCGGAGGTGGCGCACAGTGGCCCGCCCCACGCGACGTGGCATCGGCGGAGGAGGCACTTGGAGGGGCAGCACTATGGGACTACAGAGCGCTCGCGCGTGCTCTCGAGGGGGGCTGTGGGCGGGCGGAAGGCGCGACGACGGTGGCCCGGCGTAGGAGGCAAGCAGAGAGAGACCAAGAGAGAGCGAGCGGGGAGGGCGAGTAGGAGCTGGGGTGCCTCCCCCTCGGCAGTAGAAAAAGAAAGGGGAGGAAGCAGCGCGAGGGCTCGGCCTCCACTTGATCATGAATGTAGGGGTAGCGCGGCAACAGCAAGGACAGCGCATGTTCCACGCGCTACGGCACGGCACATGGCGCCCCTGCGAGCGGCCTGTGCGTGAGGCAGTAGCGGCATGGCTCCTCCTCTATAATGCTCGCTAGAGCATGGATGCGAGGGAGCACGCTGTACCTGAACACATGGGCATCGCATGGCTCTGCTGGCTGCGTGCCTACGCGAGAGATGACACGACACGGATGTGAGTAGCGACACTATGGCGGCAACTTTGAAAGATATAAATCCTATTGACTTTCACCAATAAACATTTCACGCGATAGCTCATACTCCATACCAAGCCATTGAACAAAACATTAGGGTGTTATGTAATTGTTTTGAGCAAAATAAATCGCCACAATCAGTGCTTTTAAATATAATTTTAGATTTTTACCGTTGACGCGAGAATCTGGTTTTTAAACTTTAAATTCGATTTTTGAGTTGGCAAAAACCCTAGTTAACAATATTCGTTCTCCAAAACCAAAGTTGCATTTTCCTCTACTAAACTTGCACTTCAAATTTTATCTAAGTACCAATTACAAGTTATATTTTATTTTTGTTTATACATATTGTTTTTCATGCTTAATCAAATAAACAAGCCATTCACTATTTATTTGCTATCAGGCATTTTAAGCACTTTCATTATACTTTTTCCCAAACAAGCCCTGAACAACTTTTATCCACAAGATTATTTAAAAGTTGTTAAGCACCGAGACAAGTTGACTAGCGACACTTATTTGTTTGTTTTAGTCACAAAAGCGAATCACACCAGATTCGTTTATAATTCCATGTGTGCTTTAAACTTTTAAACCTGAAAACTTGTTTAGCTAATTCCTCTTAGGCATTAATCTAGGTGCTAAGCAAGCTTGGAACACCAGAGGTGTTACATCATACTATTTACTTATTCTAACACGCAAATTACTATTCTTCATTTCTTTGAAATATACCATGGTGTGTGCCCACGGAGGCCTTAGGCCTAGCAGCAAGCGTATTTGGCGACCATATATTTCTGGCCCTGTTTGGCAGAGCTCCCAGAGCTAATTCTCTGCTGAATCCAAGAGGAGCTCTGCCAAACAATTTTTAGAGAAAAGTGATTCTCTGTTGATTTCGTGAAGTGATTATCTAAAATGAACTAAGAGGCTGAGAGCTGAAAAAAGTAGCTTCTCTTGATTCTGTGAAGCGATTCTCCGTCGTAATTTTAAGAGTTTATGCTAAAGAATCAAAGAGAATCACTTTTAGCCATAGAATCACTTCTCTTAGAGAATC
Organism: Miscanthus lutarioriparius; assembly: GCA_904845875.1. NCBI lineage: Eukaryota > Viridiplantae > Streptophyta > Magnoliopsida > Poales > Poaceae > Miscanthus > Miscanthus lutarioriparius. The sequence goes on along the minus strand of CAJGYO010000004.1, from coordinate 69,110,126 downwards.
AACTTCCATAGAGAATCGGATGGAGCTCTTACCAAATAGGTCCATACGGACTATTCTTTTCCCGCCTTCAAGTGGAAAAGGGTCCGCCATGACCAGCCCGAATTGGACTCAGTCTCCACTCTCTTCCTCCTCTATCCGATCCTGTCATGATCTGCATTCACCATGCCCATCGACCCCTCCCTCCCCTTGGCCTCCGCGGACGATGAGATCGTCTACGAGTCCATGCCACCTACATTTGTGTCTATAAGAACCACTACTAGAAATCTCCACTTCTATGATGAAAATCTTAATTACGAATTCAAAACCATCATAGAAGATCGCTTTTTATGACGAATATTTCCATTTCGTCATAGATTAGTGGTGACGATCCTGTAACCCTCCTTTTCTATGATGACATCAGGCATCGCCACAAAAAACGTCATAGAAGAACCTAGGTTTCATCACAGTTCACTCACGCGACTCATCTGTGACGATCTCTTTTAAAACTGTGACGAACAGGGATTCATCATTGAACTAATTACCTATCTGTGATGAATAATATTCTATCTATAACGAACGGCTTCATCATAGATCTTCACACAATACTTTCTCCATCCGATGTGTACCTGTGGGACCTACAGTTACTCATCCGTTATGCTTGTAATTCATCATAAAGTCTCTGCTCGATCCTTTCTCCATGCGGCGTGTACCTATGGGACCCATCTCCATCCGACGTGTACTCGTGGGACCTGCAGTTACTCATCCGTGACGCTTGCAATTCATCATAAAAGTCTCCGCTCGGTCCTTTCTCCGACCGATGTGTACCTACGGGACTCTTCAGCATCCGACCTATGGGACCCGACGGCTCATGTGTCACATGTACCTATGGGACCATTCTCCATCTCCATCTGACCTGTGGGACCCGGTGGCTTGCGTGTCATGTGTATCTATGGGACCATCCGACCTATGGGATCTGATGGCTCATGTGTCACATATACCTGTGGGACCTTTTTCCATCTCCATTCGACCTGTGGGACCCGATGGCTTGTGTGTCACTTGTACCTTTTGTGCCACCAGGGTCTAATAAATTCAAAAAATAACTTCAATGCCTGGGAGTTGAACCCGGGACCCAGAGGAAGGAATGCATGGTCTCTACCATTGCGCTAGATGCCTGGTTGTATTGGCATATCTTTGGAGTCTTTATAGTATTATATTCTCTGTGTGGATGCCCTACAGGTTGACCTATATTAGATATTCCCCTTCAAGTGGAAACAAATCTATGCCCATTAGACTAGCGGTGGCGACGGAGGATCCCCGGTGTGTTGTGGTGTCTCCGGCATCCTTTTGGAGGCTAGGTGGCGAGGCTTGCCGGTTGAGCGCGGCGGCATTGGTGTCCATGTCCGTTGTGTGTTGCGGTAGAGGCGACAGATCCGATCTACATGTATCCTTTCTCATGTTTTCCTATTCACTTTACTATTTTGGTCCTTGCTTGAACATGGGGTATACAAGAAACATTCTAGCGTTGAAGATTTGGTTAGGCCAATGATATGATGATGAAAAGAACTAGGAGGTGGCACTGGTTGGTTTTCTGCTGATGTCTTAGTTTTCTGCATATGTTCAGTGTACTTATTGTAAATGTCTGTGTGCAACTAGGCCTGATAATTGTTAAGTGCTTGCTTGATTATACCTATTTATCTAGACAAACAAACAGGCCCATTGCTTCTACCTTCAAAACTGTTGTAATTGTCATCCTCTTAATCTTTGTTTGTCTCCTATGAAAGAAGCTCTGAGCTCATGTATTGATTGTAAGTGTGATGGATAGACTTGATTTAGCTAGAATTGTAATGGTTACAGCTCCATTAACTACTACTCTAGTTTGAGTTATATATATCTATGTGGTGCTACTCTAAATTTGTTTGAGGTCGTACCATAAAATTTTTTAATGGTTGTTAAAGTTGCACTTTGGTAAGAGTTGTGGACTTCACAGTTGGATCTTTGTTGGATTATTTTTTCTCTTCAGTGATTTCATTACTGATGAAATGGAGGAGGCTCCCAACAAGAGGAACGTACTGGCCAGCCTCACGGACGATGCCGATGTCGAGATCCTCTGCCGCCTCCCCGCCCGCTCCTTGTTCTATTGCAAATGTGTCTGTCGCTCCTAGAACCACCTAATCAAGGACTACAACAACCATAAAGGTGCTACCTCAGATTGTGGCATGCTTCTTCTACGACACCGACCAAGGCTATCGATGCTACACCAGTCACCGGTGAACACCCCTCCTTGTCCTTCTTGCCCTTCACCTTGGCCAATGTAGCTGTCTCAGATATCTGCAATGGCCTCATCCTATGCTGGTGTCGAGGGGCTGATGGATTATACTGCTATGTTGTCTGCAATCCGGCAACCAAGGAGTTTAAGGAACTACTGCCTAACATCCATTCTGTTGGTGAGGCTCGATTGGGGTTCGATCCAAAAGCCTCCTCGCACTTCCATGTGATTGAATATATATAGGAGTCGCTGTTTGATCTATGTAGGGGTGTGGACACCTACTCATCTAAGACTACAGCATGGATCTATAAGGAATCTAAATAGGGCAGGAATACTTGTGTGATAATTGAGAGATTAGAAGATATGAGATCATTAGAAACTGTGTATCTTAATGGTTGTCTACACATTATGGGGTACTTGGGGTTTTACCTTTAGATACTTGTTGTGGATATGGAGGGAGAGACATGGAGGAAAATTCCTTGCCCACGTCGTTCTGATGGTTTCATCCATCAAGCTTAGGGTCACTTGTGTGTATGTACTATTCGTGGTTGCGATATGCCTAAGCTTAATATCTAGATCCTTGAAGACTATGGTACTAATAAATGGACATTGAAGCATATTGTCAGCACTCTGGACGTGTTTGTGGAGACTAAAATTGAATTTGGTTACTGGGATGTTGATCAGTACTACTCAACAGTTCACCTAGAATGGAATTTGCTCCTCTTTGTTGGGGTTGGGGAGGAAAATGACATCATCGCATATAACATGGACAATAGAAAAGTTCATGTCATCCCTACACATTACAGTGCGTTTTTCAGACGGGATGTCCTGCCACAAAACATCTACAGACCTTACTATCTTCCCTATGTTCCCTTGTTCACGGAGTTGGAGTCATTAGCAGAGGAGTAAATAAAGTTCCATGATGTATCTCTCTGTCATGACATGTTTAAATGGATCAATGTTGTTTGATTATCTATGGACATGTTAATTTCCTCTTGGATGGATGTTGTCATTATTTTGCAGCAACTTTAACTTGTTTGTAATGTAAGCTAAGGTCTGTGCAGTGTGTTAGACGCGTTCAAACCTACAGAGGTCGGACTTTCTTGCGTGTGTAGTAACATTTCAACAACAATGGCTCCTCTTTGTTCCCAAAAAATAAAAAACACCAATGGCTCCTCTGTAGTAGTGATATATGAACCGCCGCGATCTCTTCCGCAACTCTGTTTGTTTTCCTTCCTTCTCCGAGCCCTCCTATTCCCACTGCAGATCTAAAATTGCTAGGAACATGTGGTTGCCTTCTTCAAACCTACTTCACTCTTAGCCACTGCCATGGTGAAGGGCGAGCCTTCTACGAAGCGCACACGTGAGGGGATGACACTGTGCCCATGGTGATGGAGGATGATGCCGTGCTCGTGGTGAAGGAGGATGATGCCATGCCCATGGTGAATCAAGATGAAGCTCCAGTGGATCCCTTTGGAGATAGAGACGATTGGGCCATTGGAATTATGAGTAAGGCTTTCTTGAAGATCAGGCATGTGCTATAGACCAACGGTCTGGGAACCCTCAACCCACCTCGGGAGGAAAAGGTGAGTAGTTACGTCTTCATTTTTCACCAACTCACCGATGTCCTAGAAGAATTGCCAGCCTACCTGAACAAGAATCGTGCAGACAACACGGTGTACATCCTCGCCTGCTACCAGATTTGGATAGATGGCTTTGACACTAGCATCGTGACGCAGGGAATCAGCACTGCCCACAACATCGAGAAGCACTGGCGTAACCTGGTTCATGCCGATGCTGAGTAGGTGGCCAACTACATCACCGCTGACGAGGACAACAACGACGTTGATACCAACGAGGAGGATGAGGACAAGGACAGTGATACTGATGACGAGTAGAGGAGTAAATAAAGTTCCATTTGATGTATCTCATGTTTCATTTGATGTATCTACCTTATGTTGGGAGTATGGAGGGAGTACCTGTTGTTACTCTTCCTTATGTATCTTCCGTTGCATTTTATGTCGGACACGTTCAAATGTATAGAGGTTTTGATTTGTGAAGTCTTATTTGCATGTCTGTGTTTACTATATTGTTGAACTTTGTATTAATTAGGTGGGTTAAACTCTATTGAGCATGGTGTAGATTAGGTCCTTTGATCATTTGGTAGCCGGTTTCTAGCCGCTATTGGTTGGTTTTGCCTGCAGGTTTCTTTCTAATCTATAGTTATGGTAAACATGCATAACTGAATTCATCCGATCAAGTCTTGCGTTGATGTAATGCCTAACGGAGGAGCCACATAGCTATTCAAATTTTACAGCACATGCAAGAAAGTTTGAGCATCGCAAATCTGACCGGGCCAGACACATCTCACGTTATACAAGAAAACCTATTTCATACGAATACATTCGTTGAATTCCTAAAGAAACAAATAAAATTCAGAATCTTTGAGGGAAGGGGGACGCTCCTCCCATATAGACATTGCGCGGTTGTCGAGAGTGAAGTGAATGCGCAGGAAAGCTGGACACAAGAAGTGCTTCTTAGAAGAAGAGCTTTTGACCACCATGACACGCTTGAGACTTGAAAGCCTGATGTGGTTGTGAAGAGGACTCACAGCAGTCGAGGGGCAGTAAGGCAGTCAGCTAGCTAGAGATGGCTATACAATGGGAGTAAGGCCAGACTTTGTACACACAGGGACGTCAGGGCTAAAACAGGCTTCTGATGTGATCGCACGAGGTTCATCATTACTAGTATCTGAGTAGTGAATATTTTAGATGGTTGGACCTTCTGTCATCCGACGAAGTATATAGTGCACTCCAATCCAAGTAGTCATAGGCTCGCAGCAGTCGAGAGGTAGCAGCTAGCTAGAGATGGCTACATGGTTTCATAGGTTCTGATTGACTACACTCCCTGCGCTGTGGCTGACGCTGCCACTTTATTAGGCGCCCGTCAGGTTTTAAAAAAAGTCCATATTATTAGGCGTATCCTAGAAACAAGGCTGCAATTAACTCCCGATGGAAGCCGAGCTCGTCTCTGGTTTATTACAATTAAAGGTTGCATGCATACATGCATGGAAGCCAGGGAGACGGCTCCAATAGAGGCTTGGACGTGATATTTTTTATTAATGCAATTTCACAGTGTTCCCCCATTCCTTGGTATCTGAAATTTTATCCCGTGCGCCTAACAAACTGGCCCGCAGGCAATATGAACAAATGCACTCAATTTGCTACTTTCAAATATACAGACGACACTATATACTGTCCTACGAGATGAAATGTACAGCGGACGGACTTTCTTACGTGTGCAGTAAAAAATGTGAATAGAAAGAAACGTGTAGATCAGAAAGAGAACCAGAAAACTCCACATTTCCCAGTAATCTGACCGTCTCGTCTGCTCGGTCGCCCGCCCACCTGGTAATCTGAACCGTGTTGTCGTTGGAATTCCCATGCCAGTTCACAAAGCGTATTTAAAACTCCTACTGTAACCCCCGCTTGGCCGTCTCCCATGCCTCCTCCTCAATCAACATAAGTCGATCACGCCGTGCCGCCTCTCCAGCGCTCCATCTCGCCGTCATCCACACACTGTAGCTCCATCCACGCACACGCCATAGCTCCATCCATGCCACCACGCGAGCTCTCAGTTGGCCTCCTCATGCTCTGCATCACGCGACATCAACACCGACAATCATGGCGACGAGACGGCACCATACATCGTGTTTGCTGGTGCTCCCTGATGTGCTGGCCATTGAGATCACCAGCCACCTCGCTGTGACCATGGAGCAGCCCATGGATGACCTCCGCAGCCTATAGGTGACTTGCTTGTCCATGCATCGCATCTACGGCAACCCTACCATCGGTCGCCGTGTGGCACTAGACCAGTGCAGACGCGGGCTTGGGTGGGACAATATCCACGAACAGGACCTCGTTTCGCTGAAATTTGGCTTATGCTGATGCTTATGTTGATTTGTTGTGAGAGGAAAACACTGTGCGTTCGCTGAAAAGTACTGCTGAAGTAGTTGGAGCTCCTCAAATATAGTGTATTCTGTAGCTTTTGATTTTCTATTGTTTTGTTTCAATTTTATTTGTTTCCTTTAGGGATTCAACGAAAGTACTCGTATGAAACAGGTTTCCCTGTATAATGTGAGATGTGTATGGCCCGATCAAATTTATTATGCTTGGACTTTCTTGCGTATGTAGTAAAATTTGAATAGCTATGTGGCTCCTTCTTTAGGCACTAGATCGATGCGAGACTTGATTAGATGAATTTTGTTATGCATGTTTACCATACTATAGATCAGAAAGAGAACCAGAAAGAAACCTACAGGCAAAACCATCCAACTGAGGCTAGAAACCGGCTACCAAATGACCAAAGGACCTGATCTACATAATGCTCAACAGAGTTTAACCTACCTAATACAAAGTTGAACAAAAGTAAACACAGACATGTAGAGGACCCCAAAAGACCCCCTACCCCTCAATACTACGGCAGCAACAAAGATCCTAGGCAATTAATATGGTCGATCTGGTCTTTTTAACTGCTTTAGTCTCTTTTAGTCACATAAACCAAACACCCTAGGATCTTTGCTGTTAAACTTTAGTCCTATGTTCCCTTATTCTCGGAGTCATTAGCAGAGGAGTAAATAAAGTTCCATTTGATGTTATGTCACGTTGCATTTGATGTATCTTCCTTATGTTTGGAGTTGGGAGTTTCTTACGTGTCAGACGAGTCCAAATGAGGAAAAAACTATGGAGGAAACTGTCAAACGCGACCAAATGTACAGAGGTTGAATTTTCTTATGTGTGCAATAACATCTCAACACCAGTGACTACTTAGCTCTGTATTAGACTAAGGTGAGACTTGCTCCTCGCTGCAAGGTTCTTGCATGTTGAACAAAGATTGACAAAGACACCAAGGCAACAAAAAAAACAAACAGAAACCAAACGGCCTGAGCTACACCACACTCAACATAGTTCAACCCACCTAATACAATGTATCACCCCACGACCAAGTAGTAGTGAGACGTTTGCATGGTTTGGCGGTGCAGCTTGGTCGTGTCACATCAATGTGAGTGTCCCTGCTGCAATAGGCTGCTGACGCCACCCACGCGCGTGCATCTACGCGAGAATGTAGGGGCACGCAATCAGTCATGACAGTTGAGGGGCAGACTGAAGGCTGAAGACTGATGAGTTACAGACTGAAGACTGAAGCAGCCACAAAAATAAGACGAGTTGGGTTCAACACAGATCAAAGCCACTCATGACTACTACTACTATTGAACCAGGGGTTATTTGGTAGCTAGTTTCTAGCTCCTGTTGGTTGGTTTTGCCTATAGGTTTCTTCCTAGTTCTCTTTCTGATCTGTAGTGTGGTAAACATGCATACAGAATTCATCCGATCTAGTCTCACGTCGATCTAATGCCTAACGGAGGAGCCACACGCAAGAAAGTTCAAGCATTGTAAATCTGACCGCGCCAGACACATCTCATGTTATACAGGGAAACCTGTTTCGTGCTAGTACTTTTGTTGAATAAGGAAACAAATATAATTGAAACAAAACAATAGAAAAGCAAAAGCAACAGGAAATCAAAAGCTGCAGAATACACTATATTTGAGGACAAATTTCAAATGCTAGAATACACTACATTTCAGAGAGTGAAAGGACTAGTCTCTTATTCCAAATTCCCATTCAAAAAATCAACTTCTTGATTAAGCCTACAGTCCTCATTGTAGTACATAGCCCTTCCTTCCCATCCGTCTACATCACCGCAAGCGCTGCCTATGCAAGGAAAATAGCCACACACCTATGCTGGCGGCGGCAGCGACAACTGTCCCCATGTCGTATTGTAGATCACCTTGACGGCTGGGCAGCAGCACAACACACACCCCTTGTTGCTTAGCCACCTACTCATTGGTCCGCCGCCGCCACTGCCCTCGATTCTTCCTCTCCCTTAACCCGTCTCATGCACCGCCTCGCAGTGTCATCGTCGCCAGCATCACCATTGTGCCTATAGAGCAATATGGCGACCAGTTAGGCCGCCAGATTGTGCCCGCCATCGGTGGTGCAGGTGAGATTGTCGAGGCAGGGCTGGGGGCTGTGTTTTTCCATGAATACGATTTGTATCCCAATGAGGAAGCAAGCCTCTATGTTGCCAACTTGGGTCAAGCTAGCAAGGAGGGCGTAGTAGTTGATGGGGTCGGCCCCCATCCTCTCCGCGTCTGACCCGATCTAGTGCCAGGCGCTGACCAACAGCGGGGTCACCGCAGATGTGGTGCATGGACAAATAGCTCGCCTGTAGGCCATGGAGGTCATCCATGGGCTGATCCAAGGTCGCTGTGAGGTAGCCGGCGATCTCAATTTGCATGTCGGTAGGGAGCGCCGTCAGCGACATGATTGCTGGTGTGGATGGAGCTACAGCATGTGGATTGCGGTGAGCCAGAGGGCTAGAGAGGCGAAGTGGTGCGACGTGTGTTGATTGAGTTGGAGGCGGGGGAGATGGCCGAGCGGCGATTATAGTAGGAGTTCTCTAAATACCCTCTGCGAACTAGCATGGGAACTCGCAACAACAACACGGTTCAGATTACTAGGTGGGCAGGCGACCGGGTGCATTGAGTGTACACTGTTTCCAATCATAGGAGTCAAAACATGAAATGGGGGATGCCAACCAACCGTGAAGCCTCCATCATCGCGTCCTGTGGGAGAGCAACCATTCGGCTCACCTCTTTAACCATCGTCACATCCTGTGGGAGAGCAACCGTTCAGCTCTCGACCAGCAGGCTATAGAGAGCACCACTGATTGGGGTATTCTCTCATACATACATACCAGTACACATCACATCACCTCCTCCGATCCCTACTCACTAGCCGATCCCTACTCACTGGCAGCGCGTAGAGTGAGCAATGGGGCACTGGTCATTTGGCAAGTTTTCCCCCGACTATAAAGATGAGGATAGCGAGAAGGAGAATCAACTGACTCCGAGCCCTGAGCGCGAAGAGGAGTCCACCAAAGACGATGGGGAGCCCACCAAAGACGATGAGGAGCCCACTGACGACGACGAAGAGGAGGCACCACAGGTGGCAGAGGATGAGAAGGAGGATGAGGAGGAGGTGTCGGCAGAGGAGGTGGACAACATCACCGAGACCATTCCGCTAGGGTTCGGTCCCATGCCGCCCAACAAGAAGCGTAGGCTCAACCCTCCATCCCCCAACATGATCATGGAGGACGAGGATGACTCCTCATCGGAGTAGGACAACGAGGAGGGCGGCGACAACGGTGATGGCAGGGGCAGCGATGTCGATTAG